>CM047810.1:65633072-66189697 GCA_026214975.1 Gentiana macrophylla
AAACAAAGAAAACACAAAATTGTAAATAAATGAAATTTTATTAACTTATGAAATAAAAAGCGGGTTACAATCTCTTGAATCATTTGATTCTCCCTATTGGTACTAATTGTCTTCCGATATACGGAAGGACTTTGAATTTAGAATTGTTATTTTATCTCCCATATTGCTGGAAGAGCTTTGATTTGGCGATCTCCGGATGTATGCGGAAGTGCTTTGAAGTTTGTGATCTTCCAGATATGGCGGAAGAGTTTGGGATTTGTGGGCCTTCCGGATGTAGCTGGAAGGGCTTTGAGTTTATGATCTCCGGATATGGTGGGAAGAAATTTGGAATTGAAGACTCGGATATCGCGGAAGGCTCCCAAAGTTGATGAAGACTTGAAGGGGTTTCGTGTTACAGCTTCGATCTCCTTGTGGAAGAAACTTCGACTTTGTGAGGATCTTCGAGCGCTAAGATGCTTTTGGTCTTCTTTTGCTTCTTGAAGAACTTCGAGGATTTCTTGAAGATCTTCGAAAGTGTTTCTTGACTTTCTTGAAGAATCTGAAGGATTTCTTGAAGATCTTCGAGTGTTGTTGATGAATACTTGAACCTTCCGGCTCTGGGATTTCTATCAACTCTTCAATGACTTCTGCATGTTTCTCGTGTTTGCAAATGACCAAGCGCCTCTCTTATTTATAGTGCCGGATGAGTGCCTGGAAGTAATTCACATTTAATGCTTTCACACTCATTTAATGTGTCCACACTGATTGATTTCCATAATATCCGCATTTAACGAGTCCAGACTTCCCGATTGGCTCTAAGAATTTGTACACAATCAAGATTTTTATAAATCAATAAAATCTCCTAATTAATTGATTTTAAGAGATTTTTATGATTTATTGATTTTTATATTATCTTCCAATATTTAATGTTGGAAATAATATAAAATACAAGAGATTTTATGGCATGTAGTAGTATGTGACAAATATAATATGTCATATATATATTTTATATATCTACATAGCCATTTAATTATAAATAATTAAATCTCTAAATTTCTAAGAGATTTTAATTAATCATTTATTTTACATTATTCCCAATATATATTTTTTAAGGAAATAATATAAAATTAATTTAACTTAGACAAAATGTATTATGTGACATAATTGATGTGCCACGAAAATTTTTGTATCTACACCATCAAGGCTTCATATCACCTACGATGAGTATTACTCATATCTTTTTCTTTTACGCGGTATTGACTTGATCCATCTTGACCTATTGATGTCAATACCACTAGAATCAATATTACATATATATATAAAATAATAGAATTGATCAAACGATAAATAATTTAAATAAATCAAATTTTATCTTAATGTTTACTCAGACGAGATGTGTAGATATGTAATATATCAATTGATCGACTCAGTCCTTCCTGGCAATCTATGAACGGTGATTCTTGTGGGGTTTTTTCTCGAAGGTTGCCAAACTTCATTAAAACAATTTAGATGATAAACAATTTTGATGATTTGAGACGTAGTTAGAGACTCGTATGATAACGTGTTATAAAACTAAGAAGATAAATTGGATAAGAATGCTATGAAATACAAAGATGTAAGAAAAGAAAATTGCTTGTGTATTATTCCAATGATATAAGATGGTATTTATAGTAGAGATTACAATGCTAACACAATAATCTGAATTAATCACAAATCCACTTAAATCAATCGTAATAATAGATAATCCATCAATGATATTATTTCATAACATAAGTAATAAAATACAAACAAAAACACAAACAAAAGAAAAGAAAAAATAAAAATGAAATACAAGCTATGCCTGCTAACGTGATTCAACTGGAAATTTAATTATTTGTTTTTCTCTGCAAACATACCACATCGATCTGGAAATTTATACTGCCAAAACACATAATCAAAATTAATCAATTCGGGTAGAACACTTATTTACTTTATCTTAACATCATAAAACACCAACTATTCAATATCAAAATCTTCTTACTACGATTCAACAATAAACTCAACTTTAACATTGCAAAATTGTAATTACTCATTAGAAGAGTCTCTTACAACCACGATTAATTCAGAGAAAAGTTTCGGTGTTGAATCGACGCCTCTTCACGATGATTCGATGCTCTACTCGATCCAAAATCGTTAAGATCCAACTTAGAAACAGAAAGAAAAGCTCTCACTTCTAATTTTGCTCTTCATACCAAGCTTTCTCAAACGAGGGAAGAAATTCTCGATTTCTTTTGGTTATGGGAACTAATGGGATTTATTTTCCTTAAATACACAAACCCCAAAAATAATAATTTCTTATTATTTTCCCCTTATTATTAATAATCGATTCTCCCAAATATATATACATATTTATCCAAAATATATATATATACACAAAAATACTTTAATCCGTGAATCATAATATTCTATTTTTCAAAAAGACACGCCTCATTCTTTTCAAAAGTCGGGATATTAAATATATATTTTTCGACATATACATCAACTTATGTATATTTAATTAATCAACATATAATATCTTGTATTTAATTTATTCACAATAAATAAATACCATCATATTAATTTATCACTATAACACTTAATAGTCGAGATAAATCGCTTTCCTTATTTGGTTATCACTATAACCGCATTTTAATCCGGCTAGATGTTCTTATGTGTGTGACCCGATAGGCTTCCGAATATGTTGGTTGTAGACACAAAGTGCAAATTACTTAAAATGCCGCTCATGCCTAACGATCACGGATAGCATCTAAAAACACACCGCGTGACCCACAATCATCGGAAGAGTCAAATGCAATGACTACTACCTTTCATGTGAAACAAGCTTATCGCGGTAAATAGAATCATATCGTAATAATATCCATACGGTCGCACATCACGCGTCAAACATCAACGACCATATCTTATAATCTAGATATCATGCTCTCTCAAGTAACTCATTTACTTCCACTTTGCAAAGATTCATGAGATTAAGACATTCCTTATAAGAAGGCCTTTTCGGATATTCACCCTACTAATAGTGTGCGCACTCGACGACGAAGCCATGTATGCTCCGTGATGCTTCAAATTGTTAGGGAAATCTACGCGTGAACGCAAATGAATTCAAAATTTATTTCCTATCGACCCAAGATCGACTTCGCTTAAGCAATAAACAAATAAGTAGTAGATCATGTTACCTTGGTTGATCTAAAAGAGCGATGCTTTAACCGCCTAAGGTGAGTAGTTTTGCATAAAGTCGCCCAAGTGTTCGGCCTCTACCGGTGATCCACACGAACAGCCCGCGCCGAATCCCATCATGGATTGCTACCGTAAAATCGGCGCTAGACCGACTTTTTCTCTCTCTCAAAACTCTCTAAGAATCTCTTTATTTTTCACAAGAACTATTAGCTCTTGAATTGTGATGTACAAAAGAGCTAGCCAACCCTCCTTTAAATGAGTGTGTGGTGCGCCTTGTGATTCCTAACTGATTGGGATTAGCTTTCCTAGAGATTGGGAGAAAGAAAACGCTTTCCTAATAAAATAAGGAAAATATAATTGATTGATTTATCTCATTAATATTCAATATCTTATATTAAATATTTTTAATATATTGTCAATATCTTATATTAACTATATTTATCTTATTACCATAAATCAATTTACATACGTGTATATATCATATATATATTACAAATATAAATCTATACATATATATTTTGGAAACAATCATGCATATGTATATCCAATATGCACTACACGTTGAAGCACAAATATATATATATATATATATATATATATATATATATATATATATATATATATATATATATATTAATATCTAAAATTAATATATGGTAATACCATTAATTAAATTACAATCCAAGTGTATCTTATACGCACACAAATTATGCCACCTTAGCCAATAAATTGGCATCCGGCATATTCCTTTAATTAAAATAATACTATTAATATCTTGTATTTAATTTATTCATAATATATAAACACCACCATATTAAATTACCACTATAACCTTTATAGCATGAGGTAAACTTTCCTTATTTGGTTATCATCTATAACCACATTTTAATCCGCTAGATGTTCATATGTGTGTGACCCGATAGGCTTCAATATGTTGGCCGTAGACACAAAGTGCAAATTACAAAATGCCCTTCATACCTAACGATCACGGATAGCGCCTAGCAAAACACCATGACCCCCAATCATCGGAAGAGTCAAATGCAATGACAACTACCTTCATGTGAAACAAGCTTACTGCTCAACTTACAATCATATCGTCAGAATAATATCCATACGGTCGTGACGCCGAGTGTCAAACATTAACGGCCGTGATCTTAAAACTGATATCATGCTCTCCTCAAGTAACTCATTTACTTCCACTTTGCAAAGATTCACGAGAGTAAGACATTCCTTATAAGAAGGCCCTTCGTGATATTCACCCCACCGATAGGGTGGCACGCGATTCCCAATTGGCCAAACATGTATACTCAGCATGCGTAGATATCACACCCAATCACTACCGCATGATCGCCCCGCGGCTAGGGGTAAACCTCAATAGTGTCAAAGCATGACAATCCACACCATGATGCCATGAAGACTCCGGTCCAAAGGATAATTACACAACCGCCACATAGTGCGACACTTAATGTAATGTGTGGGTTAGTCTAACGCATTTATTCTCTAATACACGCCCATGTACACCCAAGTGTCTCTACACTTCGATAGACGAGATCTATCCTTGCCCTTAAAGACGTAAGACATCTAATACGTATAGCATGTTTATACTATCAATGCCCTGCTTAATAGTACATTAGCCTGAGACATTTAATTATCAAACTTATTAAAATGATTAGAGATCTCATCAACCATAATCACCTATCATGGTTTCTCTATCACGCTTAATACTAAGGACGTTATCATATAACAATTCACAATTGGTTCCTTAAAAGAACAAATATATGACAAATGTAGTGCCATTTAATATATGTATAAACACAAAGAAAGAGTAGAAATGATCCGACCCGTCGGATCCGGTCCAACCCGATTGGGTTTAGACACTATTTCAAAAATCTCCCACTTGGCCTAAAACCAATCACTCGCACACATAAGACCAAGTTGAAACACAAGAATCTTATGCAATACTCGCAACCAGCCCTAGCCGTGAACGGATCAGTATCCGTGGGGACTCAGACTATCTTCATATCATGCTCCATATGATCAAGTCAAAGGAACCGCCTCAACACACACACGAATCTCTGACGAGACCCTGATCCTTGCTTCAAGCAATGAATCCACTTCCAATATCAGCTATATAGAAAAGGAGGAAGAACCATATAAGGTTCAGGAAAGAACCTTCTAGATCCATGTATCGCCTCCGGCCGCGCTGCCTAAGGCACTACTGCTTTGGCTAAGTTGTGAGTTTACAAAGTGACCCATAGCCTAGAACATTTCCACTCACCGTATCACCATTCAAAGTGATTGCAAACCTAGAATGTAGCTCCCACTCGCCTTCATAAGACTCCAGATACATGTCTCAGATATCTACGTTTATTTTCTTCCAAGTTTCGATAAACCAGAAACCATCCTTAACTTGTTTAAGGATATCCTCGACATTTACCAAACTTACTTTCATACTTGCTCATGACTCTTCATGGACTATGAACATCCTGAATTACTTTTATGATGGTTTCTATTGTTGTAGCAAAGGAAACCTTCCATAAGCATCATCTTTCACCTTATCTTTAAGACTAATGTCCTAACATAGATAGATCTTCGAGAACACCAAGCAGCAAAGATCCCCTATCGCGACCTATGCTAAACCTTTAGCATCACTTCTATATAGGTAAACTATAATCATACAACAGCTTAAATCTATCACTATAGATTCTTATTTCTAAAATAAGAACCGCCAATCCAAGTGCTTTCAGAAAGACCTCAACCGCCAAACATTAATTGACTGTGATACTGGGGTGATAATTATCGAGTGAAATATCCCATACCTTACTCAAAAATCATAACACACTCCCACTATACATTTTGCACATTGGGCATATCCTTCTTTTGACTAAATCAAACTCTTTAATTATCAAACGGCAATCGCTTGTAGAAACTTGTTTGAGTTCATAAATGGATCTCGTGGGCTCACATATCATGTTATTGTTCATGAACATCGGGCTTTACGCCCAACGCCTTCAACACTATCATATAGCCATGATATGAAGTAATAATAAGCATAGCCTCGAATAGAACTAGGCTCGCGGTATGCATGTATGCAGCTTAAATGGATTAAGGCGGGGACGCCAATAGTAAGTACTTCCATGCTATTTGCAAGGAAAGGCGGAACCATAACTATATCCATCGTATTAAGGCTGAGGCTGGTAATTGGATTGACAATCAAGACGAGATACGGATTTCTTCAAGACCTTCTTTGAAAACCTTTTCACGGCTAGTCGGATGTGGATGGTGCTCCTTTGAAGTCGCTTATCCTCCTCAAATCTCCGAGGATCGAATGCGAGCCTTATTGCGACTTTCTACGAGTGAGGAAATTCACAATATTATTCTTTCCATTGATCCGGATAGTGGCGCGGGTCCTCGATGGCTTTACCTCTCACTTTTTCCGATTGTGTTGGGACATCATTAAGCATGACATGACTAATGCGGTTTCTCGACTTTTTCCTCGGTGGCCACCTTCCACGATATTTTTCCACGCCCTCGATTATTCTTCTTCCAAAGAAGGTGGGGGGCTGATTGTTGGAAAGATTTCCGCCCTATTAGCTTATGCACTGCCTTCTCCAAGATCATCACTAAGATAATCACTCAACGGTTGAATGCGATCTCCCTACGCCGTGGTGGCGGACCACCACCGGGCTTTGTGCCAGTCGCTCCATTACGGATAATATTCTTTAGCTCAAGAACTGTAAGGATGTGAATAAGAAGATCCGCAGCTCCTAACATTTTGCTTAAGCTTGACATGGAGAAAGCTTATGATCGAATGGAACGGGGTTTCATTATGCATTTTGAGGATGTTTGGCTTTCAAGAGCTCGCGTGGATCTCATCTTCCGACTTTGGCGGATAATTGGTTATATGTCCTTCGAATGGCATTCCGTCACCCTCCTTTCATGCGACTGTGGTGTCAAACAAGGTGACCTCTTTCTCCCGCTTCTTTTGTTCTTGCAGCAGAGTATTTTGGGAGGCTTATTAATGATTTCATGAACGACAACCCGGTATGCATTATCATTCTAAAGTACGGGGATACATTACTTGGCTTTTATGGATGATACGATTCTTTTACTCGATGCAATAAGAAAGGTCTTAAGCGCCTTAAGGAGGTTTTTCAAAGACTATGAAATTGTTTCGGGACAACGAATTAATGCGAGTAAGAGCACGCTCATTGGTCATAAGTTTCATGCCACTCAACTCCGCTGGATCCAGGATGCTTTGGGTTTTATGAGGAGAATATGCCTTTTCGCTTATCTTGGTGCTCCTCTTTTCGAGGACGGAATAGAATCACCTACTATCAAGACATTATTGACAAGGTTCATCATCGGCTTTTTCATTGGGGAAGTCGGTCACTGCCGTTTGAGGTAAACTTATATTGTCCGAGGCATGTGTTAACTTCTATTCCGATTTTTATCCTTCAAGTTTTGGTCCTTCCTAAAGAGGTTATTCATCGCTTACATCGTTCTTTTAATAAGTTTCTTTGGGATGGCGGAACCAACGGGAGCCATATTCACTGGACGCCGTGGGAAAGTGTTTGTAAGCTCACGGAGGAAGGGGTTTAGGATGCGAAATCTTTGAAGTTATGGATTCCTTTGCGTTAAATTGTGGGTTCGCTCTTCGATGAGACAGGATTTGGGCCTGCATAATCTATAATACCTATATTGCGAATCACGCCGCCGCAAGCTTCCCTTCCCGTAAACTCCGACGCAGATGGTTAAGAAAGTTTGGCAATTGCGTGATATTGCCGAATATGCTATCACGTGAAGGTCAATGCCGTAATATAGATTTCTGAGAGATAAATGGGTGAACATTGATTTGGGCGATCCCCGCATAAACGAATTTAGGAAGGTGAAAGATTTCTTTGTGAATGGGAGGTGGAATGTTCTTCTTTACAAGAACATCTTCTCTACATATTGTGGATGAGATTTTATGCATACCATTTCGACTGACCAGACGACTTAATTGATTTGGATTTTAAATTGATGGGCATTTCAAGATTAAGTCGGGCGTGGAATATGCTACGGGCTCAAAACCGTTCGCCCTCTCTTCAAGTTAATTTGGAACAATATGTTACCTCTAAAGATTTCTTTCTTCACGAGATTAGTCAATAATGTTCTTCCTACGGATTCAACATTCAACGGCGCGTGGTATTACTTTGGTTTCTAAGTGTTTTGGCGTACAAGCCAGGGGAAGATCTCCGCCATATTTTCATTGAGTGTCCTTTTGCCCATTTATCCGGAGTCACTTTATGAGTCAATTTGGCCTTCGCTTTACTCCTACCACTCGGATTGTTCCTATGTTTAATTTCTCGATCAACTCTTCGCCCACATATATAATATGCGCCTTCTTGTACCGTAATTGTGTGTCAGGGCATCCGGACGGAGAGGAATAAGTGTAGACATGAAGATTTTTGTCCGTCTGCTCATTGCATCAACATTCTCATTGAGAGAATGATCGATGTAGCTTTCGGAAGGTCATGATCGTAAACATATTGGGATTGATTGGGATGTTCCTTTTCAAGCCTTTCAAGGTGAAAATCTCGCCTGCCGCCGCTGATCCAATTACGTGATTCCTCCCCATGTCGGTCGGGTGAAGCTCAATGTGTGACGGTAGTGTCGTAAATGGAGTTGCTTAACTGGGGTGGAATTATTCGGGATTCGCATGGTAACTTTGTCGCTATGCTTTCATGCTTGCTTTGGCCATGGGAATGTTCTTGATGCGAAGTGAAGGCGCCGCTTTTGGTATTCGGTTGCGCCCACATGTTTTGCCTCTTGATATCGAGATCGACTCCACATTTGTTTCTCGGTGATATCCGGAAATCATAGTGAGGTTGGCCCCTCTCGCATCTCGATTGGTCGATTTCGCTTGTCTTCGAAATACCACACAACATCTCTCATGTGTTTCGGGAATGTAATAGAGTGGCGGATGCCTTCGCAGCTATGGAAGGAGACGATATGACGCTTAATCATCTTAACGACGCGCTCTGATCATATTCAACAGATTATTAGTGATGATTTACATGACCTCCTCTTATTCGACATGTTGCGCATAACTAGTGGGAAGCACTCTTCACTTGTGAAAGAGGGGAGACGACTTTTCCACATCGACGCTGTCATATTCGATGCTAATGGCTCCTCCACCGAAGCACCCCTCCTTTTCTAGTTGGGGTGCAAATCAGTGTTTTCTATCCATCGCTATTCACTAATTGGCACGTAATACACTTTTTCACCGATTTTTATGCTTTTATGATGCGGGCGCATTCGGGCACCTCTTCCGGGAGATGGCCAGTGGGATTTTCGAAGCACCCTATCATGATGTTAGGGGTGCAATTCAGTGTACATGTTCCTTTATTGATTCTTTGCATAATGATTTATTTTTTATGGCTTCGATTTCTATGCTTTATCCGGCGCTTGCATTTTGAGGATTCATGTACGGCTAGCTTGGACCGGCATTTTTATTTGAAGGGATGCATATAAGGCACGCCGAGGTCGACATAAAGTGGTTCAGCACAGGACCGGGATTGGCATTCATCTTGGAGGCACCCCTATCATCCTGCTAGGTGCAATCCAGTGTCCTTGTCCCTTTTGGGTTATTATCTTCTTTAGCTATTTTTGGGATTATCATCTTTCTCCTGTGCTGTGTAACCATGCTGGGTCAGTAGTAGAGTGCGACAAGGTGAGAATGAGTGATACCGCTGCGTTTTCGTGACGCTTTGTTCGAGGCTTTGGCTCATACCTTGGTCGGATACACAGCTATTTTTTTCCTTGGAATTGCTATGCGCGGATTCAATCAAGTTATCTCTTGTGCTTAAGCAAGGACAAGTATCGAGTGGAGGATAATTTGATGTGTTTGACTCGTAATATTTATGGTGCCGGGATTTTGGGGTGCATAGCTAGCAGTACTCTTCCCTATGTGCCGGATTTTCCTACACCGGGTTTGCCACGCATAGGGTTTAAGGAGGCCATGCTATGCACTCTATCACGACTGGGGCGGGCCAGATGTGGCATTGACTTTGTAGCACTTTATTCTTTCCATTTTAATAAAATAAAAATTTATGAAAAAAATAGAACTAGGCTCACCGGCAAAGATAAAGATAATTACAAGGCTTACACTGCACTTTCCTTCACCATCATCATGCACTTTATGGTAATCATATTACCATCCATGTCACCTTCAGTGACATTCCTTTGTAAGACAAACTAGGTTCACAACCTGGTTGTCACCGATGGAATCTAATTCGTATCATGGCTCCTGCCATATCTCTCAATCTTGCCTTTCAAACATTCTTTCATAAGTCGTGAGATATTCATTCTTCAAGATGAATATACCAAAGCAATTTCTTTGGGCTTGAGGTTATCCACACTTACGTAACTTTTTTGTGCATCGAGTAGTGTCTACACCTCATCTCTATGCAAGGCCTCCGCCTCATGTTCCAATAGTTGAACGATCTTTGTGGTTCTCAAACTTTTTGAGATCTTATTTACTCTCACTATCTCTTTGGAAGAATCACTTCTCTGTAAGATGGCATGCTTGAGACAAACATTTTGCTCATGGGACAAGTGAATAATATGTCGTACTTTGCTAAGACATTCCACAAAGTTGCATATGTCGTACTAGGCTCCAAGCTAAGACATTCCAAACAGATTTGCTAAGACATTCCAAACAGATTTGCTAAGGCATTCCACAAAGTTGCATATGTCGTACTAGGCTCCAAGCCTTTCTCGACTTTGCCTATGGCAACTTCAAATCATCGGTTAAGATAGATTCGACATTATCCTCTTCCATATCTAATATGGAATTTATTCAACCTTATTCTTTAGAACTCGTTAAGTATAAGGGCTCTATCCCAAACGGGTAAAGGATACTTCTCGCATGGCTTGCGCCACACCTTTATCATATAAAGTGTTGTTTCCATTTTGGGAACACAATCTAATTATGCGATCCCAAATATGGTATCCTTCAAGGGAAGAATTTTATTCCTTATCGATTTACTTCAAACACCCTTTAGGTATTAATTGCGCCAATCCAATTGAAGATTAATTCCTAAGTAGCTCATCAATCTCATATTCGCATTTAGCTCAAACTTTTGGGCTTTCAATTATGCACTTCACTCGAGTACACTTGACTATTTCTAAAAGTAGTCATGAGATTAACAAACAACTATTTGTGGTATTAATTGTCATAAGCCAACAAACATCGGTATGTTTAGGCTTTAGACAATTTTCTAGAATTTATAACCTTTTCATAAAAGGGTGTCATCTTAAGATAAGATAATGATCACCCACATGATTCATAATCATACGGGTTCGTACATCATCCGAATGACATTTGATTATACGCTTTCTTCCGTAGAGTCAACATCTGTAACAACTACAAATATCAAGGATAGATGCCATACAAATATTTAGTTGAGATTTCATCACACATATTAATTATATAGTGACATTGATCTAGTATGTTAGATTCGGGCCATTTTCCAACTTTATCGGAATAACATTTATTCTTTACAATTGAATATGTCTACTAAATCCTAACAAATAATCAAAGTATGTTCTTCATAAGAACCGAACATAATAACCTTTATTTAATTCCCTTATCACTTATTTCAGATCCAAAATATGGTAAGTGTTACAACGCTTGCTTTCACCTTCCATATCTCAGATTTAATCTTTCTAATTTAATCACACTCGTAAGATATCATATATCTAAGAGTTGACTTGAACTTAGATAGATTTATCTCAACACACTTGCCTAGAATAGTAGACTTCGATAAGCTCTCTATTTAAGCACATGCCCTAACTTTCCTTTCAACCTTTAAGCACTTGTAAATATTTCAGAATGTAGTCTTCAAAAGACTTAAGAAAGATCACAAGAGCTATGTCTTTAATTTCCTTTCATAAATAAAATCTAAAGGTTATTAAATAGTTTATTTAACCTTTTAAATCATATTTAAAACATTAAATATTTAATTAACCTTTAAGCAATGCTAGAATTAAGTCGATATTTAAATCTTATAATTTTGAAAACAACCTTTCCAAAATTAGATGTGGTCATTCTTATCCAATGTTTGAATTAATTGTCATCATATGACCGAATGATCATATTGATCGTATCCAATGTCATGAGCTTCCACTTTTCATTAATAATTAAAGTCTTGAGTACTCGCTTCAACTATGTAGTCTCCTTGTCTCTAACTACTATAACGGGATTGCTCATGTCATAGCTTATTTTATAAGGATTAAAATTACTTAACCATATTTGAGAACGCTTTCAAAAGGTAATAAATATAATTTGGTTTTACCAATCGAGAATAAAAACATAAATATAAAGTTTGCTAAAACTACAACATAAAAATAAAAGAGTGTGCAAAATCAAATATGGTCTTTGGGATTATGATTTTGCTCTCACTAGTCAACAACTTCCATTTGACTTTCATGAAATTTTCCAGAATTCTTTAGTGGCTGGAATCCTATCTAGTTGACTCGATCCCCGACGCAAGCATTGACCGGTCAATTTCGCTGGTAGGTACTTCTACCAATCGCTGGCTAACGTTACTTCCAAAGGGTTTGACTAGTCAACTCTTTTGACAATTCACATCGCCTATGTGATACCAACCGTATGTCTCTAAAATCGCATTTATCCCGACGTGGGGCCAATCACCGCAAAATTCTTAATCGAGTCAGAACTCAAGTATTCATGAGATCTCATAACGATCATATCTCGATAATGACGATATACCCGAGGTAGGTCAACTCCCGATGTGGGCCGATAAGTTGATCTCAACAAGGGGCTCTTCACCGCTACTATAATATTGGGAGATATATTATAACTCGATTTTTGTTGTGGGAGTAATTAATTCACTTAATTAATTTTGAATTAATTCTCTTAATTAATTTATTACGGTCTCATCATGTATATCTATCTCTATAGACATACGCATCCCACACATTCATCTAGATCGTGCCTAGTTATGCATCTATCGTATCATATAAAATAAATACAAGCACAAAATAAATAGATGCGTAAAGTAACCGGTATGATCATCGATTTTTCCTAGATGCGGTTTCGAATACAAACTTACGAAACCGCTGAGTCACAATCTAAGGGTAGTTGCAACCTCCAATATTATCTTTAATGCGCCATCTCCAATGGGATCTTTAATCTTCTTTCTTTGGTCCCCATCTTCTCGCTTCCATTCTTGTTACATTTAATTTTATCTAATAAATGAATACACCCGCCGCATTACACGGGGGAGCTTTAATGGGAATGGGATAAATACAGTAAAATAAATTAGGTCACGTTTCTTCATAACGGCTTGACAATTTTTAAACCAATAGAAAATTAAATCAATCACATATATCCTATCGGCTCGAGTCCATGATCAATCGGGGTCCATATAATCATATTATATCTACTATATCTAATCCATACAATAACATCTTATGAAAAAGATAAATTAAAATTTAACTACTTATGCCTTAATTAATCAATTAACATTTAATCTATTAAATAATTTTATCCAATCAATTAACTAATTAACATTTAATTAATTAAATGATTTTAATCAAAATAAAATTAATGATTAATTTTAAACGATTTTAATTAATTAGAACAATTCCAAAAATAGATCAATATTAAAATTAGGTCTCTTTTGTTTCTTTCCTTTTGATTCCTAATCAAAAAAGGATGCCTTTGGTTTCCTAAACCAAAAGGCATCTCTCAAATTTTTTCCAAAATCAAAATTTTGAAAAAGGACTAAGTCTGTGCCTTTTCCAAAATCAAATTTTTTTGAAGTGCCTGTTTCTATTCCAAACAAAATTTGGAAAGGCCAATATTTTGTTAATATGCCTGCCACTTTCCAAAATCAAAATTTGGAAGTGGCCTGCATAGGACTTTTCCCAAATCAAATATTTAGAAAGAGCCAAGGACTATTGCAAACAAAGTTTTGAAAGACCATTATTATTTTAATGCCATGTGGCATCCCAATGGCCCAAACTATTTGAACCATTGGTTAGCCACATGACACAACTAAGCAAATGAGGAATTATCAATCACAAATATGAACCATATTGAAACACAAAATACACAAAACAAAAATTTGGAGATCTACCAGCATTGACCGGTCAACCGACGCCGGCAGCAGGTTGCCCCTGCCGCCGCCGCCGCCAACCATCCGCTGCCGGTGGTGGTGCCGCCGCCAATCGGCCGAGCACCACAAGATCTCCTTTTTTTCTTTTCGTGTACCGTTTTGTGAATAAAAATCTTTCATCTTTTAATTACGTGATTTAAATGATAAAATTAACTATGCAAATTAACATGCTTATTGATTAAGCTCAAGCTCTTCTCGATTGTTAGAACATTTTATTATGTTTTGATGATGGTCATACTACCTGTTATAGCAAGCCTGAAATAAGTTAGAGTCTGACATGTTGTATAAGTTGAGTCAGACAAGTATTGTACTAGTTGGTAGGACGGCAAAGCAAAAACAGATTTTCGACAGAGTAAAGCCAGTCAAATACCAGCAGAGAAGCAATGAAGACATTATGGTCCGACTTATAACCAAGGAAGTCTGTGATGACCTTGGATAAGTCTAAATTATGTTTTGAGTGATGAAACTTAATGGTTATATATGGTGTACACTGATCTCACCCAAATCAAGGATCAATGAAGTACAAGGATTCGCCTTAAACTGAAAGAATGAAGAAAATAGTGAATCGGCAAAGTAAACTGACTTTCGGCTGAGTAAAGACAAAGCAGTGAAGGAAGATCTAAGCGGCAAATCAGATGGATCACTTGACCGATCAAAGAACAGCTGAGTAAACCTTACACAGTCAGATTATTGAGAGATGAAGAAGATACAGAAGATCAAGCATTAAATGCACAATCAATAGAGGATCAATCAAGATGATTCTATGGTAAGCGTTTGAAGAAAAATCCGATCGCTTAAATCAAGGAGAATACAATTAAGGGGGAATCAAGAATAAAATCAAGGATTATTCCCCTCATTAATATAGCCTACGGACGGAAATTCAAATCAAGAATAATCAAGGCTATAAATATATGGCACTGACAAGAGAAATATAACAAGTACGATCAAGAATCTGAGCAAAAACTCTGTCAAAGTAAAAAGTCTTCTATCTGTGCTAAAAGAAATATCTAGTGATCAACTCAAAATCAAGAGCTACAATTCAAACATCAAGCATTGAGATTGATCAACAAGTTTGTGAATCCAATTCACATCAATCAAGCAACTGAATCAGAGCCATCTGAGAAGGAGTTGTGTTTGTGATAGCTGCTGAAGGATTTGATCCCAAGGAGTAGTGAAAGAGACTGAGTCACCAAGTCAAGCAATAAGGAGTGATAGTCTTGTAGATTGTGAAGCTTGTGAAGTCAAGGACAATCGTATTATTGTATCTCGTGGAAACAATAATGAATTCCTCCGATCATCACAGAGAAGAGTGGATTAAGGATTACACCACCCTGAACCACTATAAGCCTTGTGTCAATTTACTTTCTGAAATTTACCTTACTGCATTCTTTTAATTGCTTATATCATATCATATATTAGTGATTACTTAAACTACCTTGAAATAACTTAGTAAGAAGGAACTTATCATCTGCCCAAAAGCTTTTAAATATAAGAAAAGTTTTTGAAACTCCACTATAGTCATTCACTTCCCCCTCCCCTCGACTATAGTTTTACCCTTCTCTCGGACCAACAATTGGTATCGGAGCAGTGTTCCTAGTATCGTAACTCTGCTCGCATCTAATTTCTGGTAACAAGGAGATCACATATTTTTAAAGTAGTTTTCAAATCTGTGCTTTCTACTTATATACATAAATATCTCAAATCTGTACTTATGGATTCCTCAAACTTTATGTCAAAAATACCTATTTTCAATGTTAAAATTTTTTATGAATATAAAATAAGAATGTAATCTCAACTTGGAGCAACTCATGAGGAGATGTTGGATGTAATTAATGATGGCCCAATCATGATCATGACTGTGATAACCACAAGAGCAGATCAAGGAAAAGAAGTGGATAAACCCAAGAAATATTGGACCAAGGATGACAGGAGAAGAGCAAATCTAGACTTTGTTGCAAAAGATATGATCTTGAAGACCCTAGATAGCAACATGTTCATGAGAATCAAAGACTGCAAAACAGCAAAGGAGATGTGGGACAAGCCGGGCACCGATAAATGAAGGATCTCAAGCAAGAAGAAAGCAAATTATCTCAAGGCAAAACAGTAAATTTGAGAACTTCAAAATGAAGGCCGGTGAATCCATTGATCAAATGGACAATGATTCTCAAGCATCATCGCTGAATCGCAAATGCTTGGGCACACATACCCTCAGAAAGAAGTATGTTTAAAGATCTTGAGAGGCTTACCTGAAAGATGAAAGATTATAACATCAGTAATCAGAGGAACAACAAATCTTGCTAACACTGACACCCTGACTCTAATTTCCCAACTAAAAGCTCATGAATTCGAATTGAACGGTGAAGATGGTGCTTCGGCAGAGACACAAAAAATCAGTGCACTGATAGCACCACAGCAAAGAAACACTAGAACTCAAAGAACGGGTAGCTTTATTAGTTAAATGTTTTGACAGGTTTAGCAAAAAGAAGCCATTCAAAGGAAACTCATCATCGAACAAGAGCTCAAGCTCAAACAGAGATATGAAGAAAAGAGATGATGAATACAGATGCTTCAACTGCAACAAGAAAGGACACTTCAAGGCTGATTGCCTAGAAGAAAACAATAAAGATGAGGAAAAGAAGAAGTACAAAGCATCCGAAAAGAAGAAAGGCAAGAAAGCACTCAAGGCTGAATCCAGCAGTGAAAAGAATGAAGAATCATCTGACAATGATTCAGATAATAGTGATGAAGAAGACAGCTCAGATAATGAAAAAGCATGTCTATGTTTAATGACCAAAGAATTAGATGAAGATGAAGGTGACAGCTCAGATAATAAAGCAAGTCTATGTCTTATGGCCAAAGAATCTGATGAAACTGAGGTAACATCTAGTTCTTACTCTTCATCAAATGCATCCACATCTAACACTGAACAATCTTCTATTCTTCCATTAGATCCAGCAGCCCTAGTCCAAAATCTCATGACTAAATTTGATGAAATTGAGGTGAATCATGAAATTCTGGAAAAGGAATGTAAGGATCTAAGATAAGAAAATAAAAATTGAAGGAACAATCGACAAATTGAAAGATGAACTAGCTACTAAGAGATATACTCACCTAATCAAAAAGCAAGCAGATGATAACTCATCCATCGCTAATGATCATCACCGAGAGAATCCACCTAGCGCCTAAAAACACCACCGCACCATTAAATGCACTCACCTTTACAAACCTCCAAGAAGGTTTGATTCAGATCTGGTCTTGGCTACAATAGTCGATGAGAATAAAAACAATGGACAACACAATTCAACTAGACCAATAATGGACCAAAGTTTAGAAAAGGACGTACTCATAATTTCAACCACTCATCATGTACCAAAGAAGTCAAAACCTAATATAGTGAAACAAAGAGACTAAACCATCATTCTAGTCAACTAAAAACAAAGACCTACATCGAAGGTAAAGGAAGACTTTATCCTTCGTAGGATGATTGAATGTTGCACCTTCAAAATACAAGAAGAAACCATACCATGATATGCATCATGTGTTTAAGAAAAGTCAATCTAGTATGTTCCTAGACACATGAAGCAAAGATAGGTTTCCCACTATATATTGAAGGTGAAGAAGGATGCAAATGCACCAAAAGTAGAGAAAGTATCATAATACCTTCAATAGAAATATTAGAAGCTATTCTCGCCATGCCTTAAACATATGAAGTTGATGATTTCAATTATCCAAAAGAAGATCATTTGGATATACACTTGGAGTAGGAGGCATGATCAAGTAATGTGTATGGACCCAAATAAAGGTTGGGTACCTAAACATATTTAATTTGTTTTGTAGATGTCCGATACATAGATGTGGGATGTTCCGCATACATGACAGAAACAAGAGATGGCTTATCGACTTCAAAGCTTTTGATGGACCGAAAGTCACATTTGGAGGCAAAGAAACCCCTGCAAGATTAAGCGGGAAGGCACAATGCTCAAGAACAATTTGAAGATTCAAAATGTGGTATATGTTAAGGGACTAAACTTCAATCACGAGCATCACCACCTCGTGACAAAGGCTACAATATACACTTCAACAAGGAAGGATGCAAAGTAATTCACACCAAAGCAACACAAAGAGCTCTTGCAGTAAAGAAGAAAATAACATGTATGTGGTGGATTGGAAAACAAATAAAGCGAAACATGTTTGTTTGTCAAAATAAACAATCAACCAACTGATTTGGTATAAGATTAAATCATCTAAATTTCAAGACCATCAACACATTATCAAAAACAAGTTAGTTGAAGGCCCGCTAGAATCACATTCAAGAAGGAAAGTCTATGTGATGTATGCCAAAAGGAAAGCAAATCAAAAGCTCCTTCAAATCAAAGCCCTACCAATCTACAACAAGAATTCTCAGATCTGCATATATATGGACTGCTTTGGGCTAGTCACACCAAGAAGTGTAAGTGGAAAGAAATACACTCTAGTAGTGGTAGATGACTTCTCCAAATTCACCTATACCATATTCATGAACAAGAAGAAAGAGACACTCAAGAAGATGCTAGATCTACTCTAAAAATTCAAAATGAGAAAGAACTAAAGATTATCAAGATCAGACGATGAGGCACAGAGTTTCTAAATGAAGTGATCAAACTTATTGTGAAGAAAATGGAGTATTACATCAATTATCTCAATGCAGAACTCCACAACAAAATGGTGTAGCAGTAGTTAAGATACAGTAACACTCAAAGAAGCAAATGTAACAATGATTGCGTAAGCATGCCTACCAAAGAGATTTTGGGTCAAGCAAAGAAACACAACATGCTATACTGCAATGCATCAATCATCAACAAACATCATGGAACAACTCCATATGAGATATGGAATGGAACAAAACCTAACATCTCACATTTACACATGTTTGATCTAAATGTTTTGTTTTGAACAGAATCGCCATACACACTTTGATGAAAAAGTCGATGAAGCAATCTTTATGGGATACTCAGACACCAGCAAGGCATTCAGAGTTCTCAACAAAAGAACATTGGTGATTGAAGAATCAATACATGTAGTATTTGATGAACCAAACACAAATGGTGAAAGTCTTCAAGATCAAGAAGAAAAAGCAACAGAAAAGGAAGTATATACAAATACAACCATACCAAATGCATACTTTCAATCATCATTTTGAAAATCAAAATGAGCCACATGTCAACACAATGTAAGAAGCACCGTAACTAGAAGCTCATGCGTAACCTGGTTGCGTACACCAAGTGAAGAACAACTTCAACTCGACCTAATTTGGCTAAGAGATCATCCTCAAGAACAAGTCATTGGAAATATTCACACAGAGTTAGAACTGTAAGACAAATGGAGCATATGCTAACATGTTTTCTATCACAAGTGGAACCCAAGACAATAGATGATGCAATTCAAGATGCAGATTGATTACAAATGCAAAGAAGAACAAAATGAATTTGAAAGAAATGAAGTCTGGGAACTTGTTGATGACTGCATACAACCAACATCATTGGAACAAAATGGGTATTCAAAACAAGATGGATGAGCAAGGAACAATTGTCGAAATAAAGCAAGGCTAGTTGCCAAAGGCTATTCTCAAGCGTATGAATAGATTATGATGAAACATTTGCACCAAAGAGGTAAGACCGAGGCAATCGACTCTTTCTAGTTTATGCTGCACACAAAGACTTCAAAGTCTATCAAATGGATGTCAAAAGTGCATTTCTAAATGGACTTTTGGAAGAAGAAGTATATGTGGAACAACCTCCTGGTTTCCAACTCAAAGGAAAAGAAGATAAAATATACAAACTCAAGAAAGCTCAGATGGACTCAAACAGCCCCCTGTGAGCTTGGTATGAAACACTATCACAATTTCTCGATCAAGAATGGATTCAACAAAGGAACTATAGATAAAACTCGCTCAAATTGTAGGAAGGAACAAGCACATTACTAGTACAAATCTATGTTGATGACATTATCTTTGGATCGTAGGATGAAAAATGTGTGAGAAATTTGCAAATCTAATGAAGAGCAAATTTCGATGAGCATGACGGGAGAATTAAATTATTTTCTTGGCCTTCAAGTGAAACAAATGAAGGATGGTAATTTTATCACCAAGCCAAGTATACAAAGGACTTAATACACAAATATGGTATGGACACCAAGTGGCACAAAGAGATACACCAATGTGTGCAAGAGTCATTCTTGAAAAAGATGAAGCCGGAAAAGATGTTGACCGTAAAATGTATAGAGGAATCATTGATCCCTATTATATCTAATCGCAAGGCACTGATATAGCATTTGCAAGTAGGAGTATGTGCAGATTTCAAGCTCAACCAAAAGAATCACATCTTCTAGCAAACCAAAAGAATAATCAAATACCGGAGAACACCATCAATGTTGGAATTTGGTATCCAAAAGATGGAGGACTCAAGTTAATATCATATTCGCACTCGACTATGCCGGATGCAAGATGATAGAAAAGCACTTCGAACATGCCGATGCTGTGCACCATACTAGTCTCTTGGTTCAAGAAAAAGCAAAACTCCATATCAACACCAACAAATTAAGGCATATATAGCAAGAAGAAGCGCTGTCAGGCACAAGTACTATGGATTAGACAACAAATAAGTGGATTATGGAATAGAGGAAAAGACAATTCCAATTATGTGTGACAACACAAGTGCCATATCTGTTACTGAAAATCCAGTATTACACTCAAGAACAAAGCATATTGATGTGAGACATCATTTCATCAGGGATCATATTGAGAAATGAGATGTTATTCTAAGATATATACCCACCGAAGATCAGTTGGCTGACATCTTTACTAAACCACTCACTCATGAAAGATTTAGCATGTTAAGAACTGAGTTGGGAATGCTTGAAATTGACTAAGTACCAAAGAGCTGCTAACTGGTGTAAATTAGCTAAGTGACTTCATCACCGCTAAACCTTTGCCATTACAGAGATGTAGCAGTAAGGCACCGTACTAAGTGAAGTTAACTACACTAATTGTTAGAACAAAGAGAATAAAGCACCAAAGAAAATTCACTACATCGGCTAAGTGACCAGCCAAGGCACTCCACCGAAATATAGAATGGAGAAATGGTCAAATTAAAGTGTCAACCAAATCAACTTTTATACATGTGGAGAATAAGGAAGTTATGGAGAATTATACTGTGGAAGATTATACACGTGGAGATCAATTTACGATTACGGAGGTAACCATATTATTTCTCTGATTATAATCGCTTTGATTCCCGGATTTATCATTAGTTACCTCAATCCACTCCCCCACTTCACTCGAATATCGGGATTCATATACACAAAATCATGCCATTATGTCATAAAATCCTTCCACATTCAAACCACGCTCACGCTACCCAAATCACCCTATATAAACAACACTTAGAGGTTTCTCGTAAATCTTTACGCCCATTTACAAATTATAAACCTCATTTTTCCCTCGAAAGATCGAAAATTTTAAATTTATCAATCACATTCAACAATGTCTTCATCCTCTACAATATCTCCCACGTAAAGATTCTATGAAAATCGATCATCACCGGATCGCTTTTCAAACCTCGAACCCTATCTTTCCTTCGTGGATAATGATGCACAAGCTCAACGCTTGGTTGATTGTCGCCAAATCAAGGTTAATGGCCTTCCTAAACCCCCCCAATCAACGGAATTTGCTATGAAAATCTGATTGCATTCGGGAAAAATGCCAAGTTTGTGCCCATCACAAAGAAAACCGATATCGATTGCATAAAGAGTTCAATCTTTGGGAAAGAAGTAGTCATTACGCCTGGTCTTCTCAATAAATTCCTACACCTACCTATGATAGGTCCGGAAAATGTAAAGTTTGTGAAGATTGACATCAAGAAATTCTGGGCTGAGATAGCCAAGAATACCAAGAAAAATAGCAAAACGCACAACTTCCCTAGATCAAAGACTAAAACTTCCGCTTGCTGAATTTGCACCGCTATCACAAAGAACATCGGGGCGTAAAAGGGTCGATGGAAAACTTAATCAAATACGGGTCAAGCTAATGGCAATCATCTACGAATGTACCAAATTTGACTCGGGCAACATTTGTATTCAACAAAGTTGAAAGACCATATTCAAAAGGAGATTGATCTCACAATTATGGCACCAAGCAAGGGCTTGCGTAAGAAAGGTGATTTCCGGGAGAGTAAATCATACGGGTTCCGCTTCAACACTGCTTGACGATGAAAAGTGAAACCTACAAATCACAGCTTCACATAGGTCAAAGGTAATGTTTACCACATCAAGGCATCCATGAAACCCAAACCCACCGCCGGAGAAAAACAAAACAACCTCGAAAGCAAAGCAGATCAGAGTGGGATGAAGAACCGCATCCTGCAGGCACAAGAGCACACCTCTCGTGGATCGGCACCAAGAACTTGAACGAACTTATGGTAATCAGTGATGATGCAGCAACAGAGAAAGAAAAGCAACAAGAGGACATCACCTATCTAGAAGAAGGTGAGGAAGGATATGCTCTCACTGCATCTGAAGGAGAAGAGGTGGATGAGGAAGAAGCTGAGACAGAGGATGAGCACTCAGAGGGCGACCACCTTGAAGAAAATCCAGAAAACATGGAGATTTCTGATGATGAGTTGACACTTCAAGAGGTGCTCTTCAAGAGCATCGACAAAGTTGACAAACAGCCAAGTGAGCCAGCTGATCAAACTCACTCCGCTGAACTTGTCAACTCCCTCGTTATTGACCAAGGGGGAACAGCAGCAGAGAAAGTTTCATCTTCAATAGATGAAAAAGCCAACACCCCAGAGCAACCTCTAAATGACCCTGAGTCTAATGAGGAAGAAAGAGAAGAAGAAGCAGAATGTAAAAAGGAAGAAGATGAGGAGGAAGAAGATAAAATGAAATTAGAGGAGGAGGAACATGAAGATGATGAGAATGCTGAAGTGGCACCAGAGGAAATTGATCCAGAAAGAACCTTCAATCTGGACATTCAACCTCTGATTGTAGACATGGAGAAGCAAGATCACAAAGAGTAAAACTCGAAAAGTCATGCTTTAAGGAGTGAAGCAACCTCCTAAACCATAAGATTGAAGCCCCATCACCACATCAAGATACAAGATGACGTAATGGAAAAATAGGAAACTTGCTCGCAACTTACAAAGATCTTATTCCCTACCATGTCCAAACCAATCTTGAATTTCATGTCGAAAATATTGACAACAATCTCAAACCCTTGGTGGACACTCTAAATGCACACACTCATCAAATTCAAAGATCTGATGAGGTCATGGAGTACTGCAAGCAACTCAACACCCTTCTCAAAATTGGTGAGGCAACCAAGAAGATACTCGAGAAAAGATATGGTCCCCTCCCTAATCAAGATGCAATTAGATTATTGAAGAACGGTTTGGTGATACCAAAAAGGGGAAGGAAGCTCAAAGCCTGATACCCAAAGTGGAAAGAAGGAAAGCCCAACAAGCTTAAGGGCAAGGGCACCAAAGGCAAAGGCATCAGTTTGAAGAGAAGAAGAAGTAGCCTTTGTTTAATTTAATTATTTCTATATGCCTGCCTTTGTTTTTGAATAAAAAGATGCAATATCTTGTTGCCCTTAAATGGATGAATAAAATTATTGAGTTATATTCTGTTGTTCTTTTATGAAAAATTTGGCATACTTATGTTCAGTCTTATGAGGGTTTTGCATCATAAAAAGGGGAAATTGTTATGAACATTTTATTATGTTTTGATGATGGCCATACTAGTCGTTATAGCAAGCCCTAAATAAGTTACAACACTCAGATAGTCTTTACTTAGAGTCTGACATGTTATATAAGTTGAGTCAGACAAGTATTGTACTAGTTGGTAGGACGGCAAAGCAAAAACAGATTTTCGGCAGAGTAAAGCCAGTCAAGTACCAGCAGAGAAGCAATGAAGACATTATGGTCCGACTTATAACCAAGGAAGTCTGTGATGACCTTGGATAAGTCTAAATTATGTTTTGAGTGATGAAACATAATGGTTAAATATGGTGTACACTGGTCTCACCCAAATCAAGGATCAGTGAAGTACAAGGATTCTCCTTAAACTGAAAGAATGAAGGAAACAGTGAATCGACAAAGTAAACTGACTTTCGGCTGAGTAAAGACAAAGCAATGAAGGAAGATCTAAGCGGCAAAGTCAGATGGATCACTTGACCGATCAAAGAACGGCTGAGTAAACCTTACTTAGTCAGATTATTGAGATATGAAGAAGATACCGAAGATCAAGCATTAAATGCACAATCAATAGAGGATCAATCAAGGACAGATTCTATGGTAAACGTTTGAAGAAAAATCCGATCGCTAAAATCAAGGAGAATACAATTAAGGGGGAATCAAGAATAAAATCAAGGATTATTATCCTCATTAATATAGCCAACGGACGGAAATACAAATCAAGAATAATCAAGGCTATAAATAGAAGGCACTGACAAGAGAAATATAACAAGTAAGATCAAGAATCTGAGCAAAAACTCTGACAAAGTAAAAAGTCTTCTATCTGTGCTAAAAAGAAATATCTAGTGATCAACTCAAAATCGAGAGCTACAATTCAAACATCAAGCATTGAGATTGATCAACAAGTTTGTGAATCCAATTCACATCAATCAAGCAACTGAATCAGAGCCATCTGAGAAGGAGTTGTGTTTGTGATAGCTGCTGGAGGATTTGATCCCAAGGAGCAGTGAAAGAGACTGAGTCACTGAAGCTGTTGCAGTCAATGAGTAAGAGTCCTGTAGATTGTGAAGCTTGTGAAGTCAAGGACAATCGTACTATTGTATCTGTGGAAACAATAGTGAATTCCTCCGATCATCATAGGAGAAGAGTGGATTAATGGATTACACCACCCTGGACCACTATAAGCCTTGTGTCAATTTACTTTCTGAAATTTACCTTACTGCATTCTTTTAATTGCTTATATCATATCATATATTTGTGATTACTTAAACTACATTGAAATAACTTAGTAAGAAGGGACTTATCCACTGCCCAAAATATTTTAAATATAAGAAAAGTTTTTGAAACTCCACTATAGTCATTCACCCTCCCTCTGACTATAGTTTTACCCATCTCTGGAACCAACACTGATACCACGGTTAGGAAATCTACGCGGGAACGCAGCGGAATTCAAAAATTTATTTCCTATCGACCCAAGATTTACTTCGTTTAAGCAATAAACAAATAAGTAGTAGACGGTGGTTACCTTGGTTGATCTAAAAGATCGACGCTTTGACCGTCTAAGGAGAGTAGTTCTCGCATAAAGCCGCCCAAGTGTTCGGCCTCTACCGGTGATCCACACGAATGTTCCCACCGAATCCCATCATGGATTGCTACAAGAAAACTCGGTCGCTAGACCGACTTTTCTCTCACTCAAAACTCTCTCTAGAAGCTCTCTATTTTTCAAAATAACTAATAGCTCTTGAATTGTGATGCAAAAAGAGCTAGCCAACCTCTCCTTTAAATTGAGTGTGGTGCACCCTTGTGATTCCCAACTGATTGGGATTAGCTTCCTAGTAGATTGGGAGAAAGAAAACTTTTCCTAATAAAATAAGGAAAATATAATTGATTGATTTATCTCATTAATATTCAATATTTTATATTAAATATTTCCAATATATTGTCAATATCTTATATTGACTATATTTATCTTATTACTATAAATCAATTTACACATGTGTATATATATCACATATATATTACAAATATAAATCTATACATATATATTTTGAAACAATCATGCACATGCATATCCAATCATGCACATTCAAATATATATATACATATATATATATATATATATATATATATATATATATATATATATATATATATATATATATATATATATATATATATATGTATATATATATATATATATATATATATATATATTAATAATCAACCATCAACCCGCATAATGCATGGGCCATTGATGTAAAATTATGAAGAAATGAGTTTTCATTTTAAAGAAAAGTTATCTTTTTCTTTCGGGATTCATTTTATTTTTCATTGGTTTCATTGGTGTCCTTTACCTCTACTCTTGTTATCGTAAAAATAAGAGAGAAAATCTAATCTTGATTCGCATAATATCGCCAGGAGATTCTTGTAAGAAATGTGTTAGAAAATGTTATTACAAAAGGATTAAAACACATTTTTAATTACTTTGTTACTTGAATAGGAAACTCCTCTTAATCAAATTACCGCTTAATAGGTCATATATATTAGGTTCAATGCCTAAAATGGTTGGACTATAAGAGATTTCAGTTTGGAAACGTCAACAACATCACCGAAAAGAGCTTTACAATCTTTCACCTCAACATGAAATGAATTATATGATATCACTGCGAATTCATAAAATATGCTTCTGAAAGTGAAGGGAAATATAACCAAAAAAAAATTAAAGGGAAATAAAACTAAAATGTAAGGCAACGGAAATTATAGGAAGACATTAAATTATGTCAAAACACAAACAAATAATGTGCATCGTTGTCTTCTGCTCACCATTAAGGAGAACTATTTCGAGCCAATCCCTTTACCGTAAAGAAAAGTAGTATGTTCTATAGTTGCCTTTAAGGTGCAAAGCTTGTCACATTCTCAATCACTCGAGCTTACACATTCCTTTTCTCAATATAATGGTGAGATCTTTATTATCTTGTTCACCTCTCGTCCTTTTATGATCAAGACCACTACTAAAAAGACAAAGCGTGATAACTAAACAAACATAAATCTTCATTAACAAATTAAATATAAAAAAATTACCAAAAAATTTAGAGGAGAAAGAGTGTGTCCCAAATCCAATGCAACTACCGGAAGAGTTGGCAATAAAGGAATTTCAAAACAAAATAAGGTAGTCAACATGATGGTTAAACAGAAGAAAATGCAATCAAATTGTCATAGGGCTACTAAACACCCTACTTATATGATACTAAAGTCATTTAAAGATTCACAAAATTATACTAATCAATACTGAACACTATTAGTTTATAAATTATATCACTAAAGCGATTTATTAATTAAGAATCAAACAACATATATAAGGAGACAAAGAATAAATAATCACTATGAACGGTTGAAGAATAAATCATTGATAATATCTTGAATTGGGAGCAATTCTTATGAGAATTTCATCAACATTCCCGTTGAACGCGTCAGACTGCTTCAAAGATTCATCCTTTGATCAGCTGGAAGAAATATGAGAGAAGAGAAAAGGATTAAAAATATGTTTTTTGTCAAAAATGAGAGAATATTTACATTTTGTTCCCATGACCGTCTCTCTTAATTACTAAATTAGCCAACACTATGTGCATCGTCGATGTAGATTTGCTTGGAAATAGTTTATTGAACAATTTCAACTCCCCTATATGAGGTAATATATGGCTAGGGTTAAAAAAATAGAGCATGAAATCATAACCGCTGTTTCAGTCGTAAAAAATAGATTAGTATTACCTTCACTTGCCATGAACGTCTCTGTTAAATTAGTCTGCTCTCCGTTGTCTTCGTCATCATTGATGTAGAATTGATCAATAACAATGTCAATCCTACAATCACTGTGCAAAGCTTCCTCATTTGGAACTAAAATGCCTACAACCATTGATATTAACGAAAATATAGACCTAAATAGGGACTTACAATTCCATGTCCCTCCATGTATATATACCTCATTTCACAGGTTCTTTTGTATATAGAGAAGAAAAGATAGAGTACATCAGCTTTTATTAAAACTGTAGATGTGCTTTCGTTCATTGGAGAATATACGCATAGCACGATGACACAATCGAATTCAAGTCCTTTTACCAGCCATGAATAAACTCAAAGAATGAAAGTCATAATTTCATTTTACCAGGCCATAAAATCAGAGCAAGAACATAGTATATTCATCATAACAACATGTAGGTCACATCCAATGAACACTTTTGTCATTAACTCACTCTATATGGAAAGGAAGAGGTGGAAAAGATAATCTAGACCGTTCTTTTTCCCATGTGCCACCTCCCCTGGTTCTGTCACAATGAATGAATGCTCCCTTTGTCTTCCACTGCTTCCTTATTCTCCTTCATTCTCGTTTTCATCATCCTCCTCACTACTCCCACGATCACTTTCATCTCCTGCAGGCTACATAATCCTCCATTTTACATTGACCCGATTGTTCTTTTTCTTTATTAGCCCCTGCTTCTTAAAAGCCGTGCCCATGTCTGCCCTCCGTCTACTATGCCGCCCCCACCACTTTGTTGCTGCACCGGCTCCTCCGATAACCCTCATTCAAATTTATCGAACTACCAAAAAAAACCAAAAAAAACAACAAATTGGAGTGACTGTTAGGAAGGAAATAGACTTTCACTGTTACATTGATCTGGTGTACATATTAAAACCAAAAAATGTCCCACATATCATAAATCTCATATTAATCAATATAATCAATAGATCCTGAACACTTAGGCCGCACTCAATGTAATTAAAAGTACCTTCTTGAGAGAGAGCATCGAGGGTGTTGGTGTAAATGAGATGGTGGATCCACCGTGATTCCTCATCCTCTTCAAGGCGGCGCCGTTCAGCTCTGACAGCAGCTTTCACACCATACTCTCACCGACAAGTAAATCCCACCTGAAATTCCTGGACAGCCTGTTCATTATATCATCAAGTTCCTCATCAAATAGGTGGAGGAATCGCCTTTAATTATTTAAGATGGCCGGCATCTATGTGGAATAGGTCTCTGATCGGAGATTCATGAGTGATGTGAATCTCCATACCTTGCTTGACAATCAGAAAAAAAATTGAAAATAAGAAGATTATTGACATAATTTATGAGGTAATATTTATGGGAATAGTGATCCTCTCAAGATTTGAGTAAGATTGCCTCAAGTCAGAAGCCGATCTAACTACACACCCAAAATATGAAAATCATATAACCGTCTATCTATTTTTTTAAAACTACGTCCTTTTGGTGCTAATATGTAAAATAAATACACTTTATCCTTAAGTACTTGAGAGAATCCACTCCATATTTACGGGTTAACGAAGTTTCGGCATTTGAGAAAAATTAGTTTGACCAGAAATACGAAATTCTTGATGAGATATTGCCGAGATATCAGGATTAGGAGTTATTTTTTTTATTTTAGTTGATTTCATAAAAGTGGTTTGAGAGAGGGAGTTGTAGAATGCAATGGATCAGATCTTTCATGCGGCAGTTTATTTGTTTTTGTTTTTAATATATTTTTT
This sequence comes from Gentiana macrophylla, assembly GCA_026214975.1. Taxonomy (NCBI): domain Eukaryota; kingdom Viridiplantae; phylum Streptophyta; class Magnoliopsida; order Gentianales; family Gentianaceae; genus Gentiana; species Gentiana macrophylla. Next base: position 65,662,723 of record CM047810.1, read on the forward strand.
TATTTTTACCGTGTTTGGGTCGGGTAATTGAGGGAAAATGGGCTAAATTACTTCCTCCATATCTATATATTTGTCAATAACCCGTGCATTGTACGGGCACGTATGAGGTAAGATAAAGGCGAAGGGGTGGGGTAGCCCAGCGCCATACCCCATTGCACCATACCTCTCTTCCCGCCCTACCCACCTCTACCATACACTACCCACCACCCTACCCTACCCTACACCACCATATCTTACCCTCGACATTCTACCTACCTAACCCATTACCTTCTCTACTCCACTATCACCCACCCCTTCCCTACCCTACCTTACCCATCATACCACTCTACCTTACCCACCACTCCACCCTTGTCTACCCGACCCTACCCACAACCCCATCATACCCTACTCACCACCCAACCCTACCCTACCCTATCCACCATTCTAACCTAACATATCTTACCCACCACACCACCATACCTTACCTTACCCACTACCACAATCTATCCTACATTACTCTACCCTACTTTACCCTACCAACCTTAACTTACCCTTCACCTTACCCTACCAAACCCTTCCCAACCATACCCTACCCAACCCACCATTCCACTCTACCATATCTTACCCACCATACCACCTTACCTTAACTTACCCACTACCCCAACCTACATTACCCTACACTTTCCTACCCTACCCTACCAACGCTACCTTACCCACCACTTCACCCTACCTACCCTACTATGCCTTACCCACCACCACCCCATACCTTTACCCTACCCTACCCTACCCAACACCATCCCACCCTACCTTACCCACCATAATATCATACCCTACCCACCACCCCATCATACGTAACCTTACCCACCACCCAGCTTATTCAAATACGCTTCCTACATACCGTACCTATCTTAGCATTAAATGAGGTGACTAATTCCTAGTGGATGATCTAATATAAGAATATATCGTATTAATTGGCATATTTGAATTTAGTTATTTTTCAAAATATAATTTAGTTTCTAATTCCTAGGATTCTAATTTGTACGGAATGATTTTTTTTTTAACATATTTGAATTTGTATCGTAGGACAACGAATTTGTATCAATTATGATGAGAAGTCTCCAGAATGGAGGTTGTGTCTCCCTCGATGCCGCCGCCTGTGGGGAGCCATAAATTTCAACCCGATTTCAGTGATGAAAAGTATTTGAAAGCTGATTGATGATCGTGGTTTAAAAATTCAAAAGGAGTGAGAGATATGCCGTATGTGGGAGCAGTTACAAAGGAATATGATGAACAATAAAATACGTTACCTTGAAGGGGTTTTTTGTGATGTAATATACTGAATGACGTGATTTTAGGAACAGTTGTAGAGATTAATTTGAATAAAATATTTGAATTTTAGGAGTAATATTAGGGAGCTAGTATTAAAATAGAGTTAATGCTGGATTTTAATTTTTTTTTTCCCCGGATCTTTTGCGTGTTTGAAGCAGGTCAATCGGGTAATTTTTTAATAAGTCATGCGGCAGTTTTTGTTTTCTTGAGGGTGTTTTTTTGTTTTTAATATTTTCTTGTGTTATTGTTCTAAGAAAACGGCCATGTATAAATCATCACCGAATTTATTGTAATCCTCTAATACGTGATGATATAATTGTCACGACAGTTTGAGAAGTGGTTTTCATCGAGTTATTGAAAGGATCTCCAAGTTTTATAATCAAGAAAAAAAGAAAAATTGATGTAAAAATAAAAAGACAAAAAATCCTCCATTGTCGAATTATTGAAAGGATCTCCGATTCAAATAGAAATTTTTTTTCGTTGAGGAAATTCAAATAAAATTTTATTTAAACCAAATAAAATATTTCAACATCTCTATCATAATGCATATCTAAACAACATCATCGAAACAAACTATCCACTCCTACTTGTCACTATCCATATGACTTACCATAGCAGGCAGTGACGGACCTATATACAACTAAGGACAACTAATATAGTAATATGTATAGTATGCATTTTGTTTGCCCCTTAATTTTTTTATTTGTCACTTTAAAATTTTTCGTTGCCTCCCTACCCGAGATCTTGCATCCGCCACTGATAGCATGAACATATTTTTTAACGACTTTTTCTTTTTCCTCACAATCTACACCCATGGCACATAAACCACTCAAAGATCTAGAAATTAAGCAATAGATCAAAGATGCATGTAAATTCACCAAACACAATAACCACTAAAAAAGTACTGATTAGAGCACATGCATACTCAAACACAAAAATTGCTAGAAAATAAACATTTGCAAGGAAGAAGCTACTAATCAAGAAAGATGAACCTTTAAGCTGAGGGTTTCTTTCATCTGACAACCACAAAAAATAAGTAAAAACAAAATTAACCACACGCATAGTCTATGTACATACATTAGTTGTCTCTGAATGTAAATGGCCGGTGAAACTTTTACAACTCGAGCAAAAATCACCTTACATGAACTAAATCGGATTGGGGCATCTGCGCATTGCTACACAAATTTAAGCACGATTTGTAAGAGTTTCACCGACCTCAACATCCAAATCCAGATTTGTAGACATCAACTCGTTTCGCACCTTTTATCTTCCTCGAGATGGAAAAAATAAAATTGAAATCAAACTATACATGAAAGGAAAACATCATAAAAAGTGGAGAGATTTGGCGAGAAGTCATTTTGAAAGGAAGAGATGAAAAGAAATCCCAATTAAAGGAAAAGTTAAAAAAAAAAAGAATAAGTTGTTAAAATGAAAACACAAATTCACCGACGGTAAAATAAGTTGTTACCTTCGTCAGATTGTGTTTATACAAAAAAAAAAACTGGATAGGAAAACAAATCAATATAACAAAAGTAAGTTGTTACCATCGTCAACTTGGTTTATTCTAAAAAAGTAATCATTTCTTATACTTCCCATTGCTCCTTGCAGGGAAAACAATTCAATATTACAAAAATCATAAGAATAAACATCCATATCAAATACAACCACAAATTCACTACTAATCAAGAAAGACGGCAGTCGATTTCCCTCTGACAACCCTTGATTCCATACACCCCCCCTTTATTCAGAAAATAGGTTAAAACAATATCACACACCTTGCCTTCCTTCGATGTCAATAACGAATCCATCGTGCAAAATCATTAACATTGGCTTCCGTCGACGATGTCAATCCAGATTCATCATGAAGCCAATACGTATTCATCACACAACTAAGCCAAAATCATCTTTTAATTGACTTGAGTCTGTCCTTGATTTTATGAGATGGAAAAACAAAATGGAAATTAACCAATACATTAGCACACATGTTAATTCACAAAACACAATAGGCAATCAAAATTGTCATAGACACACCCCAAAAAAAAAACCATGCATGCGAACTCACCAAACATTTAAAAAAAAAAAATGCAAACTCACCAAACGTAAAAATCGTTGGAGAAGAAACATGTTTGGCTTGTGGATGCATTTGAAAGGAGTGGAGATATGTTTCAACAATAATGTTTCAGAAATTGAAGGGAAAAGACTCGGCATAGAAATAACTCAAAAAAGTTTAAACAAAATAAGGAAAAGAAAAGTTTACATACCAACGGTGAAAAAAAATTCAACGAACTCCATGTCTATCGCAATGCACATCGTAAAAACGCGAATTTCTTGTAGTAATCCATGCACCTTCCCAACTATCATATATAGCCACACCATCCGCATCGATCCCGCCGTTGCATTAAGGAATCCAGCATTAACATTTGATATTAAGTTTGAAAAATGCTGGAAATACAATGCTTCATCGTTTGACTTATGAACTCAAAAGACCAGAACAGGGACATTAATCACGGCAACACATGAAAATTTGATTACCATGCCCCATAAAGGATTTAAGCTTCCAAGAAATGAATGACTTAATTGAAAATTCATCCTTTCCTAGAGTACCGCAAGGATAAGCAAATCAAAAAACCACCGATCGATAAGCATCCACCCTCTTGAATTTTGAAGGTTAGCCCAAAAAGAAATGGTGATATAGTAAATTCAATACCATGGGATCATGAGGCCGTAAAGCTCATCTTTCTCGCTGTAAGAACATAAGTAACATAAGCAAACATCATAATTGTAATCGAAGAATGATTCACCATGGCAGAGTATTCCTTTCAATTAGCAAAAAGAAATTGAATAAGTTCTACAAGCTTGCTCAACATACCAGTGGATTATGTTGGTTTATTCCTCGCAATCCTAAATAAATAAAAACATGAAATTGTTAGAAAACAATCCATCAAAAAGAAAGAAAATTGTGAGAAAAGAATTCATCAAATTTACTTGAAGAAAATAACCAAATCATCATACTCCACCAAAGAAAGGTTGTTGTAAAATTAGATAGGTATGTCAACACGACCCCATTTGGCCATTTGTCAACTGACAATCTCATAGACCCTTTAAACATGTCGATCTTTGCGCATAATCATAGTTATGCCGGGCGAGAAAACGATGGTTCCCGCCTCGCCTCTCGACAGGTACTCATGCAATGAGCCAAGCGAACCAAATTGATATATTCCCATACAAAAATCATGCGTAAATGGTGTGGAAAAATAAATGTCTTCCCAACGGACGATAACGAAAAAATCATTCTCGGCCATCTCAAAGAGCAAGAGATATGCCTCAATGCCACAAACCCTAAAAAGCGTGGATCAATTTTCCATCTAACTGCAAGTTTTGAATCATATCTCGCATTTGAAACCTAAATCACAAATTGGAAAAATGTAAAATGAAAAGAGAAAAAAATCTCCTAATTTTTAACATTCGGATGTGAAAGCACATAGCTCTGAGTTGTTGGCTTCCCGGGACTACTGCTTTATGCTTATGTAGATAATGTAAGTGCCGAATTATGGTGGCATATAACACCCCAAATAGATTGAGGAGGTTTCCCCAAGAAGGTGATGATGATCGATTGTGCAAAAACTGTATGAAAGCTTACCGTCGTAGAAGTAGGGAGATCCGATCCATCCCAAAGAAGAAAACGCCTAATCAAATCAAAAATGAAATTCGATGGCAAAATTAAACTATTGTTGTATCTATCGCCCAATCTCAACGAAACATTCACCGGTACAATACTCTTTGCCGCTATAAAAAATATTCAATAACTGAATAAAATAATGTAGAACCTACCGCATACTTTTGACAATAGGAAAACATTTTGAGAAAATGGAAATGATCTTATCAAGGCATCAAGAAAAAGTAAATCAACCCCATTCCCTAGCACAAATTTTGACGGTTCTTCACATTAGGAGTCAAAAAAATAAAAAATAAAAAATAAAAAATTATTGGTTCTGCAAAGTCGACATCTCTTGAATAATCATGAGACATCTATGAATTTGAGTTGAGGCCAAAGGTTTTCATTGAAAAAAATGTTTGAAATTTGAAATACAATAACGGATTGAGATTCTGGGACGTAATTTTAGGAGAAGTTTCGGTATAGGATTGATCACCATAATTTCAGGATATTAGTTACGTTCATTATGATTAATTCACATTTTATTTTTTTATAGGATTTAGCCTCAGAAGTTATGCGACTGTTAAGGGAGATTAAAAATCCGAGCGTGTAATTATGGGTTTTATGCGACTATAATGGTTTTTTCTTTTTTTTTTTTTTGTTGAAAATCCGGGTTTGAGTCGGGTAATTGAGGTTAAACGGGCTAAATTCATTCCCCTATATATTATATAGAGGAGAGGAAATAAAATCAATTTGACCCAAACCCGGTAATTACCCGCTCCAAACCCGACTAAAAAAAATCCCATGATCAAAGGTTGTACATTAATGACACTTATGTTCAAAAATTATTTTTTTTTTTTTTCAAAAGATACACTAATAATCATTTTCACATTCCTTTTTTTTTTATCTCCACGTTTACTATTCCTAATCCCCACGTTCCTAATGTCCGCCAGTTTTAATTCCTTTTTACATTCCCTCTTTTTTTTCATTATTATGGTCAATATTCTCATTATTATTTCCGTAACGAAAGACCGTATCATTTTGAGGGGATAGACCCCCGCATGGCAGTTCGGAATTCCTCTGGCAGAATAAAGAATCCAATCACGTCGTGGGGGGAAAAGCAGTCGCAAATCGCTAGGGGCAAATATACGGTTCACAGCTCTTACACATACTTGACTGAGGATCGGATTCAAAAATGACTAGTCCGAGTCCGAGTCTTGGGAGAGCGGAATGGTACCTTCCGAGGCATCAAATGGAAACCCATGGAACACACCGTAGCTCCCACAGACACGCATGATAAGGGGTGTGGGGCCAACCAGGCCACCACTTTTACCAGATATGGGCCCGCCAAGAGCCCGCCACTAGAACCCAACCCTGCGGGCTAAATGACTCTCAAAAGTCCTGTGTCTCGCCGGTGTTGCTCAGTAGTCGTGATGTGCCTTGAGATGGCCGCCTCTGTCCTCTCCGGTGGCCGGGCCGTTGCTCGCGGGCGATACGGACTCGACCCGTTCCTATCCACCCCGGGGCGTTGCGGCTCGAAAGGCCTTCGATATCTCGGAAGTCCAGGAGGCTGCAGGTACTATGGATCCTCTGACTCCAAATCGGGTTGCCTTCCCAGGTCTCGCCGGTGTTGTCCTGGCTTAGGATGAACGCTGGCGGCATGCTTAACACATGCAAGTCGGACGGGAAGTGGTGTTTCCAGTGGCGGACGGGTGAGTAACGCGTAAGAACCTGCCCTTGGGAGGGGAACAACGCGTACCCTCTTGACGAGCATTATAGTATCCTATAATTCATGAGAGTGGCTATAGCACCTCTTTCTTCGACCAATCCGGCTGTCGGGAATCGCGAGTGGGCATACAATTTCTGTTAACTGGGAGACAATTTGTTGCCACCCGCCAAAGAAAATGAGAAACCCGGGGTTGGATTTTGAGACTCCAAAGTTTCTTCAATAAATTATTTACGACATTACACTATGTAGATACCTTTGCGGAGGCGTCGGTCGGTCCTATAAACGGCGGCAAATGGCGCGCGAGGAGTTAAGACCGACGTCTTTTGCAACCTAGGGATCACCAGCACTCTTTTTCGCTCATAAACTTTTCTCTCGCCGCGCTCCTTTTCGCTCATAAGAGATGTGCTATGTACATTTTAGATTTTCTATTCACTCATGATCTGGCCCGGTCGACCCAATCATGATATTGAAGGATGGGACCCTTACCTTTTCTATTATTTTTTTTATATTAGTCAAGCGCGCTAGCTGCAATCGCAAGAAAAAAAGGGATGCGCGTTAGCGTGATTGCAGGGCGGCGGAAAAGCCGTTGTTGCTTGCTGTCGTTCCATTTTTCCTGCCCAAATCCATGTTCAAACGCACGTCAAATGCTATTCTTTCATTTTTTATTTTGTAAGAATCAAATGTTATTCAAACACCATTTCAAAAACCAAACATCATTCCAATTCATTTTTCATTCCCTCTCTCTGGTTGTTCAATGTTTTCTTTATATCCTCTCAATAATACGATTTTACCTTTTCTTTTATTTCGTCAGACATGATTATGATGCGTATTGATGCAACGAAAGCAGAGATCTAGATTATGATGCGATAGCAGAGATCGAGATCAAGATCAACAGTGGAATCAGGTTTATGTGACAATATGTGAAGAGAGTGACATGTATTGATGTGAGGTAATAATGTTTTTTTAATTATGTTTCCTGTTGGCGCATTGGCCTTTGGATTTGTCACCGTGGAAACCTCCAATAAGGGATTTGAAGAATATCTAATTTGTTAGATAGTATCTTTGAAGAAGATTGTCACTATCGTTGCACGTCTGCACCATCGACCATGGAGAAGCACGGCAAAAATGGATTTTCAGTTTTAATCAGTAATTTATTGGGGTTGCTTTGATTACTATGACCTCCCGTCAATTCGTCTTCGATTAATGGTATTACCCTTAGTTTTTGGACTATGAATTAATGGTATTACCCTTAGTTTGTAATTGTTTGCTTTTTGTTTGGCGATGATATATAGAATTGATTGTGTGAATCCCCTAAACAGCCAAGTAGCCCCTGCTACTATGATCCGCTCTCATATTTATTTAGTACTTTTCAAAGTGATTTCTAGCTGTATTTATTTATGTAATATCCTGATTTTTCAAAAAAGGGGCATTTGAGTCATTTAACGAAAATCAGAATATTATATTTATTTTTAAGTTAAAAAAGGGAGAGGAAATTAATGTTTGGTATTTAAGGGATTTATGGGGTTAATTGAGGGATTAAATTCCATTATTCTCCATAATCATTAATCAAAAAAAAAGTGAGGAACGGTTTCTGGAGGGCAAGGGGGCGCAAGTTTGGAGAAAGAAAAGAGGGGAAGAGGCTTTTGATAATCGAAGCTTAATCGTTGATCGGTTGTGCAGACGCATCAAGAGAAAAACGCCTCTACGGAAAGAGAGGATCGCTTCGATACCAACAACGAACCGTTTGGTGAAGGTAAGGTTTTAACCTCTCTTAGATTTTCCGGCCTTAGACTTGGATATCGGTGTTAAGAGTCGTGTTTTTGGTGTTTGGGATCGTAGTTTGATCATTGGTTTGATCAATGTATAGGTTGAATCGAAGGCTAGGTCTTTGTTGACGCTTTTGGATCGTTGTCGCCGCAATTAAGGTAACGGGGTCTTCATATTGATTGATTGTTGTTTTATGATGTTGTCACTGCGTTTCATCCGTGATTTTTCCGAGTTTTCTTCTTTCGTTGTTTAAAATGGAAACGGGTGGAATCGAGTTTGCAGATTTTAGGTTTCTTCTTGGTCGATCTCAAAATTAACGCACGCTTTGAAGTAGTCAAACGCGCGCTTGAGAGGAGAAACGCGTTGAAGTGTTCAAACGGGCGCTTGAGAGTACTGATTTGATACAGATTCGGCGCTTCCAAACGCGCGTTTAGAAGTCTTCAAACGTGCGTTTGGGCTTCCCAAACGCGTTTAGATTTATGAAACGGGCGTTTGAGCGATTTATCATGTTTGATTGTTTTAGACCCTTGTTGATAATATATGAACAATTTAATAACCTTACAAAGCCATGAATAAGCTTCGATGCGCTTGGTTCTCACGCAATGTGTATTCTTAAAGGGAATTGAAGTTCGGGACCGTCGGAAGAGTAGAGTGGCCTTGTGCTTTGATGAGTTAGTATTCATCAATGTCTGTATAATTGCTAGCTTGAGTCTAGAAGTCTAAGAAGAGGAGTAGGAGCTTTCGCCTTTGAACGAACTTAGGAGGCCGCTTAACCATGTAAACACGTAATTGACTAGATAAAAGATTAAACATCATGAGAGCTTGGATAGGCACGGTACAATATCGGCAATGTGTTGGTTGGCCGATAAAGTGGTGTTGGTCACCGCCGGATTCTAGACAAAGCCGCTTAAAGTAGTGATCATACCGCGGACAACCTCACGAACGAGATAGTCATTCACCGGATAGCCTATAGAGCTAGCCACCAAAGTGAGGTGATTGTCTCGGGACCGCTAGTGATTTATCTCTATAGGGGTTGCGTCATTTGTCTTAGTGCAATTCTCACTAAGTGTAGTGCCCTCGCAAAACATGATGTAACAAAGATAAGCTAAGCTAGTAACCCTAGGGACCTCATATTGTACTATGAATATAATGTGATAGTTAGACGTAAGATCACTTTTTACCGGTATAATATTGATACGACGTTTACTTGCCTTCATTACGAAACGCATGATTTCAATAGCTTCTACTCGTTACTAAGTACGTTTGTACTTACCCGTTATATGCTTTGTTTGAGAAGATGAACAGTTTTACGGAGATGATGAATAATGATGAGGAAGTTTGAAGATTTTATATGAAGTTACTTTGAAGACTTTCCTTATTTCGCTTTTGATTTAAAACTATGTTGTCAATTCATTTTGATTATTGTTTTTGTTTGGCTCGTTTAGTGGCCTTTGTTGTAAGACTAGATCTCTGGTTTCTTTTGTTTTGGAAATGATGTAAGACTTTTCATTTTCCACTTTTGGTTTTAGTGCGGCATTGAATCATCTTTTGTTGATCCTTAGATTTTATTTTTTTCCCGAGTCGCTTCGTTTCCGTGATTGTGTATGATATATGACGTAAGGCTTATGTATGATATTAGATTATATTTAATATTATACATGCCGGGCGTTCTTTTCCGGATAAGGACTCGTGTCCGGGAACGGGCGTCACGGTTGGTATCGTAGACAATGTTTTTGCTTTGCTTAGGACTTGACTTTCTTGAGATAAGTTTCTTTAGATCTCTTAGTAACATTCGATCTTCTTGATCTTTCGTAATGGTGACAACAAGGAGAGGTGCCCATGAAGCCGGGAGTTCGTGGTTTTAGACCAGGGCTAACAATGCTACACCGGTTGTGGGAAGAGGTTTTGTGAGGCGAATCCCTCACCCCACCCGAGCCTTTCACCACCTCCTCATCATCGCGACCCCCACACCACGGTCTCATCAGATCAACCTCCACAATGGCATGTGGGGAGTTCGGTACAATTTACTATGGTAAGTGACATTCCAGTGGCTTTGTTCCACCAAAGGATCGAGGTTTATCCCCACCACCACCACCAGCTTATCCGCCAACCACAGCTTACCCTCCTTACCAAAGAAACCTTCTACCTCTCCACCTACGAAGTTTCCAACCTCAACCTCGCTATTCCTCCATCACCAGCGGTTTGATCACCATCACGGTTTCGGATACCCACCTTATGGACTACATCAGCCGTACCACACTCCACAACATCACCCAGGATACCATCCTTACCAACAAGCACCGCCTGTGATGCAACCACAACAACCTCAGCAGCCTTATCCACCACCTTATCCACCTCAGGCACCCCATGTACCTTTGGTTATCCACCCGTTTATCCACCGGTTTATCCACCTGCTTATCCTCCGCTTAGACCAAGATAGCTTGAGCAAGCTCCACCAAAGCGGACTGGCACACACAGATCGAGAAGGAACAGAGTACAGACTTCTTTGGGAATGTGGAACATTCAAAGGCCAAGAATGGATAAGGAGTTTCAAAAGGCCTGGCAGGAATATTCATGTTCCTGAATCTGAGATGGCCCAGTTGGCAGTCAGTTTTCTCTTGGGGGCAGCCGAAGCTTGGATCGACGCCGTACAGAGTAGTAATGGGAAAGTAACTGATTGGGAAGGGTTTAAGGTTATGTTCTACAACGAGTATTTCCCACTAACAGTACAGGCAGACAAGGCTAGTCAGTTCCTAAAGCATAAGCAAGGTACACAGCTGACGGTATCTCAAAAGATACCAACAAGTTCAATGAGTTGGGAGGTTCTATCCTTTGAAATGATGAAAGTTGAAGAAAGGAAGATGGCACTATACAAGGATGGGTTGGCTTATGAGATACGATGGGTATGTTGGGTTTCTGACCAGAATATGGCTGAGCTTATGAACAAGGCTTTGGAGGTTGAGACTTTTAGGAAGAAAGCTACTGTGGTAGTTGGGAATAAGAGGCCGTTTGGATCTTTTCAGAGTGGTAATCGTGGGGCACCGCAGCAGAACTTCAAGAAGACCGCAAAGACCGGCAAGCAATTAACTGTAAAAGTGGTTCACCAAAGAGCTTGTTCTAAGTGCAACAAGACGCATACAGAGAATGCGCACTGAGGTAATAGTTGCTATAATCAGGAGAAACGGGACACTTCTCCAGGAACTGTCCTAAGAACTTATCTCAGCGGAATCCAGCAGATAACAGAGGGAATCAGAATGCAAACCGTGGATCTTCTAGCAGACCTACTCGTGTTTTTGCTGTCGATGTGGAGCCAGAAGAGCCTGATGATCTTGTGGTTACAGGTACGTTTTAAGTGTTTGTGTTTATTATGAATACTTAATATTATATGGACGCATATGATGTTATTTATTGCACTTAAATTGATCCACTTGCTAGGTACCATAATCATAGATAACTTAGCAGTGTCAGCCTTGTTTGATACTGGAGCCTCAGGTACTTTTGTGTCTTCTAAGATAGCTAGGAAGTTGAACCTACCACTTCAGGAGTTGGAGAAACCTCTAAGTATCACTACACCTTTGGGAAGAGTTACTAAAGTTGCACAAGTTTTACCTCAAGTCGACGTTAGAGTTGGAACTTATAGGTGTAAATCGACTTGTGATGCTTTGGACTTCACAGACTTTGATGTAATTCGGGATGGATTGGCTATCCAAGAATTTTGTTCATGTGGATTGTAGAGGTAAGAAAGTGGTCTTCGAGTTCCAGGCAAGTCGATAAGACCTTTCAGGGTAACGTTTATAAGCCAAGTAAGAAGAGGCATCCGATAATATCAGCGGTTAGAGCCATGAAGGCTTTGCAGAAGGGTTGTGAAGGGTATGTTCTTTATGCTATGGACACAGAGAAGCATACTCCTAAGTTAGAAGAAACTCCTATAGTCAGAGAATTTCCTGAAGTTTTTCCAGATGAGTTACCAGGAAATATGCCTGACAGGGATATAGAATTTGATATACAGTTAATCCCGGGAGCAGCACCTACAGCCAAGGCACCTTATAGGATGGCACCGGCTGAGCTAAAAGAGTTAAAAGTACAGCTTAAGGACATGTTGGAAAGGAATGTGATTCAGCCAAGTACATCGCCTTGGGGAGCACCGGTTTTGTTTGTGAAGAAGAAGGATGGTAGTTTGAGGATGTGCATCGACTCCGAGCTTTGAATAACCCGACAATCAAGAATAAGTATCCTTTGCCTAGGATTGATGACTTGTTTAACCAGTTGCAAGGGAAGAAGGTGTTTTCTAAGATTGACCTTAGGTCAGGTTATCACCAGCTGAAGATCAAGGTTTCAGATAGACCGAAGACAGCGTTTAGTACGAGGTATGGATATTATGAGTTTCTTGTCATGCCTTTCGGACTCACTAATGCTCCATCAGCGTTCATGGATTTAATGCAAAGAGTCTTCATGCCTTATCTTGATAAATTTGTGGTAGTATTCATAGATGATATCTTGATATACTCTAGGGATGAGAAGGAGCATGAGGAGCATCTAAGGATTGTTTTGCAAACTTTAAGAGAAAAGAAATTGTATGCCAAGTTTTCTAAGTGTGAATTTTGGTTAAAACAAGTTAGTTTTCTTGGCCATGTGATTTCTCGGGATGGAATTCAAGTTGATCCTGCCAAGATAGAAGCCGCTTCTAAGTGGCCTGACCAGCTACAAAGGACAGAGAGATAAGAAGTTTTCTGGTTTAGCAGAGTTACTACAGGAAGTTTGTACAAGATTTCTCAAGATAGCAACTCTCTCACTAGACTTACTCAGAAAAACATCAAGTTTGAGTGGACAAAGGAGTGTGAGGAAGCTTTTCAGACGTTGAAGGATAAGTTGACTGCAGCACCTGTGTTGGCCTTGCCAGAGGTTTTTGATAACTACGACGTGTATACAGATGCTTCGGGTCAAGGATTGGGATGTGTTCTGATGCAAGCAGGAAAGGTAATAGCTTATGCATCCAGGCAGTTAAAGGTTCATGAGAAAAATTATCCTACACATGATTTGGAATTGGCAGCAGTGGTTTTTGCTTTGAAACAGTGGAGGCACTACCTTTATGGAGTTAAGGCAAGAATATTCACGGATCATAAGAGCCTTAAGTTCTTTTTCACTCAAGAGAACTTGAATATGAGGCAAAGAAGATGGTTGGAGTTCGTGAAAGACTATGACTTGGACATTCAATACCACCCGGGTAAAGCAAATGTTGTAGCGGATGCACTTAGCCGGAGACCGGTCAATGCTATCACCACTTTACAAGAAGTGATTCATCAGTTAGACAGTTTGCAGATTCAAGTGGTTGAACGGGAAGGTGAAGCTCAGTGTTTCGCGCCATTGATGGCAAGGTCAGAACTATTGGATGATATCCGGGCAAAGCAGGATAACGACCCAGTGTTAGTGGATTTGAAGCGCGTGAGCTCGAGAGAAACCTACACGGGTTATCGCTTGGACAAGAGTGGACATCTCTGGTATGGTAATCGTTTGTGTGTGCCTGATGTTGATGGACTGAGGCAGCAAGTCATGGATGAAGCCCATAAGATCGCTTTTGCGGTTCATCCAGGATCTACCAAGATGTACCGAGATCTCAAGGAGAGATATTGGTGGCCTGGCATGAAGTTGAACATCGCAGAGTTCGTGGCAAAGTGTGATACATGCCAGAGAGTTAAAGCAGAACATAGAAGGCCAGGTGGTTTGTTGAAGCCTTTGGAAGTACCGGAATGGAAATGGGAGAACATCACGATGGATTTCATCACCGGTTTACCGCGTACGAAGAGTGGCCATGACATGATTTGGGTGATTGTTGACAGGCTCACGAAATCAGCCCATTTCTTGCCATGCAAGGTTGACATGCCTATTAAGAAGTTCACCCAGCTATATTTGGATAATATAGTGAGACTTCATGGTGTGCCCTTATCTATCGTGTCCGACAGGGATAGCAGATTTATAAGTCACTTCTGGAAAGGGTTGCAAAAGGCTTTTGGAACAAAGACGGACTTGAGTACAGCCTTCCACCCGCAGACAGACGGTCAATCCGAGAGGACGATCCAGACTCTCGAGGACATGCTTAGAGCTTGCGTTCTTGAAGAAGGGGGATCATGGGATGATTTCCTCTCAGTGGCAGAGTTCGCTTATAACAACAGTTATCATGCTAGTTTGGGGATGCCACCGTTTGAAGCCTTGTACGGTAGGAAATGCCGGACTCCACTTTATTGGGACGAAGTTGAAAAGCAATTGATGTGGCCAGAGTTAGTTACGCAGCTAAAGAGAAAGTTGAGTGATCACGGAAGAATCTTAAAACCGCGCAAGACCGATGTAAGAGTTGGGCGGACATCGAAAGAAGACCGTTAGAGTTTGCAATTGAGGGGATGAGTGTATCTACGAGCTTCCCCGATGAAGGGTGTTAAGAGGTTTGGGCGAAGCGGAAACCGAGTCCGAGGTATGTGGGCCTTTTGACATCATCGAAAGGATTGGAAAGTTAGCATATAGACTTCGATTACCGGAATCGATGTCAGGGGTACATAATGTCTTCCATGTATCCATGCTTAAGAAGTGTCTAACTTCTACGGATGTGGAATCACGACTTGATCCGGATATGCTTCAAGATAATCTATCTTATGTCGAAGCCGGTTAAGATCCTAGATAGGAAAGAGAAGGTGGTCAAGAGAAGGATGATCCCTTTGGTCTTGGTGCAATGGAGCAATCATTCACCAAGTGAAGCGACATGGGAAGAGGAAGATGTGATGACAAATGAGTTCCCGAGTTTTTGGATCTTCCAGTATCGTTCAAGTTTTCGAGGACGAAACTCCTCTTAAGGGGGGAGGAATGTAATATCCTGATTTTTCAAAAAAGGGGCATTTGAGTCATTTAACGAAAATCAGAATATTATATTTATTTTTAAGTTAAAAAAAGGGAGAGGAAATTAATGTTTGGTATTTAAGGGATTTATGGGGTTAATTGAGGGATTAAATTCCCATTATTCTCCATAATCATTAATCAAAAAAAAAAAAGAGTGAGGAACGGTTTCGAGGAGGCAAGGGGCGCAAGTTTGGAGAAAGAAAAAGAGGGGAAGAGGCTTTTGATAATCGAAGCTTAATCGTTGATCGGTTGTGCGACGCGCATCAAGAGAAAACGCTCTACGGAAAGAGAGGATCGCTTTCGATACCAACAACGAACCGCTTGGTGAAGGTAAGGTTTTAACCTCTCTTAGATTTTCCGGCCTTAGACTTGGATATCGCAGTGTAAGAGCTGTGTTTTTGGTGTTTGGGATCGTAGTTTGATCATTGGTTTGATCAATGTATAGGTTGAATCGAAGGCTAGGTCTTTGTTGACGCTTTGGATCGTTGTCGCCGCAATTAAGGTAACGGGTCTTCATATTGATTGATTGTTGTTTTATGATGTTGTACTGCGTTTCATCCGTGATTTTTCTGAGTTTTCTTGCTTTGTTGTTTAAAATGGAAACGGGTGGAATCGAGTTTGCAGATTTTAGGTTTCTTCTTGGTCGATCTCGACCCGAACGCACGCGTTTGAAGTAGTCAAACGCGCGTTTGGAAAAACGCCACGTTGAAGTGTTCAAACGGGCGTTTGAGAGTCTGATTTGATACAGATTCGCCGCTTCCAAACGCGCGCTTAGAAGTCTTCCAACGTGCGTTTGGGCTTCCCAAACGCAGCGTTTAGAGACATAAAACGGGCGTTTGAGCAGCTTTATCATGTTTGATTGTTTTAGACCCTTGTTGATAATATATGAACAATTTAATAACCTTACAAAGCCATGAATAAGCTTCTGATGCGTTTGGTTCTGCACCGAATGTATTCTTAAAGGGAATTGAAGTTCGGGACCGTCGGAAGAGTAGGAGTGGCCTTGTGCTTTGATGAGTTAGTATTCATCAATGTCCGTGTAATTGCTAGCTTGAGTCTAGAAGTCTAAGAAGAGGAGTAGGAGCTTTAGACCGAACGAACTTAGGAGGCCAGTTAACCATGTAAACACGTAATTGACTAGATAAAAGATTAAACATCATGAGAGCTTGGATAGGCACGGTACAATATCGGCAATGTGTTGGTTGGCCAGATAAAGTGGTGTTGGTCACTGCCGGATTCTAGACAAAGCCAGTTAAAGTAGTGATCATACCGCCGGACAACCTCACGAACGAGATAGTCATTCACCGGATAGCCTATGTAGAGCTAGCTACCAAAGTGAGGTGATTGTCTCGGGACCGCTAGGGATTTATCTCTATAGGGTTGCGTCATTTGTCTTAGTGCAATTCTCACTAAGTGTAGTGCCCTCATAAACATGATGTAACAAAGATAAGCTAAGCTAGTAACCCTAGTGGACCTCATATTGTACTATGAATATAATGTGATAGTTAGACGTAAGATCACTTTTTTACGGTATAATATTGATACGACGTTTACTTGCCTTCATTACGAAACGCATGATTTCAATAGCTTCTACTCGTTACTAAAACGCGTTTGTACTTACCCGTTATATGCTTTGTTTGAGAAGATGAACAGTTTACGGAGATGATGAATAATGATGAGGAAGTTTGAAGATTTTATATGAAGTTACTTTGAAGACTTTCCTTATTTCAGTTTTTGATTTAAAACTATGTTGTCAATTCATTTTGATTATTGTTTTTGTTTGGCTCGTTTAGTGGCCTTTGTTGTAAGACTAGATCTCTGGTTTCTTTTGTTTTGGAAATGATGTAAGACTTTTCATTTTCCACTTTTGGTTTTAGTGCGGCATTGAATCATCTTTTGTTGATCCTTAGATTTTATTTTTTTCCCGAGTCGTTTCGTTTCCGCATTGTGTATGATATATGACGTAAGGCTTATGTATGATATTAGATTATATTTAATATTATACATGCCGGGCGTTCTTTTCCGGATAAGGACTCGGTGTCCGGGAACGGGGCGTCACAATTTATTTTACCATAGCCAGTGAACTTTAAATTTGTATTCATATATTTGTCTAAGCCGCATGTCTATATGTGATCTACACCTGAACTATGGAAGAGAGAGGATTTCGAGAAGGAGAACTGTTTGGAATAACATGGGAGCAATGCGTGGAAATGGGTTGGCAAGTTTAACACATGTCTACCGATAGGTACAATTTTATTGTTGTTAATCTTTCATGCCCTGACGATAGATAAATATACGATCCAATGCGTACTTTGTTTCTTTGTTGTGCCTGTATGCAGTTTTGCTTTTCTTTTTATGGGTAGGTTGTGTTTAAATACATAATGGATGATATAAAATGTAACAATTGGTATGTTTCAGACATGAAATTGGTTAGTCATGTAACAGCAAGAATATAGAAGAGAAAAGACTCTTACATAAAAAGTGTAGCTGCTTTGGTAAATCTATGTGGGCTTAAACACCGACCGGAAAAGTCGTAGCCACCCACTAACACATGTGATCGTCGATCTCTGGTATAAACTTATTGATGTTTAGAATGATGATACTGTTGATTTCAATTTCTTTGTTGGATGAGTGAAAATATTATTTTCATCTTTAGTTCATGGTGTTATGCTGATGCGCCATTGTTTTCCATTTATCATGTATGTAGATATTGCGCATGCGTCTAATGGCGCAATGCAGAATACATTGAAGATGATAACTTGAGCAAGAACATTCAATTTTAATTAGCTTCTGTTTTCTGCTTAAATTTTTTTTTTTTTTTTGACAGTTGAAACAATTAGTTATTTATGAGGATGATGATGCAAAGAAACGAAGAAAAGCCAAATGCTTGAACAATGATTGGTTTGAACATGAAGATTTACTCTTACAAAATTGTGGAGCTGTAGATTTTCATGAAGGGCACACCCAATTTTTTATTATATAACTCTTATCTTTTTTGTTGTGATTTTGTATTAATAATAAGTATTTACTTATACTTTGTTTGATAACCCAATGAATTCCTGTGCGTGATACGAGTTTTAGGATTATTATTGTTATTGAGATAATGGAATTGAATACTATGATGTTGATTTTTGTTTTTGCAGATGAGATGATGTATGTGTTGAGTATATTAGTTTTATTAGTAGTCTAGTTATATATTAGCTTATAGTCATTAGTCAGTAGTATATATAGCCTCAGTTGACTACTTGTAAATGATGAGAAAAACATTTTTCTACAGAAATAAAAATCCCCAATTTTATTTTGTCGGTTTTTTCTTCCTCTTTGAAAACCCTAGTTCGTTGTTCTCCGTTTCCGTTTTCAATTCGATTGCAGAAAAGAGAGTGATTGAGATCACTTTCCACATGGTATCAGAGACTGTGTGAATAGATCCGATTGAGTTTTTTTCTTGCGTTTTGTTGCTGACCTTTTTTTTTCTTTGAGAAGAAATGGCGAATAAGCTACAGTTGCGAGGTCCGATGGAAGCGGGATTCTCAAATCCGTTTTCCGAGAATCTTTTCACGGGTTAGTATATCCACCCCTCGATGGTAAGAATTTTCCTCCTCCTAACAATAATAGAGGGCAGTCTAATTGGCAAACATGTCAGAGAAGTGGTTTTTACAAGAAGAGAAATCTTACTCAAGTTGAAGAAATTCCAAGCGGTAGTGCAGTTTCACACAGAGATGAAAATGAAAGGTTTCAGAAAGTAGATCTTGGACTCACATCTCACCAGCTTCAAAAATTAACTCAATTCCTTGACCAAATGAATCTGGACGAGAATGGTAAGCATACTGTCAACCGGGGCACTGTGATGACAACGAATTTCAAGCAGAATGATAAGGGGCTGCCAGGTAAATCTCCAGGTACCTGGATTGTTGATTCCGGGGCAACAGATCATGTTGCCTGTTGTGTCAATATGTTTGAAGAAGTCAATAAGGTGCACGGAGTTACAGTAAATTTGCCAAATGGTGAGGCTGTATGTGTGTCACATGTGGGTACAGTAAGGTTAAGTGATAGGTTAATTTTGCGTGGAGTCTTGTGTGTTCCAACTTTCCAATGTAACTTGATTTCCTTGGGGAAATTAACTGCTGATGAGATGTTGTGTGTTATGTTTGTGGATAGTCTCTGTTGTATACAGGCCAAGAAGGATGGGGAGAGAATTGGTACAGCTAGAAAAGAGGGAGGCTTATATCTTTTGAAAATGAATGAAGGCTCAGAGGTTGAAAAAGGGGTTGTGAAGACTATTTGCAATAATACTACTAATAGTACCAACAGAGTATTAGACATTCCTCCCAATAAAGACCTTTTATGGCATTTACGTTTGGGACATATGTCCCAACAGAGAATGAGTGTGGTTAAACGAATACATGAAGATGTTATTTTGCCTGACAGTGTATGCTACGTGTGTCCACATGCTAGAATGAAAAGATTATCCTTTCCTTTGAGTACAAGTACAGTGGACTCCCCTTTTGATTTGATCCACATGGATATATGGGGGCCTTATAGGCATTCAACAGTTTATGGGCATCATTATTTTTTGACAAAGGTCGATGAGTTTAGTAGATACACATGGGTGTTCTTGTTAAAAATGAAGGCAGAGGTGAGACATTTGATTCAAAGCTTTTGTGCTTATGTGTCTACTCAGTTTCAGAAACAAGTCAAAGTCATAAGAACAGATCAAGGGGCAGAGTTTAGGTGGCCAGAGTTTTATGATGAAAAAGGTATTATACACCAAGAGAGTTGTGTGTCAACTCCACAACAAAATGGTGTAGTGGAGAGAAAGCACCAACATATACTTAACGTAGCCAGGGCATTGAAACTTCAGGCAAATTTGCCCATTCCATATTGGGGGCATTGCATACAACACGCAGTCAAACTCATTAATCTCACACCCACACCTTTGTTGAATAATTCTACACCTTTCCAGCAGCTTTTCCAAAAGGATCCTGACATCAAGCATTTGAAGGTTTTTGGGTGTTTAGTGTTTGCTTCTACCCTCACAAGAGACCGTAGTAAATTTGATACAAGAGCACGTACTTGTGTTAATTTGGGTACTTGAAAACTCAGTAAGGGTATCTCCTTCTTGACTTACTTACAAAGGAGCTCTTTATCTCCGTGAGATGTATTATTTCATGAACTAGTGTTCCTTTTCACAAATTCACAAGAGCAGAGTGCATCCGTTGACTCTGCACCTTTGCCTACTCCGTGTTTAATTTCGAGATCTTACTCACTTTGATGAAGTTGATTTTTCCTCTCGCTAATGTTCCCAAATTCGGCGAGAAGTGCTCGAGCCAAATTGCGAGCAAAATGTCGAGTCTTGTGTGCCTCAAAGAAGATGTACATGAAACCATCGTTTCACCATCAGATTCTTCAGATCAGGTTACCCAGCGTGCTTCTAGACCACGTCGTCCACCTAGTTACCTGCAGGATTATGTTTGCGCTAGTGTCCGCCAACGCATTCTCCTCATACATTAAATTCTGTTATCAGCGGTGCAAAGCTTTCCAAGTCACATAGTCATTTTGTTGCTTCTATTGACAAAATACATGAGCCTCAAACCTACAACCAGGCTGTTCTTAGACCTGAATGGCAAGACGCCATGAAGCAAGAGATTGCTGCCCTTGAATCCACGAAGACATGGGAATTAGTTGATTTGCCTAAAGGAAAAAAACCCATAGGGTGTAAGTGGGTATACAAAGTGAAATACAATGCCGACGGTTCGGTGGAGCGCTTTAAAGCACGTTTAGTAGCGAAAAGGATACACTCAAACAAAGAGGATAGACTATGAGGAGACTTTTTCTCCGGTGGCTAAGGTCACGACCATACGTTGCTTATTAGCCTTGGCAGCAGCAAAGGGTTGGTTTTTGCATCAGCTAGACGTAAACAACGCTTTTCTCCACGGGGATCTCGTAGAAGAGGTATATATGAAACCACCGCCGGGTTTTCAAACATCTAGCCCCAACCAAGTTTGTCGACTCAAGAAGTCGCTTTATGGCCTCAAACAGGCAAGTCGCCAATGGAATCAAAAGTTAACGGCCGCCCTTCAACACTTGGGATATATTCAGTCTCAACACGATCACAGTCTATTTATTAAGACTGTTGATGATCATTTTCTTATAGCCCTAGTATACGTTGATGATATTGTATTGGGAGGTAATCATATGCCTTTTATCACTGAACTTAAGCAGCATCTTCATCACTTGTTCAAAATAAAGGATCTGGGGGAGTTAAAGTTTTTCCTTGGGTTGGAGGTGTCGCGGTCTTCTTCTGGCATCGTCGTTTCACAACGCAAATATGCTCTTTCTTTGCTAGAGACTTTTGATATGCTGGATTGCAAAAGTGCCATCACTCCTATGAAGTCCAAGGTCTCTTTGTATCATGGGGATTCTGAGTTGCTTTCGGATAATTCGTTATATCGAAGCCTGGTTGGGAAGTTGTTGTATCTCACAATTACACGTCCTGACATCTCTTTTGTTACTCAACAACTCAGCCAGTTTTTAGACGCTCCCACAGTTCACCATTATCACACAAAGACAACAGTCCTCCGTTATATTAAATCACCCTGGAAAAGGTTTGTTCTATTCTCCCGGCAATTCTATCACTTTATCTGGTTTTGCGGATTCCGATTGGGGTGCTTGCAAAGATACCCGACGCAGCATCACCGGTTATTGTATGTTCATTGGCGATGCGTTGATTTCTTGGAAATCCAAAAAACAAACCACCGTATCTCGAAGCTCTACGGAAGCCGAATATCGGGCTTTGGCATTAGCCACTTGTGAGCTTCAATGGTTATGCTATTTAGCTGAAGATTTTAAGATGCCTTTTGCTACTCCTATCCCCCTGCATTGTGATAATACAAGTGCTGTGCAGCTAGCTCACAACCCGGTTTTTCACGAGCGGACTAAACACATCGAAATTGATTGTCATATTGTTCGTGAGAAGATTCAAGCTGGACTTGTGAAGCTCGTGCCCATTTCGACATTGGACCAATTGGCGGATATTTTCACCAAACCACTCGATGGTCCTCTTTTCCATTCACTCCTTCACTGTTTTAACATGAAGGACATTTATTGCTCCCAAGTCCATCTTGAGGGGGGGTGTTGAGTATATTAGTTTTATTAGTAGTCTAGTTATATATTAGCTTATAGTCATTAGTCAGTAGTATATATAGCCTCGCTTGACTACTTGTAAATGATGAGAAAAACATTTTTCTACTGAAAAAAAAATCCCCAATTTTATTTTGTCGGTTTTTTCTTCCTCTTTGAAAACCCTAGTTCGTTGTTCTCCGTTTCCGTTTTCAATTCGATTGCAGAAAAGAGAGTGATTGAGATCACTTTCCACAGTATGTATTATTTGAAGAACTCTCTCAGAATGAGAAACAAATTTGTGTAATGATGAAGTTGACTTGGTAATATATGGCACAAGCATTAGAGTCAATTAACACAATCATGGGATCCCTTTTATAATAATAAAGATGTACTTTTGGCTTTTGATATCTTATATTTGCAATATTATTTATTTCGCCAACTTTTGAATCCCTATAATGCATCCTTTGCAGATTATAACTTTGATCAATATGAACAAATCCCTTTGTGGTTGAACATATTAAGCCATAATTTTCATAGAATTCAATTTGTGAATATGGTATCCCAGAGATATATATAGGAAACTATGTTCTGTTTGTTTCGATGGAATGATTCCATTTTATAATGCACATTCGATTTTTCTACGTATAAATGTTATTCAATTTCGTTGGAATAATTCTATTTTATAATGCATAGTCGATTTTTCTACTCATTTAATGTTTTTGATTCAATCTTCTTTTTCTAATTGTGCTCATTCTTCCGATGCATTTCATGAAACTACTTAGTCTCCCCGTGCATTAACCTAAAGAATATAGTAGTGTAACTATCTTTTTTTTTCTCCTTAAAAAAGAACTTTCTTTTTTTATGAAAACGATAGAGAGCTCACATACATT
Organism: Gentiana macrophylla; assembly: GCA_026214975.1. Classification (NCBI taxonomy): domain Eukaryota; kingdom Viridiplantae; phylum Streptophyta; class Magnoliopsida; order Gentianales; family Gentianaceae; genus Gentiana; species Gentiana macrophylla. The sequence goes on from CM047810.1 coordinate 65,686,079, forward strand.
ACACACCAAGTCCGGAAAATATAATGTCAAACAATTTGTCACATAATGTATGTCATGTTAACATCTACGCTATTCAAAAGTGATGATATGTGTTTCGTTTCTCTTTAGATCGTTTTTTGTAAATTGCTATATTCATACAACTCTTAAAAATTGCAATTTTCTTTTCGGCAATGTCCGCTGAAAAAACAAGTGCTATGTTCATACATCCCGTGCAAGGCACGGGTTTCCAGCTAGTATTATATATAGATATCTAATATTAATATATGGTAATATCATTAATTAAATTGCATAATATCTTATACACACAAATTGCATCACCTTAGCCAATAAATTGGCATCCGGAATATTCCTTAATTAATATAATACTATTAATATCTTGTATTTAATTTATTCATAATAAATACACACCACCATATTCAATTACCACTATAACCTTTATAGCATGAGATAAACTTTCCTTATTTGGTTATCATCTATAACCACATTTTAATCCGGCTAGATGTTCATATGTGTGTGACCCGATAGGCTTCCGAATATGTGCACCGTAGACATAAAGTGCAAATTACGAAAATGCCCTTCATACCTAACGATCACGGGATAGCGTCTAGCAACACACCGTGACCCCCAATCATCGGAAGAGTCAAATGCAATGACTACTATATTTCATGTGAAACAGTTACCGTGTAACTTACAATCCTATCGCTGTAATACTATCCATACGGTCGTACGTCGAGTGTCAAACATTAACGACCGTATCTTATAATCTGGATATCATGCTCTCTCGAAGTAACTCATTTACTTCCACTTTCCAAAGATTCACGAGAGTAAGACATTCCTTATAAGAAGGCCCTTTCGGATATTCACCCCTACTGATACGGTACGCGATTCCCAGACGACCAAACATGTATACTCCACATGCTTCAGTATCACACCCAATCATTACCGCATGATCGCCCCGTGGCTAGGGGAAACCTCAATAGTGTCAAAGCATGACAATCCACACCGTGTTGCCATGAAGACTCCAGTCCAAAGGATAATTACACAACCGCCACATAGTGCGACACTTAATGTAAGTGGGTCTGTCTAACGTACGCATTCTCTAATACACGTCCATATACAGTCCAAGTGTCTCTACACTTCAATAGACGAGATCTATCCCAAATTTCTTAAAGACAAAAGACATCTAATACGTGCTAGCTTGTTTATACAATCAATGCCCTGCTTAACAAAGACATTAGCCTGTAGACATTTAAGTATCAAACTTATTAAAATGATTAGAGATCTCATCAACCATAATCGCTCATCATGGTTTCTCCATCACAGTTAATACTAAGGACGTTATCATATAACAATTCACAATTGGTTCCTTAAAAGAACAAATATATGACAACAGAAAAAGCCATTTAATATATGTATAAACACAAAGAAATAGTAAAAATGATCCGACCCAGTCGGATCCAGTCCAACCCAATTGGGTTTAGGACACTATTTCAACATCAGTATCACACCCAATCACTACCTCATGATCTCGCCTTGGCTAGGGAAAACCTCAATAGTTTCAAAGTATGACAATCCACACCTTGATGCCATGAAGACTCCGGTCCTAAGGATAATTACACAATCGTCACATAGTGTGACACTTAACAGTGTAAGTGGGTCAGTCTAACGTACACATTCTCTAATACACGTCCACATACAATCCAAGGGTCTCTACACTTCGATAGATGAGATCTATCACTGCCCTTAAAGACAGAAGACATCTAATATGTGCTAGCCTGTTCATACTATCAATGCCCTGTTTAATAGGACATCAGCCTAGAGACATTTAAGTATCAAAATTATTAAAGTGATTAGAGATCTCATCAACAATAATCTCCTATCATGGTTTCTTTATCACAGTTTAATACTAATGACGTTATCATATAATAATTCATAATTAGTTCTTTAAAAGAACAAATATATGACAAAAGAAAAGCCATTTATCATTTGTATAAACATAAAGAAATAGTAATAATGATCCGACCCGGTCGGATACGGTCTAACCCGATTGGGTTTAGGACACTCTTTCAACAATCTCCCACTTGGCCTAAAACCAATCACTCGCACACTCAAGACCAAGTTGAAACACAAGAATCTTATGCAATACTCACAACCAGCCTTAGCCGTGAATGGATCGCTATCCGTGGGGACTCAGACTATCTTCATATCATGCCCCAAATGACCAAGTCAAATGAACCGCTTCAACACACACATGAATCTCTTACAAGACCCTGGTCTTTTCTTCAAGCAATGAATCCACTTACTATATCAGCTATATAGAAAATGTGGAAGAACCGTATAAGGTTCAGGAATGAACCTCATTGACTCATGTACTACTCCCGTTGCGCCTCCAAGGCACTAATGTGCTTTGGCTAAGTTGTAGAATTTACAGTGACCCATAGCCAAGAACATTTCCAGCTCACTGTATCACTTAATCAAAGTGACTGCAAACCCAGACTGTAGCTCCCACTCGCCTTCATAAGACTCAGGATATACGTCCGTATAACAATATTTATCTGATTCCAAGTTTTAATAAACTAGGAAACCATCCTTAACTTGTTTAAGGATATTCTCGATATTCACCAGATTTACTTCCATACTTGCTCATGAATCTTCATGGACTATGAACATCTGGCATTACTTTTATGATGGTTCCTATCGTAGTAACAAAGAAAACCTTCTATAAGCATCATCTTTCACCTTATCTTTAGGACTAACGTCCTAACATAGATAGATCTTGAGAACACCGGCTAGCAGTATCCCCTGTTGTGATCTATGCTAAACACTTTTAGCACCACATCTATATAGGTAAACTATAAACTAACATGAGTTAAATCTATCACTATAGATTCTTATTTCAAAAAATAAGAACTTCTAATCCAAGTGCTTTCGTAAAGACCTTGAACTACCAAACGTTAATTGACTGTGACATGGAGTGATAATTCCCGAGAGAGATATCCAATACCTTACTAAAAAATATAACACACTCCCACTATCCCTCTTGCACATTGGGCATATCCCTTCTTTTGGCTAAATCAAACTCCTTTGATTATCAAACTAAGAAATTGTCTAGAGAAACTTGTTTGAGTCCATAAATGGATCTCATGGGATCACATATCATGTTATCGTCTATGAACATCGAGCTGTTTGCCCAACGTCTTCAACACTATCATATAGCCATAATACGAAGTTATTACAAGCATAGTCTGAATTGAATTGGGCTCAGATGGCAGCATAAAGATAATTACAAGGTTTACACCCCGTACCCTTCAGCCATCACTATAGCCTTATGGTAATCATATTACCATCCATGTCGGCTTTTCAGGGACATTAACTCTAGGTAAGACAGACTAGGTTCACAACTTGGTTGCCACTGATGGAATCTAATTCAGATACTATGGCTCCTGGCCATATCTCTCAATCTTCCCTTTCAAACATTCCTTCATAAGTCGTGAGATATTCATTCTTCAAGATGAACATACCAGCAACCATTTCAGGATTGAGGTTATCCACAGACTTACAAAACTTTTGTGTGCACTGAGAAGTGTTCTACACCTCATCACTATATGGCGTTTGCTCACATTCCTATGGTTGAATATCTCTTTGTGGTTCTCAAACTACCTTTGAGATCTAAATTTACTCCCACTGTTTCTTTTGGAAGTAACACTTCCTCTAGTAGACAGCATGTTTGGAGACAAACATTTTGCTCCACGGACAAGTAATAATATCCAGCATGCTAGCTAAGACATTCCACAAAGTTGCGTATGTCATACTAAGCTCCAAGCCTTTCTGACATTGCATGCTTGCTTGAAGCACGACAACCCCAAATCATCGGTTAAGATGGATTTGATGTTATCGTCTTCCATATCTGATATGGAATTTATTCAACCTTTATCTTTTAGAACTCGGTTAAGCATATATATCGTGTAAGGGCACCATCCCGAAACACGTAAGGGATACTTTGCATGGCTTACATCACACCTTTATCATATAAAGTGTAGTTTCCATTTTAGAAGCACAATCTGATTGTGTATCCAAAGAATGGTATCCTTCGAGGGGGGAATCTTATTCCTTTTCAGAAAACTTCTGAAACACCCTTCAGGTATTAAATACTTCAATCCAATTGAAGATTAATTCCTCAGTAGTTCATCAATCTCATATTCGTGCTAGCTCGAACCTTTCGGGCTTTCCGAATTATGCACTTCACAACACTTGACTATTTCTAAAAATAGTCATAGAGATTAAAAAAAGTTATTTGTGGCATTAATTATCATAAGCCAACAAACATCGGTATGTTTAGGCCTCAGACAACTTTCTAGATTTTATAACCTTTTCATAAAATGGTATTTTAGTCATATTTAGATAAGATATGTATTACCCACATGATTCATAACCACATGGTTCAGACGTCATCAGAATGACATCCGATCACACGATTTCCCTCCATAGAGACTATGTCTAGAACGACCACAAATATTAAGGATAACAGCCATACAAAATTCTTAGTTGAGATTTCACCACCTATATCAACTATATTGTGACACCAATCTAGTATGTTAGATTCAGTGACCGTTCAACTTTATCGGAACAACATTTAGTCCTTACAATTAAATATGTCTACTAAAACCTAACAAATAACTGAACTCGTGTTCTTCATAAGAACCGGAACACAATAATATTTATTTAGTTCCTTTATCAATTTACTAGACTCAGAATACAAAAACCGAAAATGTCGCAACTTTTGCTTCACTTTTCCGTGTCTTATTTTAATATTTCCAATTTAATCATACTCGTAAGATGTCATATATCTAAGAGTTGACTCAAACTTAGATAGATTTATTTCAACATACTTGCCAGGAATAGAGGCTTCGATAAGATCTCTCATTTTAAGCACATGCCCTAACTTTCCCTTTTAATCCTTTAAGCACATGTAAAATATTTCTTATTATAGTCTTCATAAGACTTAAGAAAGATCACAAGAGCTATGTCTTTAATTTCCTTTAATAAAGAAAATCTAAAGTTCATTAAATAGTTTATTTAACCTTTTGAATCGTATTCAAAACATTGACTATTTAATTAACCTTTAAGCAATGTTAAAAGAATTAAGTCAATACTTAAATTTTACAACTTTGAAAACATCCTTTTTAATATTCGATGCGGTCATTCTTATTCAATGTTAGAATTAATTGTCACTGTATGACAGAATGATCATATTGGATCGTAGCCAATATATGATTAATTCGTTGAAACTCATCTCAAGTGATTCAATCATATCATGAGCTTCCGCTTTTCATTAATAATTAAAGTCTTGGAGCACTGCATCATATATGTAGTCTCCTTGTCTCTAACTACTATAATGGGGTTGCTCGTGTCATTTCTTATTTAAAATGATTAAAATTACTTAACCATAATTGAGAATGTTTCTCAAAAGGTAACAATCATAATTTGATTTTACTAATCGAGAATAAAAACATGAGTATAAAAGTTTGCTAAACCTTCGACATATAATAAAGATAAAAGAGTGTTGTTGTTTATACATGCAAAATCAAAGATGGTATTTGGGATTATGATTTTGCTCCCACTAGTCAACTACTCCCAATTGACTTTCAAGATTTTTTCAAAATTCTTTAGTGACTGGAATCCTATCTAGTTGACTCGATCCCTGACGTGGGCCGATTGACCGGGTCAATTTCGACGGGTAGGTACTTCTTACCAATCACGTCCAACGTGACTTCTAGTGGTTTGACTAGTCAACTCTTTGACAATTCACATCGTCTATGTGATAGTCAACCTCATGTCTCTAAAATCAGACGGTCCTGACGTGGGCCAATGACCGCAAGATTCTTAGTCGAGTCGTAACCCAAGTACTCATGAGATCTTATAACGATCATATCTCGATAATGATGATATACCCGAGGTAGATCAACTCCCGATGTGGGTCGATCAGTTGGATCCGAACAAGGGCTCTTCACCGTCACTATGATATTGAGAGACATATTATAACTCGATTTTTGTTGTGGGAGTAATTTTAAATTAATTCACTTAATTAGTTTCAAATTAATTCTCTTAATTAATTTAATTATGGTCTCACTATGTATATCTATCTCTATAGACATACATCCTACACATTCATCTAGATCGTACATAGCTATGCATCTATCGTATCATATAAAATAAATACAAGTGCTAAATAAATAAATGCGTAAAGTAACCGGTATGATCATTGACTTTTCCTAGGTGCGGTTTCGAATACAAACTGACGAAACCGCAGGTCAAAATCTAAAGGTAGCTGCAACCGCCAATAGGATCTTTAATGCTTCATTCTCCAATAGGATCTTTATTTTCGTCAATCTTTGGTCTCTAGCTTCCGCTCCATTCTTGTTACATTAATTTTATCTAATAAAATATATACACCAGCCGCACACGGGGGAGCTAACGAGAATGGGATAACGCAGAAAATAAACTAGGTCACGTTCTTCATAACGCCCTAGGACAATTTTTAAACCAACGAAAAATAAATCATTAACATCTATCCTATTGGTTGAGTCTATGATCTATCGGAGTCCATATAATCATATTATATCTACACAATATCTAATCCATACAATTACATCTTATGAAAAAGATAAAATTAAAACTTAACAATTGCGTCTTAATTCATCGATTAACGTTTAATCTATTAAATAATTTTATCTAATCAATTAACTAATTAACATTTAATTAATTTATTTATTTTAATCGAAATAAAATTAACGTTTAATTTTAAACGATTTCAATTTCAATTTTAATCAATTATAACTATTCCAAAAATAAAAAATTAAGCCTATTTTGTTTCTTTCCTTTTGATTCCTACTCAAAAGGGATGTCTTTGGTTCCTAAACCAAAAGGCATCTCTCTTGGCCCTTTCCAAAATCAAAATTTTGAACAGGGCATAGGCCTAGGCCTTTTCCAAAATCAAATATTTTAAAAAGAGCCTAGGTCTATTCCAAACAAAATTTGGAATGACCTAGATTATTTAAAGGCAAATCCTATTTACCAAATAATGCCATGTGACATCCCAATGGTCCAAACTATTTGAATCATTAGTTGGCCACATAACATTAACTTAAACAAAAGAGGAATTATCAATCACAACTATGAACCATATAGAAACACAAATACACAAAACAAAAATTTAGAGATCCACCACCTTTGACTGGTCAACCGACGCAGGCAGCAAGTTGTCTTGCCGCCTCCGCCGACCAGCCATCGGTGGTGGTGCCGCCGCCAGTCGGCCGAGCACCACCCGATCTTGTTTTTTTCTTTTCGTGTATCGTTTTGTGAATAAAAAATCTTTCAACTTTTAATTACGTGATTTAAACGATAAAATCAACTATGCTAATTAACATGCTTATTGCTTAAGCTCGAAGCTAGCTCTGCTACCACTGTTAGGAATTCTACGTGTGAACGCAGTGGAATTTATAATTTATTTCCTTTTAACCAGGATCGACTTCGTTTAATTAATAAACAAATAAGTAGTATACAATAAAGTTATCTTGAATGATCTAAAAGATCGAAGCTTTATAGTCTACGAATGAGTAGTGGTGCACGGAGCCGCCCAAGCGTTCGTCCTTTACCGCTAGTCCACACGAACAACCAGCCGGAATCCACCATTGGATTGCTACCGGAAAAAGTGAGCTGCTAGGCCGCCTTTTTCTCTTTGCAAAAACTATCTCCTAAGAAGCTCTCTTTTTATCTCACTAACATATTGCAAGAATATTGTTTTGTAAAAGAGTTGGCACAAGTCCCCTTTTATAGGGAGATTGACGCCATATTCACATCCCAATTTGATTGGGAAAAGCTTGCTAATGGATAGAGGAGAAAGAAAACCAATTTCTAATAAAATAAGGAACATAGATATTCTAGATTTATCTCATTAATACTCAATATCTTATTATATTTACCACAAATCAATTTACATATATGTGCAAATCTATACACATTAATATCTAATATTAATAATAATATATAATATTAACAATGTCATTATTAACTAACTTGCATAATTCAAAACGTGTATCAACATGTACACATGAATATGCGCCATATATCAATATATATATATATATATATATATATATATATATATATATATATATATATATATATTAGTCAACATGATTAATATAATACTATGATTAATTAATTTTCAAAATACATGTATATCACTTATATATATATTTTTTCGACATATACATCAACTTATGTATATTTAATAATCAATATAATTAATATCTTGTATTTAATTTATTCACAATAAAGAAATACCACCATATTAATTTATCACTATAACACTTTATAGTCGAGATAAATCCTTTTCTTATTTGGTTATCACTATAACCGCATTTTAATCCGGATAGATGTTCTTATGTGTGTGACCCGATAGGCTTCCGAATATGTTGGCCGTAGACACAAAGTGCAAATTATGAAAATGATCTTCGTGCCTAACGATCACGGGATAGCGTCTAGCAACACACCGTGACCCCCAATCATCGGAAGAGTCAAATGCAATGACTACTACATTTCATGTGAAACAGTTACCGTGTAAATAGAATCCTATCGCTGTAATAATATCCATACGGTCGTACGTCGAGTGTCAAACATCAACGAACGTTTCTTATAAACTGGATATCATGCTCTCTCAAAGTAACTCATATACTTCCACTTTGCAAAGATTCATGAGAGTAAGACATTCCTTATAAGAAGGCCATTTCGGATATTCACCCTACTAATTGGGTACGTGATTCCCAGATGACCAAACATGTATACTCCGCATGCTTTAGTATCACACCCAATCACTACCGCATAATCGCCCCGTGGCTAGGGGAAACCTCAATAGTGTCAAAGAATGACAATCCACACCGTGATGCCATGAAGACTCCGGTCCTATGGATAATTACACAAACGTCACATAGTGTGACACTTAACAGTGTAAGTGGGTCAATCTAACGTACGCATTCTCTAATACACGTCCACGTCACGTCCCAAGTGTCTCTACACTTCGATGAGCGAGATCTATCCACGCCTACTTAAAGATAGAAGACATCTAATACGTGCTAGCCTGTTCGTACTATCAATGCCCTCTTTAATAGTACATCAGCCTAGAGACATTTAAGTATCAAACTTATTAAAGTGACTAGAAATCTCATCAACCATAATCGCCTATCATGGTTTCTCTGTCACAGTTTAATACTAAGGACGTTATCATATAACAATTCATAATTGGTTCTTTAAAAGAACAAATATATGACAACAGAAAAGCCATTTATAATATGTATAAACATAAAGAAATAGTAATAATGATCCGACCCGGTCGGATCCGGTCTATCCGATCGGGTTTAGGACACTATTTCAATTGGGAATGGATACCGTTCATAGTGAATGTGGGTAAAAGTCCTGATGCAACGTTGCTACCGGTGTTAAAGATATTAGAAGAAGCAGAAGTGAAGATTGATTGCACACTTAGACAATTAGTCAAACACATGTGCATAAAAAGACGCTTACGTTGGTTAGGATGCGGTTATTGAGTAGTTAGAAAGTTAGATGCTCTATATATGATGATTAACACATTGTAATCAGCTCATAAGTTCCAATGTATTGAAAATGTACAACGTTCTTCATCTTCTTTCATCATATCAATTTTCCCGCCAAAATGTTGATTTGAAATTCCTTAATGATAATGTTCCATTTTGAATTCTGTGTTCTTTTCTGGTGTAATCTGATTGATTCATGGTATTTATCACCATTTTCAACATGGTATTAGAGCATAAAATTGCTTTTGATTTGTCAATTTTTCTTTTTTATTGTGCACTCTATTCATCTAGGTGTTCTTGCCCCCAATTTCTCGATTCTTGGGTTAAATCATGGCAGCACAAGGAATTAGAGATCCTTATTACATTCATCCAGCAAAAAACACTTCCATGGTGTTAGTGCAGCCGGTTCTGAAAGATGCACAAAATTATCATCAGTGGAAGACAGCAATCGGCAAGGTACTTTCTACAAAGGGTAAGGTAAAGTTTGTTGATGGCTCTTTGCCTAAACCTCCTGAAGATGATGTGATTTTTGAGGCCTGGTGTCAATATAATGATCTAGTCCTTACTTGGATCTTGAATTCTATTGATCCTACGATTTATCAAAGTATCTTTTGGTTACAATCTGCAAAATAAGTTTGGGATGACTTGAATAAACATTTTGGTTCAGACCATGTGTACAAGCTTTCTAATATGGAAGAAGAGATTTAAAATACTAAGAAAGGTACATTAACTATTACTAAATATTTTACTAAATTGAAAGTGTTTTGGGATCAATTCTTGGTTGTCAGACCAATCCCGCCTTGTACCTGTCATGCTTTGGATATTTATAGAGGCTATAATGAAACTGATTATGTAATCAAGTTTGTAAAAGGGTTAAATGATAGCTATGGTAATGTGAAGTCCCAGATCTTGATGTCTAAGCCCCTTCCTGATGTTTCAACTGCTTTTTCAATGGCCATCCGACATGAGACACATATCACTTATTCCTCAAATACAAGAGACAACATGGCCCTGAATGTTACTACAATTTTGTAGAGATTTGGTCAAGATTCCTCAAAACCTACTCAGTATGTAGGACATATCAATAATAATGCAGCAGGTAGAGGAATGGGAAGAGGAAACCAGAGAAACTATTAGGCAGGTGGTAAGAAAATGCAATGCAGTTATTGTGGCAAGGAAGGCCATACAGTGGAAAGATGATATAAGAAGTATGGCTACCCTAATGGATCTAGGGGCAGGGGAAGAGGTGCTATAATAGCTAACAATGTTGGATTAGAGTCTGGTTTTGACCCTGGATATTTTCAAGATGCATAACCCGCTATGAATGATGTCACTCCTCATCCTCCAGTTTTAGATCCTCCAAGGTAAGAGACTATGACCAGATCTCAGTATGATCATATCATGGATATGTTGAGATATGTGAAGATACAAGATGCAGATCCAAGCATTCATCAGTCTAAATTTCCTACTATCATGACTGTCAATGTCCAGGTTATGAGTGATCCTTCATCAGGTAACCTTTACAATTGGATTATTGACTCCGGTGCTACATATCATGTAGTCTCTAGTATTACTTTATTGACTAAACACACATATGTACATAATTTGAATGTTAATTTGCCTAATGGGTGTACAGCTGTGGTCACACACATTGGAGATGTCATAATTAATGAGGACATAATCTTAAAGAATGTTCTATGTGTACTTGATTTTTCTTATTACATATTATCTGTCAGGAAGCTTGTTGGAGGTACTACTTATTCTTCGTTGTTTAATGCTAGTGGTTGTATGATACAGGATATACCAACACAGAGGATGATTGGTTCAGCTAGCTTAATCAAAGGATTACACATACTAAAAGCAAGACCTATCCTTCCTGATACTTCCTTGATTTGTCATACTATATCTAATTCATTATGGCATTATAGACTAGGGCATCTATCTACTGAAAGGCTGAAAGTTGTAAAAATGTCAGATGCACCTGATGTTGTTTTACCTTTAGACAATGAATGTCATGGTTGTCCTTTAGCCAAACAAAAAAAATCAGTTTTCCTATTAGTATTTCTGTTACTCATGTTGTTTTTGACCTAATTCATGTTGATATATTGGGTCCAAATAAACACTGCACACATAATGGTGAATTTTATTTCTTGTCTATTGTGGATGATTATAGCAGATTCTTATGGGTTTTTTTAATGAAAACTAAAGCATAAACTAGGCCTATTCTCAGAAATTTTTGTGAATGGAATCATACACAGTATCATACATTTCAAGACTATTAGGACTGACAATGGTCTTGAATTCCAACTTCCACAATATTATGCTGAAAGGGGCATCAATCATGAAACCTCATGTGTACACACCCCTCAGAAAAATGGAGTTGTTGAAAGAAAGCATCAACACCTCATTGCTACTGCTAGGGCTCTTAGATTTCATGCCAACATTCTAATGACATATTGGGGTTTTTGCCTCCAACACGCAACATATTTGATAAACATAACTCCTACACCATTAGTGAATAACAAATCTCCTTATTCGATTTTTCATGACATTTCACCTGCTTATAATGCCTTGAGAGTTTTTGGCTGTTTGGTTTTTGTTAGTACTAATGTGTAATGCAAGGGCAAATTTGAAGCACGGAGCAGGAAATGTGTCTATTTTGGAAATGCAACACACACCAAAGGATATATAGTACTTAATGTGGATACTAGACAGTTACTTATCTCTAGGGATGTGACATTTCATGAGTTTGAGTTTCCTTTTACACAATCTTCATCTACTGTTAGGAACATTTTATTATGTTTTGATGATGGCCATACTAGCTGTCATAGCAAGCCTGAAATAAATTAGTATTCTCTGTATAAGTCTTTACTTAGAGTCTGACATGTTGTATAAGTTGAGTCAGACAAGTATTGTACTAGTTGCTAGGATGGCTAAGTAAAGCAGAATTTCGGCAGAGTAGAAGCAGCCAAGTACCAGCAGAGAAGCATGAAGACACATGGACTAACTTATAACCAAGGTAGTCTGTGATGACCTTGGATAAGTCTAAATTACATTTCAAGTGAAGAAATTCTTTGTTTAAATATGGTATACACTGATCTAACTCAAATCAAGGATTAGGGAAGTACAAGGACTCTTGTAAACTCAAAGAAGGCAGTGAACCGGCAAAGTGAACTGTTTGCTGGCTGAGTAAAGAAAAAGCAGTGATGGAAGAACTAATCAGCCGAGTCAGCCGGAACACTCAACCGTTCAAGCAACAGTCAAGTAAAGGAACATCAAAGCAATTCAATCTTATTCAGAACGTGAAGAATTAAGAAAGATTCAGAGGATTAAGCATTAAATGCCCAATCAATCAAGAATCAATCAATGACGGATTTTGTGGTAAAAGTTTGAAGAAAAATCCGGAGCACTGAAATCAAGGAGAATAAAATTAAGGGGGAATCAAGAATTAAATCAAGGATTATTCTCCACATTAAATAGCCAACGGACGGAAATTCAAATCAAGGATTATCAAGGCTATAAATAAAATGCATTGACAGACAGAAAAAATAATGACTGATTTACAAAAGAACAAGCATAATCTCTGTCAATTTGAAAAGCCTTCTATCTGAACTTAAAGGACATATCTATAGATCAACTCAGCAATCAGAGCGAAAATTCCACATCAAGCACTGAGATTGATCAACAGAATCTGTGAATCCAATTCACACCAGTCAAGCAACTGAATCAGAGCCATCTGAGAAGGAGTTATGTTTGTGATAGCTGCTGCAGGATTTGTTCTCAAGGAGCAGTGTTGTAGACTGAGTCACTGAAGCTTTTGAAGCCAAGGAGTGATATCTTGGAGATTGTGAAGCTTGTGTAGCCAAGGACAATCTTGCTATTATATCAGTAAAAACAATAGTGAATTCCTCCAATCATTATAGGAGAAGAGTGGATTAAGGGATTACACTACCCTGAACCACTATAAGCCTTTGTGTCAATTTATTTTTGGCACTTTACTTTACTGCACTTACTTACTGCATAATTAATATTTTGTGTGTGCATATCCTACTTTGAAATAGCATTAAACGAAGGGACTTATCCACTGCCCAAAAGCTTTTATATTGTGAAAAGTTTTGAAACTCCAGTATAGTCATTCACCCCCCTATCTGACTATACTTTAACCCTTCTCTGGGACCAACAATTGGTATAGGAGCAGTGTTCCTAGTATCAGAACTTGTTCAGATCTGATTTCTGGTAACAAGGAGATCACATATTTTCAAAGTAGTTTTCAAATCTGTGCTTTCTAAATATATCTATTTTCTGTAACTATGGATTCCTCAAATTTCATGTCTAAAGTTCTTGTATTCAATGTTAGTAATTTTGATGAATATAAAATAAGGATGTTGTCTTATCTTGCAGCAACTCATGAGGAGATGCTGGATGTTATCAATGACGGCCCAATAAAGATCATGAATGTGTTAAGCACATGAGCAGATCAAGGAAAGGAAATTGAGAAACCTAAGAAATATTGGACCAAGGATGATAGAAGAAGAGCAAATCTTGACTTTGTTGCAAAAGATAAGATCTTGAAAACTCTGGACAGTAACATGTTCATGAGGATCAAAGACTGCACAACAGCAAAGGAGATGTGGGTTAAATTAGCATTCATTAATGAACGATCAGAGGCAGTCAAAGAAAACAAATTGTCTGTTGCAAAATAGAAATTTGAAAACTTCAAAATGAAGGCTGGAGAATCCATCGATCAAATGGATAACAGATTTTCAAGCATCATCAGTGAACTGCAACAACTTGGACATACATACCCACAGAAGGAAGTTTGTTTGAAAATCTTGAGAGGTCTACCTGAAAGATAGAAGATTATCACATCAGTACTCAGAGGAACAATAAATCTTACAAATACCGATACTTTGACTCGATGTCTCAATTAAAGGCTCATGAATTTTAGTTAAGCAGGTGAAAGCGATTGCACGGCGAGAGAGGCACACAAGTCCAATTGCCTTTGGTTGCACCCAAAGAAAGTAAAATAGTGAGACAAGCGACAAAAAGAAACACAGGAGCTAAAAGAACAAGTTGCTTTACTGATTAAACGTTTTGACAGGTTTAGAAAGAAGAAACAATTCAAAGGAAGTTCATCATCAAACAAGAAGTCAAGCTCAAGCAAAGACATGAAGATAAAGGATGATGAATACATATGTTTCAATTGCAAGAAGAATGGACACTTCAAGGCAGATTGCCTTGAAGAAACAGACAAAGATGAGGAAAAGAAGAAGTACAAAACAACAGAAAAGAGATAGAGCAGGAAGGCACTTAAAGCTGAAACCAGTAGTGAAAAGAATGAAGAATCATCTGATAGTGATTCAGATGATGATGAATCTAACAGCTCAGACAATGACAAAGCATATCTATGCCTTATGGCTAAGGAAGCTGATGAAACTGAGGTAATATCTAGTTCATACTTATCTTCTCCATCCACTTTTGACACTACACAATCTTCATTCTCCTTTTAGATTCGACAAACCTAATTCAAAATCTCATGAGTATTTGAAGAAATTCGATCAAATCATTAAAATTCTGGAACAAGAATGTGAGAATTGAGAAAGGAAAATGAAAGATTAAAGAAAGAACTGGATGGAATGAAAGCTAAATCAACTAGTAAGGAAGAACACTCAACTGATCAACAAGCAGTAGATGATCACTCATCTGATGTTCAATGCACCAGCTTACAAACCCCCAAAAAGGTTGGGATCCAGATCTGCTCTTGGCTACAATAGTCAGGATGAGAAAGGAAACAATGGACAACACAGTTCTGAATCAAGGACCAAAACTGGACCTAAATTCAGAAAAGGACAGACCATAGTTTCAACTACTCATCTTGCACTGGTGAAGTCAAAACCTAGTGTAGTAAAACAGCAGAGTAAATCAATAAACCAGCCAATTAAAAGCATAGACTTACTGAAAGGTAAGAGAAGACTTTACCCTTCAGAGGATGACTGGAATACTGCACCCCCAAAATACAAGAAGAAACCATTTCAAGCTATGCAACATGTGTTTAGGAAAAGCCAACCAAGGCATGTTCCTGGACACAAGAAGCAATATGAAAATAAGTTTCCTCCATCATATTGGAGAGTGAAAAAGGATGTAAATGCACCAAAAAGTAGAGAATTGTATCAGAATAATTTCAATAAATCTACAAGAAAATATTCTGCCATGCCTTACATGTATGAAGTTGATGATTTCAGCTATCCTAGAAGAAAATCCTTTGGATACTCACTTGGAATGAGAGGCATGATTGCTAACATGTATGGACCCAAACAGTGTTGGGTACCTAAACACACTTAAGTTGTTTTGTAGGATGTCTGGTACAAAGACAGTGGATGTCCAGACACATGACAGGGAATAAAGGATGGTTGACTGACTTTAAAGCTTTTGATGTACCCAAAGTTACATTTCGAGGCAAAGAAAACCCCGGCAAAATTAAGGGGAAGGCACAATCTTTGAAGAACAATTTGAAGATTCAAAATGTGGCTTATGTTAAAGGATTGAATTTCAATCTTCTAAGCATCGATCAATTCATGACAAAGGCTACAATGTGCATTTCAACAAAGAAGGATGCAAGGTGATTCCGCAGTCAAACCAAAGACAGATTGTACTTGCAGGAAAAAGAGAAGACAACATGTATGTGGTGGATTCGAAGACAGCAAAAGCAGAAACCTGTCTGATTGTCAAAAATAAGCAATCAGCCAGTTGGATTTGGCATTGAAGACTGAACCATCTAAATTTCAAGACCATCAACAAATCATCAAAGAACAAGCTAGTTGACGGCCTTCCGGATATCACATTCAAGAAGGAAAGTCTTTGTGATGCATGTCAAAAAAGGAAGCAGATCAAAAGTTCCTTCAAGTCAAAACCTTACCAATCTACAGCAAGAATCTTGCATCTTTTGCATATGGATCTTTTTGGACCAGTCACACCAGTCAGTGTAAGTGGAAAGAAGTACACTCTAGTGGTGGTGGATGACTTTTCCAAACTCACTTGGACCATATTCATGATCAAGAAAAAAGAGACACTCAAAAAGCTACCAGATTTGCTGAAGAGAATACAAAATGAAAAGGAGTTCAAGATCATCAAGATAAGATCAGAAAGAGGCATAGAGTTCCTAAATAAAGTAATCAGAACCTAATGTGAAGAAAATGGAGTACTACATCAACTATCAGCAGCAGGGACTCCACAACAAAATGGTGCAGCAGAAAGAAGAAACAGGACACTCAAAGAAGCTGTGAGACCATGATTGCAGAAGCATGTCTACCAAAGAGATTTTGGGCTGAAGCAGCAAATATATCATGCTATACTCAAAATAGATCTATCATCAACAAACACCATGGAAAAACACCATATGAAATTTGGAATGGAAGAAAACCCAACATTTCACATCTGCATATGTTAAGATCTAAATGTTTTGTTTTGAACAGGAATCAGCTGCATAGTTTTGATGAAAATGCTGATGAAACAATCTTCATGGGATACTCAGACACAAGCAAAGTATTCAGAGTACTCAACAAAAGAACAATCGTGATTGAAGAATCAATTCATGTAGTTTTTGATGAACCCAACACAAATGGTGAAAGCTTATACAATCTTGAAGAAGCAGAAACTGTACAAGGACAAGTCTATATGAATAAAACAGTACCAGCCACAATCTTGGATCACACCTTTGGCAATCAAGATGATGTACCAGCCAATACAACTCAAGAGGCACCAATGCAAGATCATGAAGCTGATGTACAAGCAAAGGTTGTGGAAGAACCAAATCAAGAGGAACTTCAACCTGACTTGAACTGGCTGAGAGATCACCCTGAAGAACAAGTCATTGGAGATGTTCATACAGGAGTTAAAACCAACAGGAAAGTATGCTAACTTGTTTTCTATCACAGCTGGAACCCAAAACTTTAGATGCTTTGCAATTCTAGATCTTGATTCGATCAACGCCACGCAAGAAGAGCTCAATGGCGAGAGAAATGAGGTGCAGGAACTTGTTGACAGAGACCGGACATAGCCAACATCATTGGAACAAAATGGGTATTCGAAACAAGATGGATGAACAAGGAACAGTAGTCAGGAACAAAGCAAGGCTAGTTGCAAAAGGCTACACTCAAGCAGAAGGGATAGATTATGGTGAAACCTTTGCACCAGTAGCAAGATTGGAAGCCATCAGACTCTTTCTAGCTTTTGCAACACATAAAGACTTCAAAGTTTATCAAATGGATGTCAATAGTTCATTTCTGAATGGACTTTTGTAAGAAGAAGTATATGTGGTTTCCACCTCAAAGTGAAAGAAGATAAAGTGTACAAGCTCAAAAAGGCACTATATGGACTCAAACAGGCACCTAGAGACTGGTATGAGACACTGTCATAATTCTTAATCAACAATGGATTCAACAAAAGAACTATTGACGAGACTCTCTTTAAGTTAGAAGAAGGAACAAGCATTTTGTTAGTTCAGATCTACGTTGATGACATCATCTTTGCATCAGAAGATGAGAAGCTGTGTGAGAAATTTGCAAATCTAATGAAGAGCAAATTTCAAATGAGTATGACGGGAGAGATCAATTACTTTCTTGGTTTACAAGTGAAACAAATGAAGGATGGCATCTTTACAAATCAAGCCAAGTATACTAAAGACTTGATACACAAATATGGTATGGATACAAGTGGCACATCAGATACACCAATGTGTGCAAGAGTTATTCTTGGGAAAGATGAAACTGGAAAAGATGTTGATCAAAAGTTATATAAAGGAATTATTGGATCTCTACTCTAGCTACTTAACTGCAAGCAGACCTGATATTACATTTGTAGTAGGAGTTTGTGCAAGATTCCAAGCTCAACCAAATGAATCCCACTTACTCGCAGCTAAGAGAATCATCAAAAATCTGAAGAACACAATCAATGTGGGAATTTGGTATCCAATATATAGAGGATTCAAACTAATATCATATTCAGACTTAGACTATGTTGGATGCAAGATTTATAGAAAAAGCACTTCTGGAACTTGTCAAATGCTAGGCAGCAGACTAGTATCATGGTTTAGCAAAAAGTAAAATTCTATATCCACTTCAACAGCTGAAGCAAAATATATAGCAGCAAGTAGCTATTGTGCACAAGTTTTATAGATCAGACAACAGCTAAGGGACTATGGAATAGAGGAAAAGACAATTCCAATCATGTGTGATAACACAAGTGCAATATCTATTACATATAATCCAGTATTACATTCAAGAACAAAGCATATTGATGTGAGACATCACTTTATCAGAGATCTTGTGGAAAAAGAAGATGTAATCTTGAGATATATATCAACTGAAGATCAACTGGATGATATATTCACTAAACCACTCAGTCATGAAAGATTTTGTAAATTGAGAATTGAGTTGGGAATGATTGAAATCGATTAAGTTACAAAGAGCAGCTAACTGGAGTAATCAAGTTAAGTGACTTCACCAGCTGACTGAACCTTTGCCGTTTCGAGTGCGCTCACTTGGCAGGTAAGGCTCTGGTACCCAGCGAAGTTAACTTCACTGATTTTTGGGAACGGTTTTATACAGCTAGGCTCAGTAAAGGAATCACTACACTCGCCTAGTGACAAGCTAAGTTACTCATCCGGAAATATCGTGGAGAAAATAACAAAGTGAAGTGCGAACAAAATCAACTTTATACATGTGGAAAATCAGTTGATTTATGTAGAATAGTCTTATGGAAGATTACACACGTGGATTTTATATTGTAATCATGGAAGTTATTTTTTGTATCAAGGTATGACGGCAACGCCTCGATTCCCGAGATTTATCATTACATACCTCAATCCACTCCCCCACTACACTCAAATACTGTGATTTATATACACATAATCACGCTATTACTCCATAAAATCCTTCCATATTCAACCGCATTGACACTACCAAAATTCTCCTATATAAACAACACTTAGAGTTTCTCAGAAATTTTCTATGTTATTGCATTTTACAAACCCTATTCTCTGAAAAAATCAAAACTTTTACAATCTCAAAATCATCCTAAACAATGGATTCATCTTCTAGAAATCAATATGAAAAATCAATTCAAACAGGATCTTTTTTCCAATCCATACACTACCTACGACTCTGTCAAGATGATGAGTAAGCAAAAAGATTGGCATATGGTTGCGTCAATCTAGGGTTGATGACCTTTCTCAATCCTCCAATCACTGGCATCTGTTATTAAAGTCTCATATCCTTTGGGAAGACTGCCAAATATGTCTCAGGCCTCTTTGAAGGAGATGAAGGATAAGACAAGATAGTTGCATCCGTCAATGGCGCAGAAGTTGTCATAATGGCAAAGGAAATTCAACAGCATCTTGAACTCACAAATGAAGGATATTCAAAAGTGAGGCTCATCGCACAAGACATGGATAAATTCTGGCTAGAAATTGCTAAAGCAGAAACACCAGGAACTAAAAAGTTCAACTGTCTTAGATCTGCTCTAAAGAAGCTATTGGTCCCTTGAAAAGGCTTTGGTTAAGTTTAGAGGGGGGGGGGTGAATAAACTTAACACTTAAAACTTTTGGAGTTAACAAACTCAGCAAGGTCGATGCTTTCTTGCCGATCGCTCGATGGTCTGTGACCTCTCGATGAGTCTGTTGTTGTTGATATTACTGGATTTGTTGCAGCAAAATATATTTAGTTTAAGCCTTATTATTGTTGTTAAAATAATGATACAAAGTATTGGATACTCAGCAGTGTAAGTGTGTGATTCAGTTGCTAGTTTCATTAGGTTGATGAGATCAGTATACTAAATGCAGAAAATAAATGCAGAAAGTAAGTAGGCAAATTTATAGTGGTTCCAGGTGGTGTAATCCTGTCAGTCCTCTCTTCTCCTGTGATGTTGGAGGAAATTCACTAGAGATCTTTGAGGTTGCAGTTACAAAAATCCCTAAGCTGTTTGTCCTTCACCAATGACTATGGCTTCATAAACTGAACACTTAAAACAGGTAAGATTACTGCTCCAAAGTATTCCACTGGTCCTTGAAGGGTAGGATTTCCTCTTCACCAGCTCCACCACACAAACAACAGTTCTTGACACCCAAGGTGCTTCTCTGTCTTCAGCAGGTTTCTTGTAAAAAAAGATTGAATCGAACAAATGATTCAGTTATCAGCAGCTTGATCAGGATGAAATGATCAGCAACTTGATGTCTCTAAGTGTATATACTTGATGTAACTTGATAGCAGATTACACTTGAAGATATTTCTTGATCGATAAGTTTAAGCTCTGTATATCTCAAATAGGGTGGTTTTTGATCAAAACTCGATAGCTTCAATAGATTATTTGTTTTACATCACTTTTATCCGAACCAAAGTAGTCTTCTATTTATATGTGAGAATCTCGTGACTTATGTTTGAATTTCAAACATAGCCGTTTCGAACTTCGTCTCCATCTTGACTTTCTTTTGTCATGGTTCATAGTCTGATACATCGTCGATCGACTTTATGTCGAGTTTTTGTCTCATCCACCCTTTGACTTGTATCCATTGGATAAAGCTCTGAATCTTTCCAACGTTCCTTTTATCTTGACCATTGATTTGTTGATAGAATCAAGGCTAGTAATCCATCCTTATCCTTTTAATCTCCCAATGTAACCTTTGATTAAATTGAAATTATACTTAGAAAATATCTGAAGTATAATAGCCTACTGATGTTCATCTCTAACAGTAGGTTTAAGTCTGTTGTGTTTTAATAACACTTCAGCTGACTTCGTCTTATCTAACTTTTTATTGTGAAGTTAGAGTACACCATTTTGAACATAACTAAGTCCAATCACCACTTAACATATGGAACTTAGACCTTGTACACAAGGTATATGTAATCAGTTTAGGTCCTCACAGACTTCCATAAATTCTGATTCCATATCCTTGACTTTAAATAATAAGTTTGATCCCTTAGCCTTGATGGCGAGTTTGAACCCTCGGCCTTGAGTCTTGGCCGAGTCCCTAGTGAGTCTCACGACCTAGACACTCTCTCTCGACCTAGAGCAGTCTCTTGATATAGTCAGCTGACCTAATAACAGTTCTTGTTTGATCAAACATATACAAAGATCAAACTCTAAAAAACCTATACATTTGATCTAGACATCTTTTTGCCTTTGCTCTATAACAGCTAGTCTGGCACTCATCATTAAAACATAAAATATGTCCAACAGAACCCCTTAAGTGAATTTAGTGCTCTAATTGGAAAGAACTTTTAGGGAAAGCTAGGAGCCATGAATGCCATGACAGAGGCTAGAATGCGACTTATGGGCATTATTTACAATGGCCTGGAGTTCAACCAGGCAAACTACTTCTTCAAACGCATCAAAGAACATATTCAAGGAAGCTCTGCCGCTGAGAAAGGAATAGCAGCAGGAAGAAAGAAAAATGGGATCTTCTTAGTTTAGAAGTCCTACGGTATTCAACTTTACTATCTGATGAAATGCCTTAATATTCCCTTTATCGGATCTCACAAACTACATGACTCCAAAGTCATGTTTACCTATGTCAAACAGTCATAGTTGGAAGGCGGTGGATAAAGAAAACAATCCACCAGTCAAACCACCAGTCAAAGAAAAAAGCAAAATGTTCAAGAAACTTGGACAATGAATCTTTTGGAAACTTAATCGATGAAGAAAAGGAAATAGAACAAGAACAAGAACACCAAGAGGATGAAGGTAGCGGTGATGATGATCAACCAGAAAATGAAGAAGTTAAAGAGGAAAATGGAGATGATGATGAGGGACAGAATAAAGAACCAACAATTATATCCTAAAGAGATATAGATGGCAGAATTACTGCATATCTTGAATAGAAGTAGGGAGATTCTAGACTTCAACTTCACAATTCTGAGCATATGTTTGCCGAAGAAGATTGGTACTTTAGTTTCCTAGGCATCACAACCCTAGTAGGTGCACTCGATGAATCACCACTTTTAGACATGATAGATGCGGTGATGGAAAAAATGCATCAGAATGGTGATAATGAGCACACAACATATGCAATTGATCATGATATCACTCTCAATGCATTTTTGCAAACAAAAGTAGAAACACAGCATTCACATTCAGTCCAGCAAACATCCTCAGCTGATGTTCAAAAACAGCAAACTATAGCAGTTGAGTGCAATCCTGAGCCAACCAGTAGTAGACAACAACTATCTACTGATGTATCAGCTGATCCCATGAAAGTTTTAGACACTGGATCAGCTGATGCTACTCCAGCTAACTTTGTCCACAGCAAAGAGAAGTGATGCAAAGATCAAGGGGGAACAGGAGAAGATGTTGAACATGAAATCTCCACAACTCAAGTACTTGAAGAAGTAGAAACAGGTGTTGATGTCACTCAACCAACAGTCCACCTTCAGGAACCATTGTTGGTTCCTCTCACTTTGCCATAGCAGGACAGCGAACATCAAAGAGAGAGCCAGAGCCAACTGATATCAAGCAACAATTTGCTCAACTTCCTACTTGCATCTCTGATGAATCTTTTGGAAAGCCAGTAGATCTGTTGGTTGAAGAGCTGGAACAACAATCAATGTATCTCAGATCCATGACTATAGCCTTCAAGGATGAAAGCCAATCAATAGAGAGAAGATTTCAGGCTATTGCTGAGTACATTGATGCACAAAACATAGTTGTGCAAAGGCAGCGTGATTTGATGCACCATATGAATATAAATTTCACCAACAATCTTGCAGGCCTTAGACAACATGTTTCACAGGAAAATGAGTAAATGGCAATGGATTTTGGCACAAGATTTGGCAGTATGACCAAGAAGTTGTCTGATCATGATAACAGATTCACATTTATTGAATCTAAATTAGCCACACTAATTGGTATAGCTGAAGCTACAAATAGTATCTTACTGCAACAGAGGGATGATGCTGCCAAAAATGGGGAAAGAGATGATAAGCCTGAAGGATCCAAAGTTAGACCCCCAAATTTTACTGAAGAACAACTAAGAGCAAGAGACAGAGAAATGAAAATCAGAGCCGAAGCTGAAGAACAACAAAGAAAAGCTCGGGAGGAAAGGGAAAGGGCCACAAATGAACCTTGTATTGGATTCCCTCATCCTATCCAAAGAAGAGTTGATGACAGAGATAGATCAGGAAGGCAACAAAGGCCTGGATCTAGTCAGCAAAGAAGCTCTGGAAGTCAATACAGATCGAGCACAAGCAGAGGCAGCAGTAGTACAAGATATACCAGTGAGAAAAGAACCTTCACTGCTCATAGAAACAGACAAGAATATGATACTGAGATATTGGAAAATGTTAGAGAGTTTTTCAGAGTTCAAGATAGTCTATATCCAAACAAACAGTAAGATGAAGCATGGGCAGATTGGCTAACCTACTATGATGAGAAGATGAGAGCTGATATGGCCAAAGTTTACAACGATGTCAAGAGAAAGTATGCATCTCTCAAGCAAAGAACTAGATCTGGCTCAACCAACAGACCAAGTCAAGCTATACCCCTTGCTGCAAAAGGACTAGAAGATCTATCCAGTGAACAACAAGAAAATTTCAACAACATGGTAAAATTCTTCCATCCTATAGGGAGAATGAACCATCCGGAACAATGGGGTCTGTTTAAGAGTTTCAAGTTTGCTGACTCACATATTGCTGAAGCAAAGGACATACTTGAAAAATACTTTGGAGAACCCATGGCAAATGAGACTATGCCTGACTTCTATAGACTCATCAAAAAGAGAGTATTTCTTGGCATCTCTGAACCCACTGCTATGGCATAGTGGAAATGGATGTTCCCAGAAATTGACTGGAAAAACATGGAAGGGATTCAGACTACAAAGTTCAAAATGTACAAAGAGAATCTAAGCAAAATGTAGTTGTAGCATTCTGATTCTGTCTTGAACTTACTTTTATTGCCCTTGATGGATGAATAAAATTTCTGAGTTTTATTCAGCTATTAATATGAATAATTTCGTACTTGTGTTCAGGCTTATGAGGGTTTTGGCATCATAAAAAATGGGGAAATTGTTAGGAACATTTTATTATGTTTTGATGATGGCCATACTAGCTGTTATAGTAAGCCTGAAATAAGTATAAGTCTTTACTTAGAGTTTGACATGTTGTATAAGTTGAGTCAGACAAGTATTGTACTAGTTGGTAGGATGGCTAAGTAAAACAGAATTTCAGCAAAGTAGTAGTAGCCAAGTACCAGCAGAGAAGCATGAAGACACATAGACTGACTTATAACCAAGGAAGTCTGTGATGACCTTGGATAAGTCTAAATTACATTTCAAGTGATGAAATTCATTGTTTAAATATGGTGTACACTGATCTCACTCAAATCAAGGATCCGTGAATTACAAGGACTGTTGTAAACTCAAAGAAAGAAAGAAAGAAGGCAGTGAACCGGCAAAGTGAACTGTCTGCCGGCTGAGTAAAGAAAAAGTAGTGAAGGAAGAACAAATCAGCCGAGTCAGCAGGAACACTTAACCATTCAAGCAACAGTCACGTAAAGGAACCGCAAAGCAATTCAAGATTATTCAGAACATGAAGAATTAATAAATATTTAGAGGATTAAGCATTAAATGCACAATCAATCAAGAATCAATCAAGGACGGATTTTGTGATAAACGTTTGAAGAAAAATCCGGAGCACTGAAATCAAGGAGAATAAAATTAAAGAGGAATCAAGAATTAAATCAAGGTTTATTCTCCACATTAAATAGCCAATGGACGGAAATTCAAATAAACGATTATCAAGGCTATAAATAGAAGGCATTGACAGACAGGAAAAACAATGATTGATTTACAAAAGAACAAGCAGAAACTCTATCAATTTGAAAAGTCTTCTATCTGAACTTAAAGGACATATCTGGAGATCAACTCAGCAATCAGAGATAAAATTCCACATCAAGCACTGAGATTGATCAACAGAATCTGTGAATCCAATTCACACCAGTCAAGCAACTGAATCAAAGCCATCTGAGAATGAGTTGTGTTTGTGATAGCTGCTGAATGATTCATTCTCAAGGAGCAGTGTTGAAGACTGAGTCACAGAAACTTTTGAAGCCAGGGAGTTATAGTCTTGGAGATTGTGAAGTTTGTGTAGCCAAGGACAATCTTGCTATTATATCAGTAAAAACAATAGTGAATTCCTCCAATCATCACATGAGAAGAGTGGATTAAGGGATTACTGTTGAAATAGTGTCCTAAACACAAACGGGTTTGACCGGATCAGACCGGGTCGGATCATTTATGCTATTTCTTTATGTTTCTATATATATTAAATGACTTTTCTGTTGTCATATATTTATTCTCTTAAAGAACCAATTATGAATTGTTATATGATAACGTCATTAGTATTAAACTGTGATAGAGAAACCATGATAGGGGATTATGGTTGATGAGATCTCTAATCACTTTAATAAGTTTGATAATTAAATGTCTTTAGGCTGATGTACTATTAAACAGAGCATTGATAGTACGAACATGCTAGCACGTACTAGATGACTTCTGTCTTTAAGAGCAGGGATAGATCTCGTCTATCGAAGTGTAGAGACACTTGGACTGTACGTGGATGTGTATTAGAGAATGCGTACGTTAGACTGACCCACTTACACTGTTAAGTGTCACACTATGTGGAGGTTGTGTAATTATCCTTAGGAAAGAAGTCTACATGGCATCACGGTATGGATCGTTATGCTTTGATACTATTGAGGTTTCCTCTAGCCACGGGGCAATAATGCGGTAGTGATTGGGTGTGATACTGAAGCATGCGGAGTATACATGTATGGTCATCCGGAAATCGCGTACCCTATTAGTAAGGGTGAATATCCGAAAGTGCCTTCTTATAAGAAATGTCTTACTCTCATGAATCTTTTCAAAGTGGAAGTAAGTGAGTTACTTCGAGAGAGCATGATATCCAGATTATAAGATACGGTCGTTGATGCTTGACACTCGACATACGACCGTATGGATGTATATATATATATATATACATATATATATATACATATATATATATGATATACATGTATTTTACAAATTAATTATATTAATTAAAGAAAATCTCAATTCCCAAATTAGTGGGGAATGGGACGCCATTTTCAAAGTATATTGGATACATTTGAATTGTGCAATCTAATTAATAAGATTATCATAATATAATATTGGATATTAATTGATTTTGGAAAAATAGATTTATAGTAATAAGATAAAGATATATTCAATATAAGATATTCTCAATATATATCTTAGAAATATATTTAATATAAGATATTAAATATTAAATGAGATAAATCAATCAAATATATATTTTCCATATTTTATTAGGAAAAAGTTTTTTTCTCCTCTATCTATAGGAAACTAATCCCAATCAGATTGGGATAGCAAAGGGGCGCCCCATACTCTATATAAAGGAGGGCTTGGATAGCTCTTTTGTACATCATAATTTCAAGAGCTAATAATTCTTGTGAAAAATATAGAGCTTCTTACAGAGAGATTAGAGAGAGATCTAGAAAAGGCCGATCTAGCAACCAGATTATTCTAGTAGCAATCCAATGGTGGATTCTGGCGGGCTGTTCATGTGGATTGGCGGTAGAGGCCGAACACTTGGGCGGCTCCGTGCACCACTACTCTCCTTAGACGGTCAAAGTGTCGATCTTTTAGATCAACCAAGGTAACCACCGTCTACTAGCTTATTTGTTTGTTTCTTAAATGAAGACGATCTTGGGTCGATAGGAAATAAATTTTAAATTTCACTGCGTTCCCGCGTAGATTTCCTAACAGTGGTATCAAAGAAAGCTTCGAGCTTAAGCAATAAGCATGTTAATTTGCGTGAGTTAATTTTATCGTTTAAATCACGAAATTAAAAGATGAAAGATTTATGATTACTAAAACGATACATGAAAAGAAAAAAAAACGAGATCAGTGGTAGGGCTGAGCAAAAAAACCCAATAAACCCAATCCAACCCAAAACCCAAACCGAACCAACCCGAAAACCCAAACCAATATATTGAAACCCAATTTTTTTTTGGGTTGGGTTTTGACCAACCAAAAACATTTTGGGTTGGTTTGGTTTTTTTTTTTTTTTTCCGGGTATATATATATATATATATATATATATATATATATATATATATATATATATATATATATATGTATGTTTATATTCCATCCATAGTAAAATGGTGTTATCATATTGCTACTATCACTTCATTTTCAGTTTCCGTCTACGATTCTTTGACCTTTCTTCAGAAGAAAAAAAATCCGTGTATGTTTTTTTAAGTATGACTATTTCAAATATGATTATTATCTCTATATGTTGTTGGTTAGTTATATGTTGTTGGACTCTTAATTATCAAATTTTAACGTATTCTTTCCTAAAAAGTGTTTTCTTTAATGATTATTGATATGAACATATGATATAGAACTCGAATTTTGATATATACATGTGTGTGGATTTTATATCATAAAAGTTCTATTATAGATGCATGTTTTATGGATGAAAACCCGAAACCCAACCCAAACAAACCCAAGTCGACCCAACCCAACCCAAGCTCAGCCCTATTAGGTGGTGCTCGGCCGACTCGCGGCGGCACCACCACCGGCGGCTGGTCGGCGGCGGCGGCGGCAGAGGCAACTTCTTTGCCGGCGTCGATTATTCAGTCAAAGGTGGTGGATCTCCAAATTTTTGTTTTGTGTATTTGTGTTTCTATATGGTTCATTGTTGTGATTGATAATTTCTCTTTTGTTTAAGTTAATGTTATGTGGCTAACTAATGGTTCAGATAGTTGGACCACTGGGATGCCACATGGCATTATTTGGTAAATATGATTTGCCTTTAAATAATCTAGGTTATTCCAAATTTTGTTTGGAATAGGCCGGCCCTTTTCATAATATTTGATTTTGGAAAAAACCTAGGCCTAGGCCCTTTTCAAAATTTTGATTTTGAAAAGGGCCAATGTAGATGCCTTTTGGTTTAGGAAACCAAAGGCATCATTTTTTATTAGGAATCAAAAGGAGAGAAACAATATGGACTTAATTTTAGGGGGATTCTATTTGGACCCCCCTATTTACTACTTGCACCCACTTACTACTTGTACCACAAAAATTACTACTTGCACCACATGATTTTTATATAGGAACATCGATCACACTGGTGTTCCTTGTGGAATTCCAACGTCGATCCACAATGGCGTTGGTGTCCCACAAGAACACCAGATGTCACCGACGCTTCACTATATAAAAGTGTTAAATCTTAGAACGTCGATCCATGACTTTTCACTTTGGTGTTCCTAGTGGCATACCAACGTCGGTGACAATCGGCGTTGGTGTGCCTAACAACTACCGATGTGAGTGACGTTTTTACCGAAAAAATATTCATTAATGTGGTGCAAGTAGTAAATAGGGGGGTCCAAATAGAATCCCCCTAATTTTAATTTTGATTTATTTTAGAATAGTTGTAATTAATTGAAAATTAAAATTATAATCATTTAAAATTAACCGTTAATTTTATTTCGATTAAAATCATTTAATTAATTAAATATTAATTAGTTAATTGATTGGATAAAATTATTTAAATGATTAAATGTTGATCGATTAATTAAGACGCAAGTTGTTAGTTTTTAATTTTATATTTTTCATAAGATGTTATTGTATGGATTAGATATAGTAGATATAATATGGTAATATAGACCCCGATTGATCATGGACTCGACCGACAGGATAGATGTGAATGATCTAAATTTTGCTGTAGGTTTAAAAATTGTCCTAGACCATTATGAAGAACGCAACCTAGTTTATCCCATTCCCGTTAACACCCCGTCTGTGCGGCGTGTGTATTTATTTTATTAAATAGAATTAAATGTAACAAGAATGGAGCAGAACATGGAGACCAAAGAAAGACGAAAATAATGATCTCATTGGAGAATGGAGCATTAAAGATCCTATTGGTGGTTGCAGCTACCCTTAGATTGTGACCCGCGGTTTCATCAGTTTGTATTCCAAACCGCACCTAGGAAAAGTCCATGATCATACCGGTTACTTTACGCATTTATTTATTTTGTGCTTGTATTTATTTTATATGATACGATAGATGCATAACTAGGCACAATCTAGATGAATGCATAGGATGTTTGTCTATAGAGATAGATATACATGATTAGACCATAATTAAATTAATTAAGAGAATTAATTCGAAATTAATTAAAAGAATTAATTTACATAAATACTTCCACCTCAAAAGAATCATGTTGAAATTGCCTCCCCATATTATAATGACGGTGAAGAGCCCTTGTTCGGATCCAACTCATCAAAAGCAGGGGGTTGACCTACCTCGGGTATATCATCATTATCGAGATATGATCGTATGAGATCTCACGAATATTGGGGTTATGACTTGACTAAGAATTCTATCGGCCACCAGCCAAAGTGGGGTCGTTTGGATTTTAGAGGCAAGGGTTTGACTACTTCATAAGATGAAAATTGTCAAAGAGTTGACTAGACAAACAACAAGAGTCGTAAAAGATACGATTGACAAAGAGTTGTCTACACCAGCCAAAGCGGGGGTCGCGGTAGTTTAGTGGGATCTTGTCCACTAAAGAAATTAATAATTCTTGAAAGTCAATTGGGAGTAGTTGACTAGTGTGAGCAAAATCATAAACCATAAAACCATTTTTGATTTTGCGTGTATAAACAGCAACACTCATTTATCTTCATTTTTATGTTGTAGCTTTCGCAAACTTTATATTTATGTTTTATTCTCGATTAGTAAAACCAAATTATGATTGTTACCTTTTGAGAAACGTTCTCAAATATGGTTAAGTAATTTTAATCCTTTTAAATAAGCAATGACACGAGCATCCCCGTTATAGTAGTTAGAGATAAGAAGACTACATAATTGATGCAGTGCTCTTAGACTTTAATTATTAACGAGAACGAAAGTTCATGATATGGTTAAATCACTTGAAATAAGTTTCAACGAATTAATCATATATTGGATACGATCCAATATGATCATTCTTCCATATGATGACAATTAATGCAAATGTAGAATAAGAATGACCGCATCGAATTTTGGAAAGGTGGTTTTTAAAATTGCAAGATTTAAGTATTGACTTAATTCTGTAATCATTTCTTAAAGGTTAATTAAATGGTTCATGTTTTGAATATGATTCAAAATGATCAAATAAACTATTTAATAAAATTTAGATTTTCTTTATGAATTGAAATTGAAGACATGGCTCTTGTGATTTTTCTTAAGTCTTATGAAGACTACACTAAGAAACAATTTACAAGTGCCTAAAGGATTGAAAGAAAAGTTAGGGCGTGTGCTTAAATAGAGAACTTATTGAAGTCTCTATTCTAGGCAAATGAGTTGAGATAAATCTATCTAAGTTCAAGTCAACTCTTAGATATATGATATCTTATGAGTATGATTAAATTAGAAAGATTAAATACGGAATACAATTAGATACGAAAGAGAAGCAAAAGTTGCAACATTTTCGGCTTTGTTTTCTGAGTCTGGTAAACTGACAAATGAGCTAAATAAATGTTATTGTGTTCCGGTTTTTATGAAGAACACGAGCTCAGTTGTTTGTTAGGATTTAGTAGACACATTCAATTGTAGGAAATAAATGTTATTCTGATAAAGTTGAAAGGTCACTGAATCTGACATATTAGATTGATGTCACTGTATAGTTGATATAGGTGAAAAATCTCAACTAAATATTTGTACGGCTGTTATCCTTGATATTTGTGGTTGTTCTAGCTGTCGACTCTCTAAAAGAGAAACATATAATCAAATGTCATTCAGATGATGTCTGAACCATGTGATTATAAATCATGCGGGTGATACGTATATTATCTAAAGATGACTGAAATACCCTTTTATGAAAAGGTTATAAAGTCTAGAAAATTTGTCTAAAGCCTAAGCATACCGATGTTTGTTGGCATATGACAATTAATGCCGCAAGTAATTGTTTATTTCTCTCTATGACTAATTTTAGAAATAGTCAAGTGTACTCAGTGAAGTGCATAATTCGGAAAACCCGAAAAGTTTGAGCTATCACGAATATGAGATTGATGAACTACTTAGGAATTAATCTTCAATTGGATTGAAGTAATTAATACCTGAAGGGTGTTTCAGAAGTTGTCAGAAAAGGAATAAGATTCCCCCTTGAAGGATGCCATTTTTGGATATGCAATCAGATTGTGCTTCTAAAATGGAAACTACACTTTATATAATAAAGGTGTGATGTAAGTCATCCAAAGTATCCCTTACGTGTTTCGGGATAGTGCCCTTATGCAATACATATACTTAACCAAATTCCAAGTAATAAAGGTTGAATAAATTACATATTCGATATGGAAGGGGATAATGTCGGATCTATCTTAACCGATGATTTGAAGTTGTCATAGGAAAAGTCAGAAAGGCTTGGAGCCTAGTACGACATATGCAACTTGGTGGAATATCTTAGCAAGTATGCTAGATAACGTTTACTTGTCCATGGAGCAAAAGGTGTTTGTCTCCAAACACTTGATCGCGTGCAAAGCACTTACTAGCAATAGGGCTAGGTCTATCGTAGTAGAGTACTGGCGAGTCAAGGTCGATCCCACAGAGACTCGTAAGAACGTCTAATTATCAAGATTGAGCTTGTCACGATTATGGTCTACGACCAACTATAATATAGACAGTAGTAAATTTGGCTCCTCAAACTAACAAGGTTACACTAGTTCACACGAAGCAAAATGAGTTTCTAATGTATTAGTTCAATTATGAGCAATAAGTTATTCCCCACACACATGCAACAGTCCTCCCCATTGATGAATTTATTCATTGTTCAGGTACGGGTACAACTCCTAACCCTATATACTCCGACAATGGTAGTAGACAATCTATACGCAAGCTACGCTCCTTAATTGGTCCGTAATAGCCCATACATATAAGAACTAGAGCTGTCGATATTGAGGGCTAACTCATACCGCAAACCCGCCTAGACAGCTGTCGACATTGATCAGCACGTTCCCAGGGTCCATTCAAGATAATGTCCAAACATGGCACTTCACTATTCGTATTTCATGCTAGTTTATGATGACATGCAACTAGTTGATCAGGCTACTAACATGTAAATTAATTCTATCGATCAACGTAGCTAGCGCCGATTATCGTGAACTAGTAATTTACTAGGTATTCAGATCTAACGATATAGACCGTCGCAGATCTGAAGAACGCAACCACTATTTCATGATTTCTTCACCAACTAATCAGATCTATAACACATGGGGTAAAATAAACTAACTTCTACATAATTAAACTAAATAAGCAATTAAAACATACTAGTCGAATAGAACAACGATAGATCTACATCTTGGAAAAGACAGAAAATCATACCCTCGAAGACGAGCAAAGATCTCCCTCGGATCTCTCCCTAGGCGGCGACTTCGTCGTCTCTCCGACCATAACTCATAAAATAAATAAAATAAAGAACAAAGAACTTTTATTGCATAATTTGCCTTGAATATTTTCGGTACATTGAATTCTAAGGTGAAGCCTCTTATTTATAGCTATCTAAACCTACTTAGAAACACCTAGTTCTACCCCTCGTCCAAGAAAATGCGTTTCGGAAGGATCTCGAATCTCGGTAAACCGGCGGTACCTCCTAGTAAACCGGGGGTATTTTTGTCATTTTTCTTAAGCCGACTTAACTTGGAAGGTTCTGGAATACCCTAGGCGCATTCCTTTTGTTCAGACCACTCCAGATTCGTCAATGATGCTTAGCCCAATATTTCGTATCCTGAAAATAATCAAATAATGCACGAAATAATATTGAAACAGGGAAAATAAATGCTAAGTGCAGATTTCTCGACTCATGAAACCGACATATGATATTCAACTCAAATGGTTCATATTTATAGGTTGAAACAACTATTTTTAGCTCATAATGGATAGAATGTTGTTGTCGTACGATAGACTATTTTAACCGTCATCAACTACCCCCACTAGACTTTTGCTCGTCCGCGAGCAGAGTATCAAGGCGGAATGTACCTCCAAGAACAATCTCCATCAACTACCACATATACAATCAAGATTTCCTGCAGAAACATACATTAAACCACAATCCATAACCTCCCCATTAATCACTACCTATCACGCATCAATGTGTCATGTGATGAATTAGTCGTGATAGTGCGTTCATGAAGAGAATCAAGTTGTATTAACCCCAGAATCTTAACTTACCTACGCATACACTCGCTCATCTTGCCTTCAGACTTGGTTACACAACATGGTACCTTAATCGGGTCGGGCGGACTCGGGGACTGAGAATCGCTCTTAAGTCCTCGTTTGTTTCTTTTTATGCGAGGGTCGTGCCCTTTTTACACGAGCTCGCTTCTGTTGGACTTATTTCTTAGTTTTGATGATGAGTTCCAGACTAGCTGTTATAGTGCAATGACAAAAAGATGTCTAGATCAAATGTATAGGTTTATTTGAGTTTGATTTATGAATAGGTTTGATCAA
This sequence comes from Gentiana macrophylla, assembly GCA_026214975.1. Lineage (NCBI taxonomy): Eukaryota > Viridiplantae > Streptophyta > Magnoliopsida > Gentianales > Gentianaceae > Gentiana > Gentiana macrophylla. Next base: position 65,720,232 of record CM047810.1, read on the forward strand.
ACAAGCATCAGTAATGGTCACCGATTTATATCAAGAGATCGTCAATATCGATAGGGTAGATAGGTCAGTAGACTAGTCAGGAACCTGCTGAAGACTGAAGGCTAAGGGCTCAAACTGAGTTATAGAAGGCTAAGGATCAAACTTAGTGATTAAAGTCAAGGATATGGAATCAGAATTTAGGCAAGTCTGTGATGACCTAAACTGATTACATATACCTTGTGTAGAAGGTCTAAGTTCCATAAGTTGGATGATGTTTGGAACTTAGTTATAATTAAAAATCTGTAATCTAACTCCACGAGATAAAAGTTAGATAAAAGAAATCACCGCATTGTATTTTATACACAAAAATTGTTTAATAGATGATAGGTATTACAAAAAGGATGATGAACTCTGCGATAATATACCTCGATTAATTCAAGATTATATTGGAAGATTACATGGATAAGAAGACAGCCAACTACCTCGACTTATCAAACAAATCAAAGGTGAGATTAAAAGAACGTTGGGATGATTGATTTTTATCCAATGGTTATAAGTCAAAGGTGGGCCAGATCTGCATCAAAAAGGAATTCGACGATGTCGATCCTATGAATAGTGACAAAAGCAAATCCGATGGGACAAAAACCAGGAACGGTTACATTTGAATTTCAAATACAAGTCACATGCATTCGTATCTATAAATAGAGGTCTTTCAACTCAGAAACAGAAGATGATTGATGAACTTTAAGAGAAAAATATAAAAGACTATTCTGAGCTGAAAAACACCCTGCTGAACTTACTGAACTTAAAGCTACTGATCCAAAAAGATTCTTCAAGTGTATTATGTATTCAAGCTACATCAAGTATACACACTTGAAGACTGCAAGCTGCTGATTATTTCATCCTAATCAAGCTGCTGCAACTGAATCATTTATTTGATTCAATCTTTATTTTATAAAGAACTTCTTGAAGACAAGATGAAGCACGGTTGTGTGAAAGATCTGTTGTTTGTGGTGGAGCCGTGGTGAAGAGGCAATCCTACCTTCAAGGACCAGTGGAAGACTCGGAGCAGACAATCCTACTGCTCCCGCCAGCGATTTGTGAAGCCATAGTTATTGGTGAAGGACAAGCAACCTTAGGAATCTTTGTAATCGCAACATCAAAGATCTCTAGTGAATTACCTCCAACATCACAGGAGAAGAGTGGGTGACGAGTTACACCACAGGAACAACTATAAAATCTGCCTACTTACTTTCAAAGATTTACATTACGCACTTAGTTTATTTTATACATCAATCAACCGAATCTAGCAATGTAAATCACACATACACTACGAGTATCTAATACTTAGTATCATATTTAACAACAAGTATTAAGGCTTAATTTTGACATAATTCCATTTGCACAAATTCAATGGCCCATGAATCACAAGAGAACTCATTTTATCGGCCAGAGCTCTTTCAAGCATCAACAGACACTCTTGAACTTCAAAGCAGTCGCTAAAGTTCTTTGAATTTTTAACTCCAATGTTTTAAATGTTAAGTTTATTCACCCCCCCTCTAAACTTAACCAAAGCCTTTTCAAGGGACCAACAATTGGTATCGGAGCAGTGCTTTTGTTCTGAAGAAATCCTACTTGTTGTGCTTGTGAAAATACTTTGAAACTTTTTCAAGTTACTGATTTTCAAAAACCTGCATCATGGATAACACCCAGTATGCTAGAACTATGTGTTGGGAGGATTTTGCATCACTAAACAAAAAGAAAATTTATAAACCCTAACCTATATGCAAAACTAACTCCTAACCGGCCGAATACCGGGTTGTTGATAGTAGAGCGAGATAAGTAAGGGGTCGATCCACAGGGAATTGGGATGTTGAATCTAATCTATTAATTCCTTTCAATTGTTACTTACGAAAACAAATAAACGAAAGAACAAACATAAAAACACATAGAAAAGTAAACATAAGCTGAGAATAATAAAAACGACCTAAACTAAAGATACATGGGATTAAACATTACACAAACTAAGTGATTTCAATCCAAGTTCATCTCATGATTTTAATTCAATATTGTGGTTTCACCTTTACACGAGATACGAACTCCTAATTCCTTAGTGAATCCGTTTCTCAAACTATGAATTCCTAATCCCTTAGTGAATTCAATTATCGATCTCTCCTCTCTCGAATGTTGAGACCAATTTCCATACAAAATGAAGGTGTAGATTCAAGTTAACTTCCGTATTTTAGAACCTAACAACCTAGATAATTAATCGATAATTTGTCATCATTAACGATTAAAGATCCTATCTTCCTATGGTGATCTAGCGTTTACGCAATTCTCGTATTGTAAAACATCAATAGCAAACTGATCGCTCGATCTAATTCACATGGCATCATAAATCATAGAAAGATACAAAACGAATCAAAGATCATAAAAATAAACAAAGGATTGAATAAATTAAAAGATAAACTCACTTAGTTTGGTACAATGGATGATCTCCATGAATCAACAACGAAAATAAAAGCATCCTAATCTACCCCGGATCACCCGAGCACAAGGCTCGGGTGATCGGCCTTGAAACCTCAGAAAAGCGGCGGCTGCTGAGTGTATTTGGTGTGTTGTATTTTTCTGTGTGTATTTTTCTGCTCGAATGCTGCTGCTTATATAGGAGTTTCGCCGACATAAGGAAGGATCCAGAAGATAAATACGTAAAAATCCGTTGACCGACCGAATGACGTCACTCGGTCGACCGAATGTCATGGCTCGGTCGACCGAGCCCTTTAATGCACGTTTTACATGTTTTTTTTTCTCGTCTGACTTGTTCCCCACTGCATTCTGCCGCGCTGATCTGATTCCTTTTGATTTATCTCTCAATTAATACTCCGATTTTCTTCCTTTTATCTGATTGATTCCTTTTCCCCTCGAATTTATCTCTTTAAAAATCATCTTTTCCATCAACAATGCGTATCTACAATATAGGAAAAACATACCAAAGCGTAACGATATTCCAAAATAATATAAAATCACAATTTAAGCACATAATTCGTTACATTTTGCAATTTAACTATTGAAAACACCATTTACTCAATTAATCGATTATAAGCTCGATTTCTATGAAAATCCTAAGAATATGGGGAATATTGACATAAAATATATCCTTATAAAATGTATAAAATCACCCTTAACAACTCCCCCACACTTAAACCTTGCTCGTCCCGAGCAAGACAAAACATAATCATCACTCGAGACAAATAAACATTCATGCAAATATAAAACATACTCAAGTAGTTTAGAGGTTCACCCAAGTGAGTGTGTGCATAGCCATAATAAATTTCCACTAAATCCACACTTGAAATTGATTCAAGCAAAGCTAGCCAACATCCCATTTAAATTAGACATATAAAAACGATTATAACATGCACCTCACAAAACATACAAACCCGAAAAAAATAATAGGGAGCATTTAAAATATTTCCGACATACTTAGAGGATAGTCCACTACAACATATCTTTCGAGTTTATCTTGGGATAAGATCGACGATAACTAAGTCTTTCGTTTAATTCATATCAATATTCTCATAAGTTGATTTAATTATTTCACTTAAACACACATCGAAATGAGCTATTGCCTCATAGCGAGAATAGGACATTTCGAGATAATCCCCTACCTACTCCAATCATAAGGCGACTTTTTCTAACTGTAAATGAGCTTTTGGTCATCATAGTGGAATAGGACATTCGTGGTATGACCTACCTCACTCAAATCATCGACCAGCTTTCGACACACACATTTATAATTTAAAACAACTTCACTTATTCACTTCATTTCAAAAGCGCAATAGTTACGTGTCATTTATCACATTCAAACCTTCAGATATTCACAGTATGTCATACTTTAATTCTAATCACAAACTATCAAAATTTTCAAAATTCGAATGTAAGCAAAGAATCATGCGATAATCATCAAAAATCTCTAATCAAATGGGCATAGCTTCAAATTATAGATCATCATTTACTATGGCACGTGAAAAATAGTGTTGGGTAAAACAACTAAATTTACTAAATATGCAAAATAATGCACCAATGATATAAGAACTCAAATAAAGATATGCCTTTGCTTACTTGGGACAAAACAAACAAAATTTTTAAAATTTAGCACTTTTCATAGAAATATAACAGAAATTGAGCAAACGACTCATAGATACATATAAACCATCCTCTCCCCCACACTTAGATTGCAACTTGTCCTCAAGTTGTGCAGAAATAATAAATTAGAGAACTTAGCTGCTTGGATGCTGGCAATTCCGGAAAAATCGGTAAAAACTAAAATTGCTGCATAGCTCAGTAGACTGTGGAGCATCACAGGTAAACTGAATTCATCGTGAAAGTGCACAATAGCTATCAAAAATATCCTGCAGACTTGATCAGTGCAAAAAGAGTCTACGGGGAAAAAGAAAAGATTACATATATAAAGCACATGGAAAAAGAGATATAGAGATATTTCAAATTTAAGCTCATATAAAGATGGAATACATATACATGGAACATTACACAACAGTAGGCTAGGTGCAACTACATGAAAATATACTACAATGCAGCCTACATGATATGCAATCCTAAAAATAAAATAAATAAAAATAAATTCTGACAGGCTCAGTGTGAGCAAGTTGGGTAGACAACTCTACAGTGACTACGGCCCGTGCGTAATCGAAAAATGAAGGACATAAAATAAAAGTGGTAGCGTACGGCAAGCCGACAGTAACTACCCTCAAGAAAAATAAAAGAAAAATAGAAAAACAATGCAACTAGATGACATGCAACTAAATGATATGCATCTAAGTGATATGCAAAAATAAAAGAAAATAAAAGAAAGAAAACTAGCCCACTCATTTGCAACATGACATATATAAAATAAACGTCTACCAAATAATGACAGGTTACGATAAACGACAGTGATGTCCATTACATGCGATGTAGAAGCGCGCGCTTTAGACTCGTCAAAAGTGATAGCATTATGGAAACCAACGATTAGCTATACTAAAGATATATAACTCATATGGATCGGCGTAGCATACGGAAAACCGGCGATAGCTACCCATATGAGTTACATAAACAACAAGGAAGCACATAAGTCTCAAAGCTTAAAAGATTCATCACGATGCGTAACATACGGAAACCGACATTAGCTACTAATTAACAATAAGACCGATTATAGCGTAAGAGAACCGACGATGACTATAACTTGCATAGATGAATCAAGTATATAAAAAATTAATCAATTATTTAACATGGATTCGTAGATGGAAAGATGTGAATATGCAAGTTCAGAACATCTACGTAAAAGAAATTAGCCACAGAAGCTCGTATTAAAGTAACCACGTTAAATAAAGCATTAAAAATCAAATAAATAAAAAATTTGGAACCTGGACTGCCGGACGAGCGTTCAATAGTTCAGACGCTTCGTTTGCAATAAAAACAGGTCGGACGGGCGTTCAGTGAGTCAGACGCCCGTCTGATTCTTGAAATCGAGCGGTTGATACGTTTGGGATGCATTTAACGCGTCCAACATACCAGACGTGCGTTCACCTGCAGATTATGAATCGGACGGGCGTTCACTTACCCGAACGCTCGTCAAACAACGAATTGCACAAAGATGCGGGATAAACACAAAGAAAACCCTAAATCAACTCAAAACAAACCAACACGTACACATAACAACATAGCGGCCTCATCAAATTATAGCACATGGGGGTTAGACTAGACTACATCTAAACATATAATTCACGTTTCATAAGTTGAGTAAAAAACTGTTTTGCACATTCTTAACCCTACGGTCATCGAAACACGGCAAAAATAAAAACTCTCAACTTATTTATCGCTACTTTTATTGAACGAAAAATAAATCGTAACAAAATCGAAGAATTAACTCCACTAGATTCAACAAAACACCGATTCCCCGGCAACGGCGCCACTTTTGTTGGGAGGATTTTGCATCACTAAACAAAAATAAAATTTATAAACCCTAACCTATATGCAAAACTAACTCCTAACCGGCCGAATACCGGGTTGTTGATAGTAGAGCGAGATAAGTAAGGGGTCGATCCACAGGGAATTGGGATGTTGAATCTAATCTATTAATTCCTTTCAATTGTTACTTAAGAAAACAAATAAACGAAAGAACAAACATAAAAACACATAGAAAAGTAAACATAATCTGAGAATAATAAAAACGACCTAAACTAAAGATACATGGGATTAAACATTACACAAACTAAGTGATTTCAATCCAAGTTCATCTCATGATTTTAATTCAATATTGTGGTTTCACCTTTACACGAGATACGAACTCCTAATTCCTTAGTGAATCAGTTTCTCAAACTATGAATTCCTAATCCCTTAGTGAATTCAATTATCGATCTCTCCTCTCTCGAATGTTGAGACCAATTTCCATACAAAACGAAGGTGTAGATTCAAGTTAACTTCCGTATTTTAGAACCGAACAACCTACATAATTAATCGATAATTTGTCATCATTAACGATTAAAGATCCTATCTTCCTATGGTGATCTAGCGTTTACGCAATTCTCGTATTGTAAAACATCAATAGCAAACTGATCGCTCGATCTAATTCACATGGCATCATAAATCATAGAAAGATACAAAACGAATCAAAGATCATAAAAATAAACAAAGGATTGAATAAATTAAAAGATAAACTCACTTAGTTTGGTACAATGGATGATCTCCATGAATCAACAACGAAAATAAAAGCATCCTAATCTACCCCGGATCACCCGAGCACAAGGCTCGGGTGATCGGCCTTGAAACCTCAGAAAAGCGGCGGTTGCTGAGTGTATTTGGTGTGTTGTATTTTTCGTGTGTATTTTTACGCTTTCGAATCTGCTTTGCTTATATAGGAGTTTCGCCCGACATAAGGAAGGATCCGTAAGATAAATACGTAAAAATCCGACCGACCGAATGACGCCACTCGGTCGATCGAATGTCATGGCTCGGTCGACCGAGCCCTTTAATGCACGTTTTAAATGTTTTTTCTCGTCTGACTTGTTCCCCACTGCATTCTGCCGCGCTGATCTGATTCCTTTTGATTTATCTCTCAATTAATACTCCGATTTTCTTCCTTTTATCTGATTGATTCCTTTTCCACTCGAATTTATCTCTTTAAAAATCATCTTTTCCATCAACAATGTGTATCTACAATATAGGAAAAACATACCAAAGCGTAACGATATTCCAAAATAATATAAAATCACAATTTAAGCACATAATTCGTTACATTTTGCAATTTAACTATTGAAAACACCATTTACTCAATTAATCGATTATAAGCTCGATTTCTATGAAAATCCTAAGAATATGGGGAATATTGACATAAAATATATCCTTATAAAACGTATAAAATCACCCTTAACACTATGCTGATGTGTTCTCTAGATAGATTTGATGAATATAAACGTCGAATGCAGGCTTACCTTGCTGCAACTCATGATGAGATGATGGATGTACTAACTGATGGACCACTGGAGATTACCAAGGCAATAACAGTGGGTGATACTACATAGTACATTCCTAAACCAAAAGGAGAATGGAATGCAGAAGACAGAAAAAGAGCAAACCTCAACAATATTGCTATTGATATCATTTATAGAACCTTGGATAGCAACATGTACATGAAGGTTAAAGATTGCAAAACTGCAAAGGAACTTTGGGACAAGATACAGTTGATCTGTGAAAGCATTGATGCTATAAAGAAGAACAAAATCAGTGTGGTCAAAAAGAGGTTTCAAAAGTTTAAGATGCTGCCAAATAAAACCATTGAGCAGATGGAATCAAGATTTAATGCTATCCTGGATGAACTTACCTTGCTGAGTGTAAGTTATTCAAAAGAGGAAATAAACACAAAAATCTTGGAAGCATTACCTGCAAAAGATGTTTGGAAAATGAAGGTGACTGCAATAGAAGAAATGAGAAAGTTTGCATGAATAAGACACATTCAAGTTATTTTCATATCTTAAGGCATATGAATTTAGCAAAAAGCTTGTACCGAGATTGAAAAAGAAGAGCCAAAGGCCATCAGATTGGTCGCTTCACATCGTGAAGAAACATCCTGGAGGACAAGATGATCTGCTTTGGATGAGATGCGAGAAACAGATTGCTCTACCCGAGCAAGAAAATCGGGATGATGAAGACCGGAAAGGCCCTTTCAAGAAATTTCACAAAAGGCCCTCACCGAAAGGAAGAAAGAAGAATCAAAGAAAGATAATGAATATCTGTGGCTTTCATTGCAAAGAAACCAGACACTTCAAACTGGATCGTCCCCGAGTTAAAACAAAGTAAGGAACTCCGATTATCTTTGCTTCAACCGCAAGAAGCCTGGACACTTTAGACCGATTGTCGAGACCTATTGAAGACCAGGAGTCAACAAAGAAGACATGGCAAGAAGGCTATGGTTGTTGAAGATGAATCGAGGGTATGGAGTGGAATCACGAAAGGAAATGAATCGGATGACACAAAGACCTCAAGTTGCCGATATGGAAGATTATGCTTTGATGGCCAATATGGATGAAATCGAGGAGGTATACAATATCAGTATCAATAAACACTCTCTGGAAGTGATTGTGAATCAACATGTGGTTCAAATCCTAGAAATTCTAAAAATGAGGAGACTTTGGATGCTATCCTTAATCAACTGATGAAAATACAATCTGGTTATGAGATTGTGAAGGCTGAAAAAGAAGCTCTTCAAGTAGAATTTGAAAGGTTGAATGCTGAACTAAGGATTCTCAAAGGTAAGGAAAATGAGGCTGGACAGAATCAGTATAAGCCTGCTAAACATCCAAAGAGCTTCGAATCAATTGAACCATCTTGCTCTTTACTTTGCATACAAATGGAAAGCCTTATGGTGATAGAACAGGGCTTGGATTTGAAACTCAACAATCCAAAAAGAGTGGATCCAGTAAGGTTACTGAACCTAGTACCAGAATTGGTCCTAAGTTTGTACCTGCACAAGATCCAACTCCAAGTAAGGTTCTTGAGGCAAGAAACCTACTCGAATACTTCAAGGAAGCAAAATCAGAAGTCAAAGAAGTCAACAGCTCCTAACAAAAAGAAGAAATCCAAAAATAGGACTGCTGGACCTTCTAGACCTATTGATAGCAGACCTGCTACCAAGTCTGTTGGACCACAAAAAGGTAAAGGTCAGAAATATTCCAAGGATAACAATCCTAAATCTAAAACTGTTAATCATTCAAGGGATACTTATCTCAGGGGGAAAGGTAGACTGCTTCCCTCATCGATGATGATTGGAATATTCTGCACTCTTGATAGAAACAACCAAGATAACCATCTTTGCTAGGGTAAAACCTAAGCAATGGAATCAGCAAAGGACTCAGCAGAGGACTTATAAAAGGCCTCAGCAGGGACCTCAGCAGACTCCATACTACAGGGATGTTCCTAACAGACAACAAACAAATGGTTATACTAATGCTTCTAACACCAAAAGTCACTTCAAACAGCATTATAAACCAAAAGGCCAGAAAACATATGTGAATCCCACACAACCTACTTTTAGAACCTATGGATGTGTGGAATACATGTATGAACCAAAGTATGAAACTTTTAGGAGAAGACCTTATGGTAACCTACCAAGGGTCATGCTTACCACTGACCATTATGGACCCAAACAGGTTTGGGTACCTAAAATGTATTAACTTTGTTTTGTAGGGTGTCTGGTACTTTGACAGTGGATGTTCCAGACATATGACAAAGAACAAGCACTGTTTGTCAAACTTTGTAGCAAAGGATGGTCCAAGGGTGAATTTTGGCAACAAGAATACACCTGGATATACAAGAGGATATGGCACACTTGTGAGAAATGGACTCACAATCAAGAATGTTGCATATGTGGAAGGACTGGACTACAACTTGCTGAGCACTGGACAATTCTGTGACATGGGATACAAGGTCAATTTTGACAAAAACAACTATATTGTCATTAGTGAAAGAGGTGATCAAGTTGTACTGGCTGGTAGAAGACAACAAAACATGTATGTTGTGGATTGGTCTCACTCATAGCCTCGAAACTCTCACTGATTGTGCATACCAAATCGTAACTCAATTGGTTATGGCACAAGAAGTTGAATCATTTGAACTTTGATGATATCAATCAGTTGGTGAAGAAGAAGCTGGTGATTGGTTTACCTGAGATCACATTCAAAAAGGATGTTATATGTGATGCTTGTCAGCAAGGTAAACAGATAAAGTCAAGCTTCAAGTCAAAAACTAAACAATCAACTAATAGAGTGTTGGAGCTGATGCATATGGATCTATTTGGACCAATAACTCCAACAAGTGTAACAGGAAAGAAATACACCTTAGTGGTTGTGGATGATTATTCAAGGTACACTTGGGTGATATTTATGAACAAGAAAAGTGAAACACTCAAAAGCATGCCTAATCTTTTAAAGAGATTACAAAATGAGAAAAGTTTAACAGTAGTAAAAATAAGATCGATCGAGGTACTCGAATTTCTCAACAAAGTTATAAAAGAGTCACGTGAATGTAATGGTGTACTACATCAACTTGTCATTGCTTTGGTACACCACAAAGAAATGGGGTTCTTTGAAAGAAGAAACAGGACTTTAAAGGAAGCAGGAAGGACAATGATATGTGAAGCATTGCTACCGAAAGATATTAGATCAAGCGCTTAATACAACATGCTATACACAAAACAGAATATCAGTGAACAAGAAGCTGCTGAAGACACCTTATGAGATTTGGAATGGAAGGAAACCAAATATATCTTATTTCCATCCATTTGGAAGCAAGTGTTTTATCCTAAATCACAAGGTTCATTTGAAGACATTCCAACCAAAGTCAGATGAAGGAATTTTCTTAGGACATTCTTCAGTCAGCAAGGCATTCAGGGTACTGAACAAGAGGTCACTGAAACATGAAGAAACAATCCATGTTGTGTTTGATGAACCTAAGTTCACCGGTATGGAAGATGAAGATTGTGAACTCTTTGAGAATCAACAAGTCACTGATCCAGATTGTGTTGAAGTTTTGGAAAGATTCAAGGACTTAAAAGTTTCTGATACTGCCCCTGCTGAACACCTTGCTGGTGATATTACTGATGCAACAACTAAAGCAATTCAAGGATCTGCTGAACCTCCTTTTCTTGAAGAAGCTACAGCAGACCCTACTGAAGATGAGGTTCCTGATAATCAAACTAACTAGAATCCACAATGGTTAAGGAATCACCCTGCTGAACAAGTTATTGGCAATGTACAGCAAGGTGTAAGGACTAGAAGACAACTGGAAGCTATGTTTACTTGTTTTCTATCTCAAATGGAACCAAAAGTTGTTGAAGAAGCAATTTCAGATCCAGATTGGATAATTGCTATGCAAGAAGTGTTAAATGAATTTGAAAGAAATCATGTTTGGACACTAGTTGAGAGGCCAAGTCATGCAAATATCATTGGTACTAAATGGGTATACAGAAATAAACTTGATGAATCTGGTACCATTGTGAGAAATAAGGCCAGACTAGTTGCAAAAGGCTATTCTCAAGCAGAAGGAATAGATTTTGATGAAACTTATGCACCTGTTGCAAGATTGGAAGCTATCAGATTATTCTTGGCACATGCTGCATATAAGAACTTCAAGGTATATCAAATGGATGTCAAAAGTGCATTTTTGAATGGCATTCTAGAGGAGGAAGTGTATGTACAACAACCTCCTGGATTTGAAGTTAAAGATCAAGAAGATAAAGTGTATAGACTCAACAAAGCACTTTATGGATTGAAACAGGCACCAAGAGCATGGTATGAAACTTTATCTCAGTTCTTGGTGGACAATGGTTTTACAAAAGGCACCATTGATAAAACTCTTTTTAGAATCAATGAGAAGGACAACACCCTGCTAGTACAGATTTATGTTGATGACATAATCTTTGGTTCTGAAAATGAACTGTTATGTGAAAAGTTTGCAAATCTAATGAAGAGCAAATTCCAAATGAGTATGATGGGAGAAATGAACTACTTTTTAGGATTCCAAGTTAAACAGATGAAAGATAGAATCTTTATTCATCAAACCAAGTATATGTCACGGATTTATCTAGCACAGCAAACAAGTAATAAATATTTATAAATCCGGTTTCCCTCAAGTATAAGGATCGTAGTAAAGAGGTTGATACCGGGTCGATCTTACGGGGAACTAAACGATTGTGATTCTAGCTTTTGTCTAACCTAAACTATGTCACGAAACTAATCTAAACAGTGAATAAACATCGAACAAAACAGAAAATAAAACTAGAAAGAGGATATAATCCAAAGCTAGGAAGGATACGGGCTGCGAACCAATTCAATACTAAACTAAACTAAGATGCAAATAAAAGTAAACTAACTAAACAAATTCAAGTTTTAAGGATTAATTCAAGTGTGTAATGAACAAACGAGGATTGATCCACCTATCCAACAAGCATTGATTTCCTATCTCGATTATGTTGTGGTTTTTATCTAGGTTGTGATTCACCTTATCTAAACATGAACCCCAATTCCTTAGAAAGTTCATCTATTAATCTATTATCTTCCAATGCAAGATTAACGCGTTTCCTAACCAAAGGTGTAAACTTTATGGTTGTAATCTAGCAATTAAACCTATTAACTTCCGTTATGATAGATTCGAATTACTATTCTTATTCATGATGATCTAGGGTTTATTAAGATTTCCATCAACAATAAACAATCACACATGCAGATCTTCCGATATAAAAGCAATTAGACGTAATAAACATGAATAAGAAACAACCTTTAAATAAAAACTCACGCTTTAACCGAAGAAAACGAAATCAACAATCGTTGGATGGCTTCACAATACTCGCTTGATGAAGCTTTTAGCCTCTGGACATCCTCAAGAACTCAAATTTGTATAAACAATTGCATAAAAAGTAACTAGTTTTAATCTAAACTAAAGTGCATAAAATCGGAACAAAAGGAAGAAAACGCAGCCTAAAGCCGCCCCTAGGTTTAGGGTTTTGAATATATGATGTATGGTCCTTTTCTGCGGATAAACGACCCGACTATATATAGATTTTAAAGTCGGTTTCAAAGAAGTCGGCTACGGACGCCCGCCTGCGGATCCTTGAACGCCCGTCCATTCTTCATATGAACTTCAAATCGGGCCGAGTCATGATCAGACGCTCGTCCAACCAGCGTCCACCTCAGCGTCCAAACTTCCTGAATCAACTTTCCATCCCTGGACGCTGCTTCGATTTAAAGAAACGCCCGTCCACTGGACGGGACCTGGACGCCAGTCCAATATGACTGAATTTCGATTTCTCGATCTCTATCTCTTTTTCTCTTGTCAATTCCTTCATTATCACTTTTAATCATCATATATTTCGACTCTTATCTCTTTTGATCATCATTTGAGCCTTGAAAAACGTATCTACATCATATAAAAACACCACAAAATGTAATATCGCTCAAATAATCGTAAAAACATAATTAAAGCACATAAATCAACCTATTTTGCAATTAACTCTTTTGAAATATCATTTACTCAATATATTCATTAAACACATGCTTCTTATGCAATTTAGTACGAATACGGGGAAAAATATCATAGAATATAACATTATAAATCGTATAAAATCACCCTTAACAACTCCCCCACACTTAAGCTTTTGCTCGTCCCGAGCAAAACAAAACAAAAATTAGGCTCGAGAAAAGAACAGACATCTAAACATACATAACACATATCCAATAAATCATAAGTTCACCATTGTGTGTGTGCATAGCCATAGAAAACTTCCACTAAATCCAAACTCGAGAAACTCAAAGCAAAACTAGCTAATACCCCCTTGTAGACTAGTAATAAATGACACTCATAAGATGCACCCTACAAACGTGATATATCCCGAAAAGATGATAGAATATATCTAGGGCCTTTTGAAATACTCGAGAGGATAATCCACACAACATATCATCGGTTTCTCACTGGGGATAAGGTAGAGCGATAACTTAGTCTTATATATATTTCATAACATTTCATTTGTTGATTTAACTTTTTCACTTTTAAACACACATCAGAATGAGCTATTGCCCTGTCATAGCAGAATAGGACATTCGAGATATACCCTACCTTACTCAAATCATAAGGCAGCTTCTTCTGACTGTCGTGAGCTTTTAGTCATCATAGTGGTATAGGACATACGTGGTATACCCTATCGCACCCAAATCATCGACTAGCTTTCGACACACCCAATTAATTCATATTTTTTCAACTTTTTCATTTGACAATAAGTTACGTGTTACTTATCACATTCAAACCTTCAGATATTCACAGTATATCATACTCCAGATCTAAATACAAACTATCATAATTCGCGAGATATATACGTAGCACTAAGCACATGACTTATATGACAATCAAAAATCACTCGTCCAAAAGGGGTATAACTTTATAAATAGCTCATCATTTACTATGGCTCGTGAAAAATCGATCTCAGGTGAAACAACTAACTTATCAAACATATGATATACAGATTAAATGACTAAAAAAATAGCGAACATTGAATCGAATTGCCTACTCGGGACAAAACAAAAACAAAAGTGTCGAAAAATTTCGAAAATTTTAGCTCATTTGCATAGAAACATTACGAATTAAGCAAATGTGTAGATACATATCGAAACATTCCCTCCCCACACTTAAATTACAACATGTCCTCATGTTGTGCGTAAATAAAGAAAAGATAAAAAAACTTAGCCGATTGTCTTCCGAAGAAGCAACCACAGGATGATCGCATCACCCAGGAATGCTCGAGGATATCAGTAGATTGTGGACCATCCACCAGAAAACTGATATCGTCTAAAACTCACAAAAGCTAATGCAAATACCCTGCACTCATGAAAAACAAAGAAATACCTCGGGGGCAAGGGGGAATAGAACATACAAAGCACAAAATAGAATCGCTTCAGATGGAAAAATCAAACAGGGAAAGTACAGAACATCGAAGCGTCTAAATATGGAAGTTTGATATAAGCAAAAAGAAATAATAGCTCGGATGGAAAGATCAACACTTAAACTCGGGACATCTAAGAATAAAGCAACATGAAATGCGAAACATCAAACTCCAACTAATAATGATAGAGGATTATACATGGAAAAGAAGTCAGAAAGATTTTTTTAGATTAAGCTCATATAAAGATGGAACATATACATGGAATATTACACAACAGTAGGCTAGGTGCAACTACATTAAAATATACTACAATGCAGCCTACATGATATGCAATCCTAAAAATAAAATAAAAATAAATTCCGACAGGCTCAGCCGAAAGGCGTGTTTCGAGGACAACCCTACGGTGACTACGGCCTCATGCAGAAACTAAAAAAGCGAGGTAGTATTACGGAAACCGACAGTTAACTACGCTCAAGAAAAATAAAAGAAAAATAGAAAAACAATGCAACTAGATGGTATGCAGCTAAATGATATGCATCTAAGTGATATGCAAAAATAAACGAAAATTAAAGAAAGAAAACTAGCCCACTAATTAGCAACACGACATGTATAAAATAAACGTCTACCAAATAATGACAGGTTACGATAAACGACAGTGCTGTTCATTACATGCAGTGTAGACGCGCCTTAAGACTCATCAAAAGTGATAGCATTATGGAAAACCAACAGTTAGCTATACTAAACAGATATAACTCATAAGAAGACATGGTAGCATACGGAAAACCGACAGTAGCTACCCATATGAGTTACCAAAAATAAAAAGAAAGCACATAAGTCTCAAAGCTCACAGGATTCATCACAACGATATGTAGCATACGGAAACCGACATTAGCTACTAAATAACAATAAGAACAGTTATAGCATACGAGAACCGACAGTAACTATAACTTGCATGGATGAATCCTAACACCCTAGATGAGCGACAACAGAAATGAAGATAAGTCATATTAGAATCACGTCTAGCTAGGTGAATTACTCAACATGGATTGCAATAGATGGAAAGAAAACCAATACGGTGAAAGAACAGGACATCTACGCATATACACAATGGCCACAGAGGCTCACAATAAAACATCCATGTCAATTAATGAAGCATGTATATAAAAAATTAATCAATTATTTAACATGGATTCGTAGATGGAAAGATGTAAACATGCAAGTTCAGAACATCTACGTATAAGTAATTAGCCACAGAAGCTTGTATGAAAATATCCACGTCAAATAAAGCATTAAAAATCAAATTCTATTCACTAGAAGCTGACACACTGGACTGACGTTTAGTCAAGACAGACGGACGTTCAAAACATACTCAGGGCAGACGGACGTTCAGGTAGGCAGACGCCCGTCCAGAACCACATAGAGCAGACGGGCGTTCGGGAAAGCGGCAAACGCTCGTCTGACTCTCTAAAAACATAAGAGCGTTGATGCATTGTGGCACGGACGGGGGTTCACTTACTATGGACGCCCGTCTGACTCAACAGAAAAGTACAGCAGACTCGATTTTGTCAGAAAACAGCAGCAACCCTAAAATCATAACCTAATACCATATCATTAAAACAGAAACCCTAGTGTTTATTGAAAACGAAAACAAAACTATGAAACCTAAATTCACGTTTCATAAATTGAGTAAAAAACTTTTTGCACATTCTTAACCCAACGGTCATCGAAACACGGCAAAAATAAAAACTCTCGATTTGTTAAACGCTACTTTTATTGAAATAAAATAAAAACAAATAAAACGTAACAAAATAGAAAAATTAACGAAAGAAGATTCAACAAAACACCGATTCCCCGGCAACGGCGCCACTTTTGTTGGGGAGATTTTGCATCATTAAAACAAAAGAAAATTTATAAAACCTATACTACCATGCAAAACTACCTCCTAACCGGCCGAATACCGGGTAGTTGCTAGTAAAGTTGGATAAGTATGGGTATCGATCCTCAGGGAAAAGGGATGTTAAATCTAATCTTATTAATCCTTAAATTGTTACTCATTCAAAACGGAATCGAAACGAAAACGAAAAGTAAATCGGACAGAGGATTGTTAATCCAAAGCCGTGAAGGATAAAAGCGATAAAAACTAAATCTAAACTACTAACTATAAAAGGAAATAAACAAGAAGATGAACATGGAGATTAACAATGAACAAACAAAATCATCCAATCCTTCAAACCCTCTATCTCTATCTAAGGTTATCTTGTGATGATTAACTAAAGATGTGGTTCACCTAATCAAAAGTATGAATCCTACTTCCGTAGATAATTCGTCTATCAATCAAAACAAGGTGTAAGATTTATTCAAATCTAGCAACCTAGATAATCAACCTATCAACTTCCGTTATGTCAAGGTTAAAAATCCAATCTTTCCTATGGTGATCCAAGGTTTAACATGACTTCCATCAAAATCAAACATCAATAAGCAACCATCTTCCGATATACGTTGCATAACAAATAATCGCATAGGAAAAGATACAACTTTGAGATAAAATCATAAAACAAACTTAAATAAAAGTAGATAAAACCTGAATGAAAAAGGATTCAAACTGTTCGAACAATTGCAAAATTTCTGAAGCATGGAGTACATCGCAAACAAAAGAAACAAAAAAGCAAAATAAAAACCTAATCTAACTTGCCACCTGACCTCCCCAAAGGGTCAGGGCCGCTAGGGTTTGCCTCTTATGATGGTGTATCAATGAGATCGAATAATGTATGTACTAGGGTTGAAATCGCGGTCGTATTTATAGAGTTTTAAGTCGGCCGCTGCTTTTGAAGTCGGCGCGCTGACGCTGCCTCTTCTCTGGACGCTCGTCCAACATTCTGAACGCTAGAGCAGACGCTCGTTCATACCACGTCCAAACTCTCTGTATGTAAAAACCCCTCTTGGACGCCAGTCTGCAGCAATGGACGCCCGTCCGGTATGTCTGGACTAGATATCATCATCTTTATCTCATTCTTCTCATCTCTATCTCTTCTCTTCTTCATATAACTCTTCCTTATCTCTTGTATGTCAAATAAATCCGACTTGTATCATCTTTTGATCCCCTTTTCAACTCGAAATATGCACATCTACAAACATCAAAACCATTGCAAAGTGTAACATCATCCAAATAATCATAAAACCATCAATTAAACACATAATTTAATCACTTTTGCAATTAGACCCTTAAAACATCACTTGCTTAATATTTCAATATAAAGGCCAATTCTTATGCAAATAATATAAATATGGGGAAAATCATCGTAAAATATATCGTTATAAAACGTACAAAATCACCCTTAACTGTATACCAATGAGTTGCTGAAGAAGTTGGGTATGGAAAACAGCACCAAGATATCAACTCCAATGAGCACAAATATCAGATTGGATGAAGATAAAGAATGCAAAGATGTTGATCAGACTTTATACGAAGGATGATAGGCGATCTGTTGTATCTCATTTGCAAAGAGACTGATATATCCTTTGATGTAGTGTTTGTGCAAGATTTCAATCTAAACCTAAGAAGTCATTTAGAGTGCAGTCAAGAGAGTTCTCAAGTACCTAAAGGAGACTTTGGGAGTAGGGGATATGGTATTCCAAGGATGGAAGCTTCAAAGTTATATCCTACTCAGATTCGATTATCTTTGGATGCAAGATTGATAGAAAAAGCACTACAGAACTCATCGCTTGATGGGAAGTAGATCTGGTCTCCTGGTTCAAAGAAGCAATGAGATTCAATATCAACTTCCACTCTGAAAGTCGAATACATTGTTCTTTGGAAGTTGTTGTGCACAAGTACTGTGGTTAAGACAACAATTAAGGGATTATGGGATTGAGGAAAAAGAAATTCCAATTATGTGTGACAACACAAGTGCAATTGCAATCACTGAAAATCCTATTTTGCACTCAAGAACCAAGCATATTGATGTGAGACAACATTTTATAAGAGATCATGTTGAGAAGAAAGATGTGGTGGTTCTATACATCCCTACTGAAAATCAACTTGTTGATATTTTCACTAAACCACTTGATAGTGAAAGATTTGCTAAACTAAGGACTGAACTTGGAATTATAAAAGTTGACTGATAATCAGCAATGTACTAGAATTCACCAAGGGGATTAGTCTTTGCTATGTTGGGTGAGCTCACTTAGCAGATTAGTCATTGGTATCAACAATTCCATGTACTTATGTTTGGACAATTGAGCAAATGAGGTTGCCAAGGGGATTGGTCTTTGTCATGTTGGGTGAGCTCACTTGACATATCGATCATTGGTATTAAACTTCATCTTGTATTATCAATTGATCAAAACAAGAAGAAATCAAGGATCAAAGAGAGTCACATTGTCGCCACTGACTGAAGCATCTTTATCGCCAGACTATCGAGCCAACCTGCGAGGACAACCTGCCGAATGGAACGTTACACGACCAAACTTTATTAAAGTCAAAGAGCAATTGGCGGGATATTTATTCTATCCATTATTACCCTAGTTAACACGATCTAACGGTTACAAAACGTTATGGAGGAGTTTTGGAACACGTGTCAAGACAGATTCACTCGGATTAATCGTGGTTAACATCAATGTACATGCACCGATGCCACAACTACTCACTTTGTCTATATATACGAGACCTACATCACCAAGATACTCTCTACTCGCAAAATCTTCTTTATCTCTGCATATTTACACTGTGTGAACACAGATTTGCAAAACTTTCTCCTTCATCTTTTTCTTACAACAATGGTGATGTCCAGATTGAATCAAGCCAAAGTGTTAGAGGATTTGTTGTTGATGCTAATAAAACTGAACTAGCAATCAACATTGGTCGAAGAATAAGAAGGTATGCTGGTCTGGAGAATGTGCTGAACATAAGACTGGAAACAATTTCATATACAAATGTTGTCAATTTTTGGAGGAACATTTTAATACAAGAAGGTACAGAGGCATTCAAAACCACTGTGAATGCCCAGGAGATTGAGATTTCCCCAAGTCTACTGAGGGAAGTCTTTGGTTTTGAATAAGTAGTGGATGGTCCAAAGAAATCTCAAGCAATGGGATTGTCCAAGATGGCTTTTGTTGATCAAATCAAAACAAATGAAGCCATCAAATCTATTCCAGGGATCAATTGCGACACATTGGGAATGAGTACATCTGCCGAGCAAACTCATTGCAAAGAACATACTTGGATTGGTTGGAAGTATGGATACTCTATCAGGACCTAAGATAGAGCTGATGATGATTATATGCAGGAGTATGAGATTCGATTGGGCTGGATATTTCATTCACTACATGAAGAAAGTAGCCAAAGAGGAAAAGGAAGGAAAAAGAAAATCAAAGGCCTTACCCTTAGGCTTAATGATTCAGACCCTGCTGAATCATTTGGAAATTCCTGATATAGCAGCTAAGAAGATAAATCAGTCCAGATACAAGAAAGAGATTGATTATGCTATCCCTAGTCTGGATGATGATGAAGAAGATGTTGCAGAGGCTACTGATAATGATAGTGAAGGAGATGGTGGTGAGCAGGTCAAGCAAACTGTGAAGAAATCTGTTAAACCTACTGCACCAAAGAAGACCACTGAGAAAAGAAAGGCTGCAGATACAAGGAAGATAACAGAGGTATTAAAACCTAAAAGAACAATGAAGCAAACATCACAGATCACGAGTTCATGCTAAGGTTCAACCAAGTTGAAGTTATTGACCTCGCTGTTTCTTTGTAAGAAAAAAAGCGTTGTTTAGATATTGAGGAACAATGAGAAGAAGCCGATGAGGAAGAGAAAATCTACTGTGATTGAAATTGAGGAAGATGAGCCATACCTTAACCTAGTGCGAAGTTTTTAACCTAGTGCGAGGATTTTAATCCTCGCACTAGGTTAAAAACTTCAAGATTAGATTAAAAGAATCTTGATTTTAACCTAGTGCGAGGATTTTAATCCTCGCACTAGGTTAAAAACTTCATGACTAAATTAGAGTATCAGAAAGTTTTTAACCTAGTGCGAGGATTAAAATCCTCGCACTAGGTTAAAAACTTCGCACTAGAGAAGGAAAGAGATTTTTCACAAGAAGGAACATGGAAAGGGGAAAGAATTGAAAAACTTAGAGGCTCTAAAGGCACAAGAAAAGGAAGATGATGTAATGGAAGAAGAAGAGGCTATTGAGGCTGAGCCCTTGACTATTATCAAGCCTAATGAGGAAGCAGAGGTTGTTGTTGAGCAACCTGCTGAAAAGTCACAGCAGACTACGGAGATTGAACCTGCTGTTGATGCTGTTGAATATACAACTAAGGCTGTTGAGCCTATTGAAAGTGAGCAGGTTGTTGTTGAGCAACCTGCTGAAGAGTCACAACAGACTACTGAGATTGAACCTGTTGTTGATGTTGTTGAATCCACAACTAAGGCTGCTGAGCCTATTAAAAGTGAACAGGTTGTTGTTGAGCAATTTGTGGAAGAAACACAAAGATCTCTTTGCACTAAAAAGCCTCGTAGAACTCCGTTAAAACTATCGAAGCCGCACAAGTTGTTGTTGAGCAACTTGTAGAAGAACCACAACAAATCACCGACCGCCTCTCTGTGGAGGTTGAAGGATTGGTTGAAGACCCTGCAAGTGTTTCAAGAAGTCAGGGGGAAGAGCAGTCTGCTGCTAACCCTGCTGATGAGCATGTAAGTCAGGGGGAACCAAGTGTTGTACAGATGGAAGTAGTAGGTACAAATATACAACCTCAGCAACCTACTGACCTTGAAGCATCTGTAGAAGAAACGTTGAATCTACTTGTTGAGACCTTTGGAGGTCAGCAAGGTACTGCAAAAGCTCCCAAAAGATCATTCTTGCCCTATGAAAGACATGAGAAGAAGAGGAAAGAAGGGTATGTTGATCCAAAACTCCTGCTGGTGGCTGATTACTTCCAATGGAAGTTTGGATTCTATAAGAAACAAAAACCTGCAGCAGAACCTATGACAGACTTTGAGGAATGGGTTTTTGAAAAATTGGGAGTGGAGAGTTTACAGGATCTGATTGATACCTCTTTTTTGCAATCAAGGCTGATGGATTTGTTTGATGAACAACAGAAAGAGGAGGGTATCAAGTTCAGGGATCCAAGAGGTGATAATGATGACTCTTCATCATCAGATTCTGATGATAATCACCCCTCTGGTCCAGGAGAGACCATTAGGACTGCAATGTTGATTGATACACCTGTAAGGCAGTCTACTGGTACTGGACAGTCTACTGAGAGACAAATGGATGAAAATATGGAAAATCTCACCATTGATGATATTGAGGCACAAATCAATGAATGAATTGATGGTGGTGCAAACAGAATGGTTGGTGAGGTTAATGATTTATTTGCTGTTGAACCTACTGATCATCCGGAGGGTCGCAAGGTGAAGATTTGGTTGATGAGAGGATAGTGACCACAAGAACCCAAAGCGGTTCGGAGGAATCAAATCAATATCAACACCGGATTGACACCGAGGTCAGTCTTAACCAAAATCGCAAACTTGGCCGAGAGGATCACCGATTTGGGAGAATTTCAACAAGAAAACATGGACATTTTCCCGATCAAGTTGTAGTGGCATTTATTGCACCCGATCCAAGAGTTGAAGAGGAGGTGCAGGTTCTTTGGGATACAAACAAAGACATGCACACAAAGTTGGAACAGAGGTGCAGTGCTTTGAGTCTCAAACAACACTGGACAAAGGTTGGAACAAACTTCGGGTTTGGAGGAAACCCCTGCTGTTGAAGAGGTCAGCCAGTAGTGGAGCCTCACTGAGTCAAGACCACTATAGGGAAAGATGGTCGGCGGACTGATCAGACTGCTGTTAATGAGGAAGAGCAGCTGCTGGACTATGACTTTAGTGATGAGGAGTTTCAAATGCCTGAAGAAGAAGATGTTGCTATTGATCCCCTACAGGCATTTGTACCAATTTTTGAAGAACCAGCTCTTGATCCTATCTTGGAAGAATATCAAGGACCTAACCCTGCTGGACTAGATAGGAGTTGGGCAGTGGTTGTGAGCAATTAGAGGCCACATTATAATGTGGAGGAGCCTGCTGATTGAGCTGCTGGAGTAATGGCTGGTGGAGTACCAGTAGAAGTCTTGAATGAGTTGAGGACTGTGAGAAATGACATGCAACAGTTAAGGACTCAACTGGATAGACAAGAACAGAGATTTGAAGAACTGATGAAACTGGTGAATGACAACAGACAATCTGCTGATACAGTTGCTTCAAATTTCACATCTACTCAAAATGTTGTTAATGATATGATGCTAGATGTGAGGGGAATCAAGGTAGGAAACACAGCAAAAGAAAATTTTCTGAAAAATCAACTTGAAACCATCCACCAGAAACTTGACAAACTTGCTGAGGCTGCTGGAACATCTCAACCTGCTGGATTGGACACTGAGAGGATCAATCTACTGGAGCAGACTTTGCAATCAAGGATTACTGCAGTTGATACAAGAACTGAGATTATGGAAGGCCAACTGAGTAATCTGATTATCACACAGGAGAGTGTTCATGGCCTGTTATCCCGGTTTGTTGATGATGTCACTAAGGGGGAAGAAGGCCAAACAGCAGAAGCAAAAGAAGCTGCCAGACTTTTTGCATAGAAAATATGGGAGAATGAGACTAATGCTTACAGCAACTCGCACTGGCAGAGTTCAACTTATCGATGATCTTTTAGACAATACAAGAAGGAGTACTATAATGAATAAACCCTATCATGACAAGGGATTTCATGAAGGTTTAAACCCTTTCTTGGGATTGAAGTTTTGGGAGGCAAGAGTTAAAGCCTTAAGGGCAACTTACAGAGTCGGAAGAGGTGGAAGAGGTGGAAGAAGTGGCGAGTTGATAGGATTTTACCTATCACAAAAGCAAAGGACTCACTTGTCAATTCAAAGAACTTTACATGAGAATGGGATTGAGTGAATCAAATCAATCTCCTCCCGCTCAAGCATGGAAGTGGTGGAAAGAAGTAAATCCTCACATTGATTTTACACGATTGAAAATGAATGGATGAGGAAATGATAAAAGAAATCGAGAGCCTACCAATAACAAGTGGAGAAGGCCAGACAGAAAGAGAAAGAAGATGAGATCAAAGATACATATCATATTTTATCTTTGTCTTTGCATCTAGATCAGTAATAACTATGAACAAATGATTATAATGAGAATTGACTGAAATTTATTCTGCTTTTGTTTTAATCTTTTGCTTTGTTTGTTAGTGAGGGTAGTGGCATCATCACCAAAAAGGAAATTGTTGGACTTATTTCTTAGTTTTGATGATGAGTGCCGACTAGTCGTGTTATAGTGCAAAGGCAAAAGATGTCTGATCAAATGTATTGGTTTATTAGAGTTTGATTTATGAATAGGTTTGATCAAACAAGCATCAGAATGGTCACCGATTTATATCAAGATCGTCAATATCGATGAGGTAGATAGGTCGAGAGACTAGTCAGGAACCTACCAAGACCGGAGAGGTGAGGCTCAAACTGAGTTATAGAAGGCTAAGGGATCAAACTTAGTGATTAAAGTCAAGGATATGGAATCAGAATTTAGGCAAGTTTGTGATGACCTAAACTGATTACATATACCTTGTATAGAAGGTCTAAGTTCCATAAGTTGGATGATGTTTGGAACTTAGTTATAATTAAAAAGGTGTAATCTAACTCCACAGATAAAAGTTTGCTAAAAGAAATCAGCTGCATTGTATTTTATACACAAAGAAATTGTTGTTCAAATGATCGATAGGTATTACAAAGAGATCGATGAACTCCGCTAATAATATACCTCGATTAATTCAAGATTATATTGGAAGATTACATGGATAAGGACAACCAACTACCTCTGACTTATCAAACAAATCAAAGGCTGAGATTAAAAGAACGTTGGGATGATTCAGATTTTTATCCAATGGTTATAAGTCAAGGTTGACAGATCGCCTTCATCAAAAAGGATTCGTGACAAGTCACCCTATGAACAATGGATAAACCAAATCGATGGGACAAAAACAAGGAACGGTTACATTTGAATTTCAAATACAAGTCACATGCATTCTTACCTATACATAGAGGTCTTTCAACTCAGAAACAGAAGATGATTGATGAACTTTAAGAGAAAAATATAAGAGACTATTCTGAGCTGAAAAACACCTGCTTGAACTTATCGAACTTAAAGCTTCGATCCGAAAGATTCTTCAAGTGTATTCTCAGTATTCAAGCTACATCAAGTATACACACTTGAAGACCGCAAGTCTGCGATTATTTCATCCTAATCAAGTCGCGCAATCGAATCATTTATTTGATTCAATCTTTATTTTATAAAGAACTCTGCTTGAAGACAAAGAAGCACAGTTGTGTGAAAGAATGTTGTTTGTGGTGGAGTGGTGAAGAGGCAATCCTACCCTTCAAGGACCAAAGGAAGACTCAGAGCAACAATCCTACCTGCTCCCGCCGCCAGTTTGTGAAGCCATAGTTATTGGTGAAGGACAAGCAACCTTAGGAATCTTTGTAACTGCAACATCAAAGATCTCTAGTGAATTACCTCCAACATCACAGGAGAAGAGTGGACTGTGATGTATGATAAAAATATAACTATATTATATGACTTTTTATATCGTATTTACGATAATATCGTATAAATTCTATAAAAATATATCTAAAACTCATAAAAATCTAAATCGTTATAAATAGATATTATCGTTATAATTTTAGTAAAACTTATAGTTTTGTGGTCGAATTATCAGCTCGTGTTTTTGACTGCTTCGTGAGTGCGTGTGATGGAAAATCAAGAATTAGAATCAAACAAAGAGAAAACCGAAGAAATATATTTTTCAAAGTCCGCCCGAACCGAAAAAACCCGCCCGAGCCGAATCTCTCGCCACCAAAGACATGGACTCGGCAGAGAGAATCAGATTTGTTGGACCGCCCGTGCGTCATCGACCTCGGCCCACGCCGGCCTTATACCTCAGCCTATAAATACAGATCAAATGCAGGCTGTAGGAAGTGTACCAATATATATATCACTTCTATATATATGTATATATATCTTATCTTTAGTTAGTTTTTAGTTCACATCAATACCAGAAACGGCACTCTGCCGAAATAATAATGTAGTATAAGTATCGTTGTAATACTTAGAAGGATTATCAAGGCTCGTTGTTGCTAAATGAGTTGTTATTTCCGGAGAATACGGCTCGACGCTACAATTGTAATCTGCAACTTTTTAATGTATTTATGTTTGTTTGTTGTTATTAGTATCTATATATTAGTTATAATGATATTAGGCTAACTCTATATCTAGCCAAGATATGAAATTGAATTAGTTTTATCTTTTAGGAAATAGATGATGACTATGTTAAAACCGAATTAAAATCGATTATACTTGAATCTCTTTCTATTTGCGTTTAATGAAAAGTTAAAATTGAATTAGCTACTCGATTTAACAAGAATCGTAACCTAATGATGAACTGACCGAGAAGTTAGGATACGCGATCATGAATAGAAAGACCGGAGGGTAAAATTGGCCGTCTGACAAACGGAATCCTATTTCCTACTCAAAGCGATTTGTCCTAGAAAAACAAATCTTATTGAAAACTGGACTCAAGAGATTATCACGTTAAAATCACCTGTTTAATTGAGCAATACTCAAAATACCGGCCGGATGACAAAACGGAGTTGCCGAGCTTGAGGATGACATTAGACAGAGGACTTTTGGCATATGACAATTTCATACACCTCGTGTGAGGAGGAGTTGTCTAGCTTAGGAGTACACCGGTTTATATATAATTGATTAACCTTAAAATAAGGAAAGATCAAGCACATCTATTTCTACTAAAAAGAGATACTGATTCAGTGACATATTCTTTGCTAGTTTCTAGTAATATTACTAGTATATATATCCTATATATTGTATTGGTACCTATATATATTTATATCTATATATATATGTATTTCTATGTATTTATATATATATATATATATATTTATGTATCTATATATATCTGCTTTTAGTTTTATGCATTTATTTATTGTTTTAATTTTATTTAATGTTTCTGATTTACTAAAAGGAAAAGGAAAAGCTGACTTAGATTGAGTTAATAACAGCTTCTTGGTGTTTAACCACACTCTGAATTACCACACGTTTCCCTGAGGATTCGACACCTGACTCACCATACTAGCACTAGAATTTGACCCGGTACACTGCCGGTAAGGATTATAATATAGCCTAGAAATAGTCCGTCAGCCTTCTGGCGCCGTTGCCGGGGACACGACGCTAATTCATTGTGTCTATGGTTACTACTTGTATTAGCTAAAAATTCTCATGGATAAGTCAACACTCTTCTTGTCGCATTTCTTCTTTTTTATTTTTCGTTGGTAGGTACCTTATAGGTAAGTTACCAATTTTTACTACTATCTTTTTCGAGTTATTTTCTGTTTTCGATAGTTGATGACCAGAAGCGGTAAGGCCCCACTCACTCCTTATAAGCCTGACATAAATACTTATGAAAGGCAGTTAAGAGTAGAGAGTAAACATGGTCATACTAGTCAGGGAAATCCTGACGATTCATCATCAAATCGAGAAACTAGAATGGCTGAAATCAGTGATGAAACACCTGAACAAGGGATTGTACATGCCCAAGGACATGGACAAAACCTTAATCAGAATCCACCAATACCAAATAACCAGAATCCTAATAATAGAAATAATCAGAATCGGAACCAGAATAATCATAATAATCCTAACCTACCAAACCCGAGACCTATCTGTGATCAAACCGTAAGAAGAAACCAGACTAATAATCCAATTCATTTACCAAATGAAGGAGCGAATAATTTTGAAATAAAATCTCATCTTTTTGGTTTAATTGACACAAGAGCCCAATTTCTAGGAGAGGATGATGAAGATCCACATCATCATCTCTATCTTTTCGAAGAATTGTGCAATACAGCCAAAAGTCAAGGTGCTTATCGTGAATTAACGAGGATGTCTATGTTTCCTTTTTCTTTAAAAGGAAGAGCACGAGATTGGTTTATGTCACTCCCACATCATTCATTGACTAGTTGGGAGGAGATTCAAACCGAGTTCTTAAAGCAGTATTTTACTCGTTTGGTCGAGTATCTAGTAGCCTTGTCTGACGTATCATATCTCCCTGGCGGATGGTACAATCCTGCTAAAGGCGCCCCGGCTCGCGTAGGTACTTCGGCTAGTGGTCGCCGTCGGCAGGGACCATAGCATGTTCTCTTTCTCTCAAGGCACTCAGATGCAGTCTGTGTATCGCATGAGTCCTGTGCTTCTTGCAGAGGTGTGGGACGCACATGGGGGGCTAAGATCCCAGGTGTATGCCATGGTTATTCCTTAGATATGCAAATCCAACTTTTCTGTCGTAAACTAAGGAAAGACTCACGTGCAGACGTTGATCATGCATGTGGTGGTTCTTTAATGATGAGTGAAGCCCAATTAGTTTACGATGCTATTGAAAAGATTTCCAAAAATAACCGAATGTGGGAAACCGGTTCTAGCACAAGAAAAGTAGCATTTGCAGGAGAATGTACATCGAATACAGAAGTTCTAGCACACATGGAGAATTTGAGTAGGAAATTTGATGGCTTACAAGCTAGTAAGAATATTAACTCGGAAAATAATTTAACGAATGACTACTCAAATCATGATAATGCATCATTAGGGAAAGAAGAACCAGAAGGATATTCAAGGGAGGAGGTGAGTTTTTTACAACAGCATAAGAATTTGAACAACGCGTATTCAAACTCGTTTAATGCTATTAGTAGAGATCACCCTACTTTTCGTTGGTCTGAAAACCCTAGTAAGCAAGGCCAACCACCGTATCCAGATCAATATAAGAATTCATATAGTAATCAAGTCTATCAAGGAGATTCCGCAAATCAAAATCTACAATCATTGCCTAGATCATATCCACAACATACTACTCAAAGTATATAAGTCACCCAAAGTTCAACTCAACCTGAAGGAGTTGATAAATGGGAGAAATTAATGGAGAACATGATGGGTATAGTATCTACTCAAGCTCAAAATGTAGAAACTATGATAACTTCTATAGGTACAATCACTAAGGATATGAGTACGTTAAAAACATCCATGAGTGGACATGATGCCAGAATGAGAACTATAGAAGCATCAATAAGGAATATGGAAGATCATTTGAGTAGAGAAGGAGAACGTAAAAGCAGAGACCTCAGGAGAGGATTACCAAGTAATACCGAAAGGAACCCGAGAGAGGTAAATGCTGTTATTACTAGGAGTAGAAAACTTCGTGGAAATACTGGAACAGAAAACTCAGGAGATAATGAAGTAGAGAATGATTTAAATGGTAAAATTGAAACGAATATAGAAACCTCAGATGAACTTGAATTCACTGATGAAGAAGAAGAAATTATTGAAGATTTCTTAAGACAAAATAGTAATGTTGAACCTGAAAGAAAGAATGAGGAATGGGTTAAAGTCCCTAGGATTCTAAAAGATCCAATGGATAAAGACCTGAGAACCTTATTTAAGGAACATGTTAGAGAAAACAATACTGAAGAAAAGAAGGAAGAATTGCCAATAACCGAAAAAGGAAAAATTGATACAAGGGATGTTTCAAAGAAAAGATCGTATGATAATGAAACATGGCAACCAGTTGATTCTCAAAGATTTAAGGAAAAAGGAAAAGAGAAATTAACTTCAGAACCAAAGGTTATAGATTTGGAATCTTTACCTTACCCACCAAAGGATCAAATTAAAAAGATAAAAACTGATAAGAAGTATGCTCGTTTCCTTGATACTTTTCGTCATATCCATGTCAATATCCCTGTTATCGAAGCCCTAATCAACATGCCTACCTATGGAAAGTTTCTTAAGGATATCCTATCAAACAAAAAAAGGTTAGAAGAATATGAGAATATATGCCTTAATGAAGAATGTTCTGCAATACTTCAACATAAGTTACCTCCTAAACTTAAAGATCCTAGTAGTTTTACCATTCCATGTGAGATTGGAGGATTTCTGTTTAAAAAAGTACTATGTGATCTCGGAGCAAGTATAAATCTCATGTCTTATGAGGATTATAGGAAACTAGGCATAGGAGAGCTTACAAATACTGAAATGACCCTTCAAATGGCAGATATATCAATTAAACATCCTAAAAGAGTCATCGAGGACGTATTGGTTAAGATTGACAAATTTTACTTCCCAGTGGATTTTGTAATAATGGAAATGGAAGAAGCATATTCAAATACCAATTATTCTAGGTCGTCCATTTCTAGCTACAGAAGAACATTAATCGATGTTCAAAAAGGTGAACTAATACTAAGAGTTAACGAAGATGAAGTTTCTTTCAATATCTTCAAAGCTATGAACCATCCATACAAATCACCAGAATCATGTTCTTTTATAGATGATATATCTACATTCTGTGACGACCAATTGTTAGATTATGAAGATAGACTAGAAGAATGTTTGACATTATCTATCTATAAAGAAGATGAAAATGATACTGAAATGAGAGAAGTAATCCTTTATCTTAATAAAGGACTGCTTTCTAAGCACCCATGGCATCAATATTTGGAATTAGAACTAGAAGGACCGGTTTTTAAAATCTTCATGAGAGATCCACCAAGGAATCTGGAGTTGAAACTACTTCCTTCAAATCAAATATGCTTTTCTTGAAACGGATAATCTACTGCCGATTATTATTTCATCAACCTTAACTAATGAACAGGAAGATCAATTACTTAGAATGTTAAGAAATCATAAGAAAGCATTTGGATGGACAGTGGCAGATATTCAAGGAATTAGCCCTGAGATTTGCGTTCATAAGATCATTCTAAATGAAGGAGCTAAACCTTGTATTCAGCCACAACGCCGCCTCAACCCAAATTTACAATCCATTGTTAAGAAAGAGGTTATTAAGTTATTAGAAATGAGGATAATCTTTCCCATATCAGATAGTGAATGGGTAAGTCCGACTCAAGTGGTACCAAAGAAAGGAGGTTTCACGGTAAAAGAAAATGATAAAAATGAATGGATTCCGACAAGGGAAATTACCGGATATCGAATGTGTATTGATTTTAGAAAACTAAATGATCATACTAAGAAAGATCATCATCCACTTCCATTCATCGTACAGATGTTGGAACGATTAAGTGGACATAAATATTACTTGCTTCCTAGATGGCTATTCAAAGCTACTTACAGATATTCATTGCAGCAGGAGATAGAGAAAAAACTACTTTCACTTGTCCGTATGGAACTTTTGCTTACAAACGAATGCCATTTGGTCTATGTAATGCACCAGCTACATTTCAGAGATGTATGATGGCAATATTTTCTGACATGGTCGAGAAATTCTTAGAAATCTTTATGGATGACTTTAGTGTTTATGGAGATTCTTTCGATGAATGCTTATCGCATTTAGAGCAGTATTGCAACTTGTGTGAAGATACCAATTTAGTGCTAAACCGGGAAAAATGTCACTTAATGGTATCGTAAGGAATTGTTCTAGGTCATAGAATCTCCAAGTAGTATCGAAGTTGACAAAGCTAAAGTTGAAGTAATTGAAAAATTACCTCCACCAATTAATCTAAGAACTTTGAGAGGATTTCTCGGACATGCAGGTTTTTATAGGAGATTTATTACAGATTTTTCGAAAATAGCAAAGCCTCTAAGTCATTTTCTTGAAAAGGAAGTACCATTTAACTTTGAAGATAAATGTATGGAAGCCTTTCAAACCCTAAAAGCGAAGTTGACTACTGCACCAGTTCTGTTATCACCAGACTGGGATTTACCGTTTGAAATTATGTGTGATGCAAGTGATTTAGCTGTAGGAGCTGTTTTAGGTCAAAGATATAACAAAGTACTCAAAGCAATTTACTATGCATCTCACACATTAAATGCAGCTCAACTTAATTATGCAACTACAGAGAAAGAACTGTTGGCTGTAATTTTTGCCTTAGATAAGTTTAGATCGTATATCGTTGGATCTAAGGTTATTATCTATACAGACCATTAAGCTCTGAAATATCTTTTAATTAAGAAAGATGCTAAACCACGCCTTCTTAGATGGATTCTGTTACTTCAAGAATTTGATATTGAAATTAAGGATAAAAAAGGGAGTGAAAATGTAGTAGCAGATCATCTAAGTAGAATGGAAAATGATGAAGGAAAAGGAAATGAAATACGAGATTCATTTCCGGATGAACAACTTTTTAGGATCGATACTCCCTCAACCATGCAATTATCAAAAGATAAAATAACATCAAAAGAAAATTCACATGGTTTGGGAATATCGTTAACTATCTTACCTGTAAGTACATCCCGTCTCACTGGACTTGGCAGCAGAAAAAGAAATTCTTTTACGACTTAAAGTTTTACTATTGGGAGAAACCAGATCTTTTCTGAAGATGTTCGGATGGAATAATCAGAAAATGTATTCCTGATAATGAGATTTTAAGTGTTTTATCTTTTTGTCATGATCATGAGGCAGGGGGTCATCATGGAGGATGGAAAACTGCTTTTAAAGTTTTACAATGTGGTTTTTATTGGCCTACAATATATAAAGATGCGTATAAATATGTAAAATCTTGTGAATCTTGTCAAAAATGGGGAAACATATCTAAAAAACATGAAATGCCTATGCAACCGATTTTAGAATGTGAATTATTTGATGTATGGGGTATAGATTTAATGGGACCTTTCCCTATATCGTTTGGAAAAAGATTTATTCTAGTAATGGTTGATTATGTCTCGAAATGGGTAGAAGCTGAAGCTCTTCCCACTAATGATACCAAGGTGGTGCTGAGGTTCCTTAAAAAGAATATATTTACAAGATATGGCACTCCGAGGGCTATCATTAGTGATAGAGGTTCACATTTTTGCAACCGACCATTTACTAAGATAATTGAGAAATATGGTGTAACTCATAAACTAGGAACACCCTATCATCCGCAAACTAGTGGGATGTGTAGAGGTGTCTAATAGAAATTTAAAAGAATCGTGGAGAAAACAAAGGACTCAAATCGTAGAAACCAAGTGAAAGACTAGATGATGCATTATGGGCATACTGAATGACCTTTAAAACACCAATTGGTTGTTCCCTTATAAATTAGTTTTTGGTAAATCTTGTCATCTCCTGTTGAATTAGAACACCGAGCTTTATGGGCTATTAAATTCCTAAATTTTGATCCTAAAGTCATTGGTGATCATAGGTTACTTCGCCAATGAATCGGAAGAGTTTCGACTCGATTCTTATGAAAATGCTCGAATTTACAAGGAACGTACGAAAGCTTTCCATGACAAGAAAATCTATCGTCGTGAGTTCCATGTAGATGATCGAATACTTTTATACAATTCACGTTTAAAGTTGTTTCCAGGAAAGCTTAAATCTAGATGGACAGGTCCATACGGTGTAACTAAAGTTTATAAGTCTGGAGCTGTTGAACTAACTGATGGAAAAACAACTTTCATAGCCAATGGCCACAGTGTAAAATTATTCGTGGAAACTGAAGTGGTACCGAAAACAGAAGAAATATTATTGCTTATCGACCCTCCAATAGATTAAGGAAGTAGGAATTCTAAACTCAGCCGATTACGGGTACTATCTTTTTATTTCACTTTTTAATATGCAATTTAATTAGTTTCGTCTTTTACCGGATAGACGTTAAAGAACTGGAATGTCTTTTATAGATAGAAGAGAAGTTTTTATTTTACTTTTAAAATTAGGTTTAGATAAAGATGTTGCCTTTAGAATAGAAGCCTTAGTTTTTAATTTGAACAAGGAGCTGTTACGCGAAATCAGAGAAAGAGATCTTTGTAATGGAAAATCGAGAAGTGCTATAAAAAGAAGGGCAAGATTTCTAATGAGATGTAGAATCTGTGGAAAAAGTGAACATAATGGAAAATGTGGAGACGGCACAACCAAATCCCAGGATGAATGTTTGAATGTAATTAAGATGGGAACGACTAGGTGGTTATCCGAAAATCCCGATGGACAACAAAGAGAGAATTCAAACGCATCATTTCTAGGAATTATGTTGATGGACCGTTATTATAGAAATCTTGAAGATTTAAGAATGATAGGAGTAGAATTAGATTAAGTTTTATGTTTTTTTCAAAAAATAAAAAAAAAATAAAAAATAAATAAATAAATAAATAAATTTTCAAAGATTTCATAAAAATTTTATGATAAACTTATTTTTATATCATATATGATATAATTAAGGATTATCATACCAAAAATATTTTTTTTAAAGCTTTTATAAAAAATTGTAATAATTTATTTTATCATGAAATAATTTTATGATTTTTATAAAAATGTTTCTATGATATAATTTCAATTATTACACACACACCAAAAAAAAAAAAAAGAGAATCGAGTAATTACTAACGATTCGAGTCGATAAGAGTTCGGTTCGATTCGTTAGCTTTATAACCTAAAATATCACAATTCCATCATCTTCATCTTCTTCATTTCTTCAACTCCAAAAAGCCGCCCCACCCCTTTTCCCCTCTTCAAAAATTTCATCACTTTTCACCAAATTTTCTATCCCAAACTACTTAATTAATCATCTTCTCTTCCATTCCACTACATAAATTCATCACTATTGCATAAAAGGATAGATTTTGCAAGCAAAGCTCCTCTTTTCAACACTTTCCGGCGACCACCATACATTCCGGCAACTATCTACTTTTTCTAGCTTTATAAGGTAACAATATATATATATATATATATATATATATCAATCAGTTCAATTTTATTAAGCTTTTAGTTTTATAAATTTTATTTTTGAATATTTTGGTCTAAGTACTTATTAAATTTTGTTGTTTGTTGTTGATTTTTGTTGCTATTTTGTCATACCCTTATCGTAGATGGCCTCTATCATCTAGAGAACCGCTAAGAAAAGAAAGCCGATAACCTGTTGTAGTACTAGTTCATGAACCGCGCCCTTAAACGAACTCGAAGAAGCCATTTCTTTTGAGAAAACCGCTAGTATTGAAGCTAAGAATGCCTATAATGGATTTTTTAGTAAGTGCGGGGTTACTTTAACGTGGTATTGATTTTGACTGTGTAGGAGAAGAAGTGAAAAATCTTTCAAGATAGGGAGTGGATGGAAATTGCAATGGAACACACCGTAACATAAATGTTACAATGGTAGCCGAGTTCTATTCTGCTTTTGTCTACTTATGATAGGGCTACTCTTGAAGAACTCGCAATTTATCCCTCTTAGGACGGTTAATGTCACTTTCAATCCTGTTATGATTAATACTATTTATGGTTTACCTGAGACACTTGATGATGATGATTATCATGCTGTTTGGAATTTAGACCTACCTGATAGACTCCTGGCTAAATCATATGAAGCTCATGCTGCCTTTGATTCCACAGCAGTATGGAAGGATAATAGGTTTCCTTATGGACGTTGTATAAGGGACATAAGGGCTATTAAGCAATTTATAGGATATAATGTTAATCCTTCGGCTCATCTATGTGCTTATGGTCGGGAAGATGTTGTCTTAGCCTGGGCTATGGTTCATGACATTCCAATAAATCTGGGAAAACTAATCTTTACCAAGGCATGTGATTTTGTTAAGAATAAAACTCGAGGGGGACGTTTGCCGTTCCCTAATATTATATCTGCCTTGTGTGATCTTCATGAAGTACCAAAGTTACCCTCAGATAGGATTATGTCACCTTGAGCTCCACTTATCGGTCAAAACTAACCGCCTTTACTCGCTGGTAGAATCGACATAATAACCCAAATCGCCAAAGAATAACAACAACCACCACCTCCATCCCCTATTCATACTCCAAAGACTCGAGCTACTAGGCGATCCAAAGACGCGCAGCCAATTCAGAGCCGTAATAGCCGGATCGAGGCTATGTTTCAGCATATGGTTCAGGCTCAGGCTAGAACTGATGCTAATATAGCTTTAGCTTGTGAACAAAATAGGAAGTGGGCTGAGGATCTTAGGATTGGCCAAAGAGGCCACAGAGCTTTCATAAGTGAGATAGATCCCAGTTATGCAGAGATTTCTGCTCGTTATCCTCGTAGTCACCGACCCTATACTATGCCGCATTGATTCCACCTATTCCACCACCGCTTTTATTCCAGACTATATGCCGTCATCCTGTAGGGACAGGTGGTATGTTTACAGTGTTCGTTTGATACATCCATGGGCATGGGAGGAGTGACTTCAGTGGGAGATGTGACAAAGAGGTCTCACTGCTTGGATTGGAAGGTTCAATGGATGACGACTAGGCAGACTCAGGCTACATTTCAAGCATCTACTTCATCGGATTCACAACAGTTCAACTATGATTTCAAGATTTACTCGGTCTCTGGGGCTGATTTTACTTCTAGTATGTTTGGATCATTTTCAGCTCATTTCGACTCATCTTATGACGAAGATGAGGATGACGATGAAGATGAGTAATTTGAATAAACTTTTCCTATGTTATGATGTATCACGATATACTATGGTTTGATTTTTTTTGTTTTAGACTGCTTGATGCACTCTCGTGGCGGTGCACTTCGCAGCTTTTACGCTTTTTTATCATATTTCTATTTTATTAAACTTTAGCCCCATGTTTTAGACAAAAATACATATTTACACACTGAAAGGACCTGATAAAACATCCTAAAATGCAAAAATCTTTGAACGGGCATCAGAGCACCGCCCGCGCTGATCAGTGTACTACCGACCTTCTTCAAGTTGTTTCCTATCTCTGTTGTGTCATTTCTATATAAGGAAACAGATGCCTCATTCCTCAAATTGCTAATTCAATGCATAAAGCTTCGTTTTCTTATAAATACCGTATAAAATGTCCGATCATTCGTCAGTTAATAGTTACTCTCCTCCTCATACCCCAAATTCTGTGGCTTCCATATCCCGAATATTATTATCCAACTTTTCACCCAATACCTTATAATTATATGAATGACTCAACTCCAAATCCTTTTATCGCACTTTCAATCACCACCGTGCCGTTTGAAAAGGGTTTAAATTTTCGGAAAGTAGATAATTGGGCATTCATACGGATGCAAGGTGATGGGTGGGAACGTTTTTGTCGTATGCCAAGAGGAAGTGTTAACGTTACGATGGTTAGAGAATTTTATTCCATGTTGTCAGTAGCTACCACGGTCGGAGCAACACAGCATATTCTGATTAGAGGTGTTGTTGTTCCTTTCACATCTATTGTCATAAATAGCGTTTTTAGATACCACTCGTCCCAAACGTCACCGACTAGTCATTTTGAGTATCAATGGCGCCTTGATCTCGCCGCTTTGGATTCATTAACAAACGGGAGGAATCTTACCAAGTCATATTCTCACAGTATAGTAATAATCATGATATTTCCACCGCTGCCTTACTTCCCCATCTTAGAACGTGGAAACGTTTCATCAATTCCCGAGTATACCCTACTGCTGATTTTTCAGAGATCAGTGATGATGAAATGCTGTTGTTATATGCCATCTCTTGTGGAGCTGTTATAGATTGGGGAGTCTTAATTCAAAAGGCTGCTGTGAGTTTTGCCTTTGGGAGACAACCAAACCGTCAGCCAATGCCTTTTGCATGGTTGATATCCCGAATTTGTACTCATTTGGCTAGGATCCGAGAAAGAGCGGCAGATGAAATCTTCCCTGCTCGCCTTCCTCAGGTTGGAATATTAACAGTCGGTATACCAGGAGGTTTGTCCAGTGAAGAAGATTAGATGTTTTATGATGAAGAAGTCAGTTAAGTTAAGTAAGAACAAGTTAGTTTAGGAAAAAATAAATTAACTTAGTTTCAGTTTTTCTAGTTTTTTAAGTAGTATTTTAGTAGTTAACTTGTACTTTCTTTTAATATTGTAATATATTTTTTTTGTTTTTTTATTATTTTGCTATGCTATATAAACGCTCGTCTGTATGACACATAAAATATTCAACCGTTATAAAATTTATTTTATTTCCTAAACCAATTTTTTACTACTCATTGCACATCGAGATGATGCCAATTCGTAAGTGGGGAGTAGAGATTGGCTAGTAAATAAAATGAATTTATTATATCAATTACTGATGCACTTAGTTTAATTATTCTTAAGGAAATAAACGAAATAATATATAATTATTATAATATGGATAGTATATTTTGATAGAAATTTTTTTTAAATAAGTAAAGTAATCTCGATATATTATTTCTATATTATTTATATCTATTTTAGATTTTTATCAAGATTTTAAGTATGTATACCTAGATAAATATTATGAAATATTTTTTTATGAAATTAGACAAAAGTTACTTATAATTATAATAAAATTTTAGAATGATTTTTCTTTTCAAGACAAGTATGAATTTGGAATCAAATTAGGAATGATGAGATTTTTGGCATTACTTTGACTAACTATGGCCAAATAAGTCTACCCGAACGTAATTTCCAATTTTGTCCCCACCTCACTTTGTAGAGTGATCAAGACTCACTCTTTCAAAATTAGCCATTATGATTAACTAGATAAAACCGACCCTTAACTTAAAATGGTCTACATTTCCTTGAAATCCCGCAAGTTTAGTATGTGCTTATGGATAACGGTGACGACATCGAAATTCAGTAGTGGTATATGTTGAGATTGGAATAAATATTATTCGGAAGACAATCTTTTATCAAAAACTGTTATTTTCTAGAAAAAGAAAAAGTTGAAATAGTTAGGTACTGATGTATTTGTTCTCACCTCATGACGCTTGAAAGATAGTCGATTCTGGTAATGAGTTCGGATATGTTATTATTCTGTAAAAAAATAAATAAAAATAAATAAATAATATGGTTAGTAGAAATAAAATTTGAAAAACAGTGTCAGGATATTACTGATCAAGATATTTTTTATCAAAAGTTGAAGGTGTAAGCACGTACGACTTGCTTCTATTTCTTTTGATTTTCCTTTATTATCCTTTCGATTAGCCAAGCACTCTGAGCACGAACATTATAAGCCATTTTGCCAACTACTTGACTTAGTCCTTGATTCCAAATTTCATAAAGTGGCGATTACAAAGTTATTCTAAGTATTTTATTTTATATTTATTAAGTAATTCATGTAGAATTTCATTTAGATAATATTTTATAACTAATTTATTAAGTTATACACACTTTTTATCTTTTAATAATCTTAGATAGATAAAATTAATATAATTATAATATTGACAAAGATAATGTTACTAAGTTAGAAATTTAGTCTAGAAGAACTATATTATTTGCATTATAACATTTTATAAATTATCGCTTATTTTGCTCGAGGACGATCAAAAGCTAAGTGGGGAGTAGTTGATGTATGATAAAAATATAACTATATTATATGACTTTTTATATCGTATTTACGATAATATCGTATAAATTCTATAAAAAATATATCTAAAAACTCAAAAAAAATCTAAATCGTTATAAATAGATATTATCGTTATAATTTTAGTAAAACTTATAGTTTTTGTGGTCAGAATTACTGTGGCTCGTGTTTTTGACTGCTTCAGGTACATGTGATGGAAAATCAAGAATTAGAATCAAAGCAATGAAAACCGAAGAAAGATATTTTTCAAAGTCCGCCCGAATCGAAAAAACCCGCCCGAGCCGAATCTCTCTCGCCACCAAAGACATGGACTCGGCGCGAGAGAATCAGATTGTTGGACCGCCCAGCGCCGTCATCGACCCGCCCAGCGCCGCCTTATACCTCACCTATAAATACCAAAGTTCTAAAATTGCCTTGGCGATCGCTTAGCGCCGCTTAGGCCCCTGACGGCGACCGGGCGTCCTCGACTTGGCTCTAGGCGATTTATCTCAGCGCTCAAGTGTCTTTGGCGATTTTACATGTTCTGGACCCTTCTAGCGCCTCCTAGGCCCTTCTCAGGCGTTCTAGGCCCTTCTAGGCGCTCCCTAGGCCCTCCTAGGCGCTCCTAGGACCTTTAGGCGCCTAAGGCCCTTTCTAGGCTATTAGGGTTCCATCTGGACGAACATCAAGTTTTCCCAAGTGTTTAGACAAGAAAGATGCATAAAACCCTAAACCCCCTTAAAACCCTAAACCCCTCATAAAAACCCTAAACCCCCGTAAAAACCCTAAACCCCCTTTAAAACCCTAAACCCCCGTAAAACCTAAACCCCCCATTAAAACCCTAAAACCCCCTTAAAACCCTAAAATCGCCTAGGCGCCATGCCTGGCGTGCACTGACTTCGCTAGCGAGTTTTTTAGAACATTGATAAATACAGATCAAATGCAGTCATAGGAAGTGTACCAATATATATATCACTTCTATATATATATATATATATATATATATATATATATATATATATATATATATATATATATATATATATATATATATATCTTATCTTTAGTTAGTTTTTAGTTCTCAGAATACTGTAAACGACACTCTGCCGAAATAATAATGTAGTATAAGTATCGTTGTAATACTTAGAAGGATTATCAAGGCTCGTTGTTGCTAAAGGAGTTGTTATTTCCGGAGAATACGGCTCTGACGCTACAATTGTAATCTGGTAACTTTTTAATGTATTTATGTTTGTTTGTTGTTATTAGTATCTATATATTAGTTATAATGATATTAGACTAACTCTATATCTAGCCAAGATATGAAATTGAATTAGTTTTATCTTTTTAGGGAAATAGATGATGACTATGTTAAAACTGAATTAAAATCGATTATACTGAATCTCTTGCTATTTGCGCTTAATGAAAAGTTAAAATTGAATTAGCTACTCGATTTAACAAGAATCGTAACCTAATGATGAACTGACCAGAGAAGTTAGGATACGCGATCATGAATAGAAAGACCGGAGGGTAAAATTGGCCGTCTGACAAACGGAATCCTATTTCCTACCCGGGGGCAGATTTGTCCTAGAAAAACAAATCTTATTGAAAATTGGACTCAAGAGATTATCACGTTAAAATCACCTGTTTAATTGAGCAATACTCAAAATACCGGCCGGATGACAAAACGGAGTTCCCGAGCTTGAGGATGACATTAGACAGAGGACTTTTGGCATATGACAATTTCATACGCTCGTGTGAGGAGGAGTTGTCTAGCTTAGGAGTACACCGGTTTATATATAATTGATTAACCTTAAAATAAGGAAAGATCAAACACATCTATTTCTACTAAAAAGAGATCTTTGATTCAAAGACATATTCTTGGCTAGTTTCTAATAATATTACTAGTATTTATATCCTATATATTGTATTGGTACTCTATATATATTTATATCTATATATATATATATATATATATATATTTATATATATATATATATATATATATATATATATCTATATATATATATATTTATGTATCTATATAAATCTGTTTTAGTTTTATGCATTTTTTTTTACTTTTTACGGTTACTAAAAAAGAAAAGGAAAAGCATGCGACTTAGATTGAGTTAATAACAGCTTCTTGGTGTTTAACCACACTCTGAATTACCACACGTTTCCCTGAGGATTCGACACCTGACTCACCATACTAGCACTACAATTTGACCCGGTACACTGCCGGTAAGGATTATAATATAGCCTAGAAATAGTCCGTCAGACTGACAGGATTACACCACCTGGAACCACTATAAAATCTGCCTACTTACTTTCAGCATTTACATTCTGCACTTAGTTTATTTTATACATCAATCAACTGAATCTAGCAAGTGAAATCACACATACACTACTGAGTATCTAATACTTAGTATCATATTTAACAACAAGTATTAAGGCTTAATTTTGACATAATTCCGCTGCACAAATTCAAGAAATCGAATCACAAGAGACATCATTTATCAAAGAAAGCATCAAGCATCATCGAGACTCATCAACTTCAAAGAGTCGGTTGCTGAATTTGTTAACTCCAAAGTTTTAAGTGTTAAGTTTATTCACCCCCCCTCTAAACTTAACCAAAGCCTTTTCAAGGACCAACAAATTCCTTCACTGCCTTTATTGCATATATTTTTCTTTTTCTTTGTTTTTTTTTTCATTTTTCTTTTTCTAGCAGATTTCCTAACTTTTTTCTCTTTCTCTCACAAGTCCGATTGTCCCGGTCACCTCTTTTGGCATTCAAGTTGCTTCCCTTGTCTTACAACAATTCGTTGAAGTATATAGACAGACAAATAATGATTCCCGGTTACAACAATTTGTCATCTGATCTTAAACACTTCTCACTCAGATTATGTGCTCAAATATTGATTGCAATGATAGAATAATAATTAATAAGTTACTACTTCACACAACATAACATATGCTCATTCTTCCATACTAAATTGAATATGCTATAACTCACTTCAAACTGAACTTGGGCTCCTTTTCTACCGATTCCTTACTCGAAAACGTGCAATAAGCAAGCTAAAAACAATGTTAAAATTTCAAAATTATTCCCTTTTTCGACTATCCAGCTAAGACGCCTACCCCCACTTATTATAGACATTTTCCCCAATGACTAATAATAATGAAAGGAAAAGGTACTTAGCTCTGGAATTGATCGGCTGAGTCAAATCGAATACCGGAGTAGAATCATTAGCTCCTAGGTCATTCCTCTTCCAAGTTGTTTCCTGCGTCTCAAAATACTTCCAAAAACTGTGAGTGACATGCGAAGGGCAGTAAGAAAATAAGGTGGCGGTAATCGTGTATACCGGAGGAATGCACAAAAACAGTTTGAGCCACTTTATTCTTTTATCGGCCTAAGCAAGACGCGAAAAATTTTACGAGGGTATCACATGAGAATCGTGAAGGAAAAAACCACATATATCTCTAGCCAGATGACCGAAGATATATGTGATGAAAAAACCTTGCGATTGCCATGCTACTTTATTGACTCAAAATAACTAAAATAAACAAAACGATAAATAAGGGTTTCAGAAATAGTTCTGAGTTTATAGTCGCCAGCTCGACTGTACTAATTGGGCTCCTTCATTCATACTCAGGCTCCGTCAACACAAAGACTTCCAACTCAGGGTTATATTGACGCTCGAGGTAATGCTTCAGCCTGTGGCCGTTTACTATGAAACTTTGCCCTGAGTATTCAAGTCTAACTTCACACGCACCTGAATTGAAAACTTTCGTGACTACATGTGATCCATACCATCTAGACTTCATCTTCCCAGGAAAAAGACGAAGACGCGAATTATACACCAGCACTTTATCTCCAACTTGAAATGTGCGGTTCAGAATCCTTTTATCGTGCAGGCATTTAGTTCTCTCCTTGTAAATCTTTGCATTTTCATACGCTTGAAGTGTAAACTTCTCCAATCTATTCAACTCTAGCATCCTTTTTTCACCGGCTAAATTCTCATCCATGTTTAGAAATCTCGTAGCCACAATGCTCGGTGCTCGAGTTCTACCGGTAAATGACATGCTTTTCCAAACACTATCATATATGGTGACATCCCAATCGTGGTCCTATAAGTTTTTATGTACGCCCAAAGAGCGCCATCTAATTTCAAAGACCAATCCTTTCTCGTGGGATTCACAGTCTTCTCTAAGATCCTCTTAATCTCTCTATTCGTGACTTTTACTTGTCCACTCGTCTGGGGGTGATATGCTGCTGCAATCTTATGTCTAACCCCATATCTCAGCATTAATTTCTCAAACAACTTATTACAGAAATGACTCCCTCCGTCACTAATTATGGCTCTGGGCACTCCAAACCTCGTCAAAATGTTTTTCTTAAGAAACCTCATGACAACCCTGGCATCGTTAGTAGGTGAAGCTACTGCTTCCACCCATTTGGAAACATAATCAACTGCTACCAGGATGTAACGATCGATTTGATTCCGACGATGTGAAAGGCCCAACAAAATCAATTCCCCATACATCAAATAACTCCACTTATAAGATACTCTGCAGTGGCATCTCATTCCGCTTAGAAATATTACCGGTCATTTGACAAGAATGACAGGCTCTTGTAAACTCATAAGCAGATTTATGAATTGTCGGCCAATAGAATCCACACTGCAATACCTTTGCTATTGTCTTATCTGGCCCATAGTGACCTCCAGCTTCTCTAGCATGACACATGTGCAAAATACTTGGAATCTCATCATCATGGACGCATCTCCTAAGAATGGCATCAGGGAACAACTTGTATAGGTAAGGATCGTCCCAATGATAATGCTTCAGATACGTAAAAAACTTCTTCTTATCTGTATTATTGAATTCTGGTGGTAGGTATCTTCCTGCTAGATAATTCATAATATTGGCAAACCAATGGTATACTTTGCCCACTCTTGATGTATGTTGTCGGGACTGAGATGGCAAAAAGTTGTTCATCAGGAAAGCTCTCCCTGATCTCAGTCGGTTGCTCTTCTTTCAGCAAAGTTAATCTCGACAGGTGATCACCCACCTGATTCTCAGATCCTTTTTTATCTTTAATCTCAACATCAAACTCTTGTAAGAGTAGAATCAATCTCAACAATCTCGGCTTGGAGTCTTACTTGGTTAAAAGGTATTTCAAAGTTGCGTGGTCAGTGAACACAGTGACTTTCGATCCTATCAGATAAGGTCGAAACTTGTCAAATGCAAAGATGACAACTAAGAGTTCCTTCTCTGTAGTCGCATAATTCCTCTGGGCACTGTTAAGGGTACGACTAGCGTAATAGATAGGCTTAAAGATTTTATCCTCTCTTT
This sequence comes from Gentiana macrophylla, assembly GCA_026214975.1. Taxonomy (NCBI): domain Eukaryota; kingdom Viridiplantae; phylum Streptophyta; class Magnoliopsida; order Gentianales; family Gentianaceae; genus Gentiana; species Gentiana macrophylla. The sequence continues at coordinate 65,764,886 of CM047810.1, forward strand.
GTCCTAGGGCTGCTCCAACTGCCGTGTCGCTTGCATAGACGATGATTTCCGTCTTCTGCAGCCTCTCCAAAATCCCGACGGATTAGCCTCCAGGATGAAGATTCTTCTTCTTCCTCCTTGCGTTCTTCTTGCGTATTTTCTATCAGAATTGCGTCGACTAACTAATTAGAAGATTTTGGGATTATTTTCCTTTTATAGGTTTAATTAAATCCCCTTTTATAATTAACATTTAGGGTTTAACATAAAATAGGAAAATAAATAGATTAATTTCCATTTTACGCTTCTACCCTTCATAAAAATTTCGGGGTGTTACACTATCATATTATATTACCAATGCAACATTTTTTTTCCACATTTATCCCTCAATTTAATTATAATATATAAACGAAGTATTCACATCTCTCGATAAAAAACACGCTTCTCAATGCTAAAAACTCTAGAAGTCAATTTATCTCACTATTATCCATTCAAATACACATCCCCAATATACTACTCCAATTAACTAGAGATTATCAACATTAATGAGATTATATATTCAAAAAATCAAAGGATGACTTAGTCAATTTACCCTCTTTTTCAGACACATTAATCATTTTTTTTAATCTGTGTGAATCTTCTCTCTGTGACAGATAAAAAAACTGGAGGGAGCATCATTTACTATTCAAAGGATCATTAATTTAGCTGGATGTGAGACAAAATTGATAAGCGTAAAACGTCCCTTCTTCATTTTCTAAGAATAAATTACAATGTTTTTGCATCAGCGAGCTCTAAATATCGGGAATACTTGTGTAGTGACGAGATTTTGAAGTGAAGTAACGAATAAAATGATCAGAACCACAATATTAAAATACTGAATGAAACTGTGCGGTTTATATTTAACCACACGATCTTTCCACACGTGTGAAAACACTGCAAATGTATTTCTCATAAATGTCCCTTCATTTTCTAAGAAGAATAAGTTACTATATCCGTCATAAAAAATGTCTACTTTTTTAAAATTAATTGTCTCATAAAAAATGTTAATTTAAAAATCAATACATTATTTAATGCATCTTTTCCAAACATACATCTATCGTACATTTAATGTTTGTAAACTCTTTCCATATTCAAAAAAAAAAAAATCATTTATTACAAAATAGAGGTGTATTTGTCCATTAATGTTTAAAATACAGCACATTAATTGTTTTCTTAATCTGTATGCATCACGAAAATTAGACACTTTTTATAGCAGGGAGATAGTACAATGCTCCATCAGCAACATTTATTTTGTTGACTACGAAAAAGCAGTCCAATCATATCGGTGAATAAGTTGCAATGTTACATCAGTAAGCAACAATATTACTACATCATGGAAAACAAGTACCAGAAAATAGTAAAAGCTGTAAAAATTTATTGATAAACTTCATGAAAAAATTTGGAAAAAAATAGTAAAAAGAATAAGAAAGACAGACAAACAAACAAACAAACACCCAAAGAAGGTTATAGACTATAGAGACAGTGTCACTCAAACCCAGTATAGATTAGTTTCCCATAAACTGTTCATACGCGACATGTGGATAAACAGTTCAGATGATGCGTTATGGATCGAGTCGAAAGCCTTCATCCTACGAGCCCAAATTCAATCTTCACCAACTACGCAAATCTTTCCTTTCATTACACAGGAATAATACAAGGAAAAAAAAAAACCTTGCAAGCAAACCAACGCAAACACGACATGAATCACACCCCTTATTAAGATTCTATTCTAATATACAAAAGGGCAACTCTTTTAAAACTAAAAACACAACTCCTCCATATGTTATGTACATGTGATGTGACAAAGGAACCCTTGTCCTTGTTAAGGTCTCAAACAGAGAAGTATGTCTCTGAGTATTCTGTACAAGAATGACCCCCCTTCAATTCTCTGTCAATCAACAATGACAATGATTCGAATCGAGCAAGTGAAAAAGAAGTTAGTGTAGTGGTACACTTAACACCACTTAATAAGGGTAAATTCCCATCTGATCTGATCATGAGAGTTTTGTAGGTAAATTATAAGTCTTCTTCAGAAACTTGGAGGCTAACTCATCATTCCGATGGCACAAAATTCGCAGTAATGTGTTCGGATCAGTTGGGCTCCACTGACCTGAAGTTGGAGGTAGTGGAAGCTGGGATCTATCCATAGTAGCATCAAGTTTAGCAAGAGTCACACGCTTGAACTGCCCAATAAGGTTCTCGGTGTCAATATGGAAAAGCCGAAGGACCTCCTTTACGTTATTTGAAAACCTATTAATCAAATCAATAGGCAAGCCATCCCCATCAGACCAGAATAGATCCACAAGACACTTAAAGTCCTCATCAATGATTGCAGCATCTTGTGGTGTAAAACAACGAGACGGACCCCCGGCCAGCAAAACAAGCAGGAACCCTTCGAAAGATGCTCTCATTATGTCAGTAATCACTGTGTGTTCTAACCCGGTCGTGAACTGTTGCTGAAACGATTTCCAAGTTCTTCTCTAGCTCCTGAAGGAAAGGCTCGATCCTAAAAACTGAAACCTCCCCGACATAGAGGTGTTCCCAGAGAACATGACTGAGATCACGAAATATAATCTTAAATCCAGTAAGCTCAGAGAGTTGCTGGATACTCTCCACACAAGCAGATGCTGAAAGCTCAAACATTTTTCCTGATCCGTTTGATACGCCACTGCTTTCATGACTATAACCACTGTTAGCCAGATTTGAGGTTATCCTCTTCCCCAGGACTTCCAACTCTTTCCGAATCAGATGCATCGTATTTATACGAATGCATAATTGTGTATGTATCAAATGCAGATTCCCTCTCAGCTGTACTGACTTGAGATTTCTTTGGGGAAACCATGTTTAACCTGTCTTTCTTCTTAAATACACCAAACTTTGAACCAGCACTACATCTAGTAAGAGCAGGCAGTGCTGGAACAAAGTTGCCTTTGATTCCTGTGGCCAATAAGGGGATAGATTTCAAAAAAGGAACTAATTTTTCAGCGACAGGAGAGATTTTTTACCAGCTTATGCATAACTTACCGCAAGAAGATCTTGCCTCCAATACATAGTTCTGAAGGGACTTGTCAAGACCAGCCATCAGTTCAGGGATCAAAATGTGATGCATTGGTATTGGCAAGAGAAAGAATGCTTCCAACGTCTCATCCATCATACGAAGAACTTCCACTGCAGAGGGAGCAAACTGCTCTTTATTTGCACGAGGGTCCCAGACCTGAAGAATTATTTTAACAGATGTAAATGTGCAGCGACTAATGATATTTGTACAATGTATAACAGGGAAAAAGGAAACAACGATAACAACAACACATAACATTATCCTGCTGCTTCATATAGATAGCACAAGCACAGAGTATTATCTTCTTCCTACTGTGAAGCATAATCTATCTTCTGTCGGTCCTTTTAAACCGAGCCTGCAGTTTAATGGATCCATGGTTCCTTCTGGATCGAAGATTAACAGTAATAATCCTGATCAGCCGCAAAGTACTGTGAATAAGGTGGAAGATCACTCCAATGAGATTGACCATACGGTAAATTGCAGAACCGAACCGTTTTATACCATTGATGATCACGAGTTAAAAGACGAGGATGATGTGGATGGAGAGAACCTAGCTCCTGGTTCTTACGAAATTCTGCAACTAGAGAAAGAGGAATTCTAGCTCCTCATACGCACTTCTGCACGATATGGTAAAGGATTCAAGCGGGATGCCAATTTACGTATGCACATGAGGGGCCATGGTGATGAGTATAAAACTCCAGCAGCTCTTCAAAGCCCTTGAAGGAATCAAGTTCTGAGCAGCCGACACTTATTAAGAGATATTCTTGCCCGTATGCCGGCTGTAAGCGTAATAAAGATCATAAAAAGTTTCAGCCTTTGAAGACTATATTGTGTGTGAAGAATCACTATAAAAGGACCCATTGTGACAAAAGATACACTTGCAGTCGATGCCAACGAAGAAATTTTCAGTCATAGCTGACCTTAAAACGCATGAAAAACATTGTGGCAGAGATAGATGGCTATGTTCATGTGGAACTACATTTTCTAGGAAAGATAAACTTTTTGGACATATCTCACTCTCTTTCAGGGCCACACTCCTGCCATCCCGATGGATGAACCTAAAGCATCAATAGGCATGGTGGAAGGGTTTGCATATAATGAAAGAAAATAAATCAGATAATAGTTATTGGACAAAGGTAGTAGTACTAACAAGAAACAAGGTAAACGATGAAATGCAAAAGAGCAAAGTAGACAAAGTTTTCTAAAAGTCTGCAAGTATAACGTTATTTTTTCTTAGGCAGCATTTCAAACATATCTACCTATAGCAGTCAAAGGGCAGCCCGCTCGGTGCATGGAAGCTTCCCGCTTATTTGAGGTCCAAGGAAGGATTAGGCCATTCAGGCCTACCCTATGAAGTTGTAATTTTAATTCTATATGAAAGACTGTTTCTACAGATCAAACTCGCGACCTATGGTCACGTTCCAACAGCTTATGCCGCATTACCATGGCTCCATTCACCTACATATACAGAAAGGGAAAAAGAAGGAATACCTCTTGATGCACATTTCTCTGAACCCATTCCTTGAGCCTATCCACCCTTGTCTTTATCCACGCCTTAACCAATTTCCCAATTACAGCTTCAGATTCATAAGGAGTCATCTCCTGGATTAGTCCTTTTCCACCGTCATCACTGTCAACAGAATCTGCAACAGCCATCTGTACAAGATCTTTTTCAAGTTTGTCAGACGCTATTAGCACTTGAACAGCACTAGGATTCAACTCGCTTATACTGGAAATGAAATGTTTCAATTCATTTCCATAACATGCGTGAAGTGTTGCTGCAGCCACACCGGTTGCCATAGGATGCCACGACTTTAGTACAGGACTATATATTTCTTTCTCATTGAAAGCCAAGTCAGTAATATTCTGGGCAAGCATGGAGAGCATAGGGACAGACGCTTTGCTGGCTCTTAGCTGACTTCCTGCTGGAGATCAACATCTCCTTTTCCTGTCTTTAGGAAGGTAAATGAAACACCAAGTAATGCTTCAGAAAAAAACTGATAAAAGATAAGCTTGCAATGCGAAGACATGCATTTGATGATGTGCACAAGCGAGCAACCACAAGCAAGGATTCTTGAGCATGACAACAGACATAAATGAAGCTATCAAAGTATAAACTACAAAGTAACTAAATAGTGATGGGAGAAATCATCTGGAAGTACCAAACTAAAGTGCCTAATTCAATTATCATGGATCACTCAAACTGAAGGTAAAGAAGAAATTCAATTTTTGAATGGAAAACCTTTAGGAGTAGACAGAAATTTTGGAGATTCAACTGCAGAATGTACTTATCTAGAGAAAAATTTCAGTGTGCAATATACTTTGAATTTCTCACAGCTTTATGGAATAGGGTCAACTGGAACTTGCCTGTAAATAAGCACGTTGAAGAGATGATCGGATGTAAGAATCGGTTTTATTGCATGCTACATCGTCATTTCTCTTCCTGTAATATTCTTGGGAATCCTGTTCTAGCATTTTGGCAGTTGATGTTCCGAGGGTTAAAACACATTGCATGACGTCAATGTTACCCCTGTAAAAGAATTCATGATAAGCCACAAGTTTGTTCTCAGCCCAATCCATAATCAAGCTTAGTGTAGAACGCATCATGCTCCAACTAGCCAACGAATCATCTGTTGTAAAGATTTCATTTTCAAAATCTAACAGTAGTTTTTGAGCTGCTAAAAGCAAGTCAGCTTCAACTTGCCCCGTGGAAACATACCGATAAAACAACACCCAAGCAAAACAAAGATTATGCAGATTCTGATTTACTCCAAGAATTGTCCAAGTCTTCTTCATGAGTTCTAAGACATCATCGACTTCCTCAATAATGGATGTTTCTTCATTAACATCAAAACAAGACTCAAGCAGTACTTGATAAATACACAAGTTTAGAGGCTCTCCATCAGCCCAGTGGCGTACTTCAGAAACCGAACCATCAAATGATCTGCAGGCAAGAGACGTTACAACATTACGCAGAGCCTTCATAGATTCACTGTGCTTTCCGGTATCAAAGGGTTTTTCATATGCACCACGTACAATCTGCTTAAGCTGTCGTGCAGTTGTGTCTGTTTTATCCAGTGGAATGTATGGATGCACGAGCAGCCCGGCCTCAAGTATTTTGAGAATTCTCTTCTGCCATCCTTCATATTCTGCCTGACTTGAGAAATCAGATGACTTTAACTGTTGTAGTAGCTCCAGTGGTAACACCATCATTTCAACCCGCTTACCAAGCTAAAATATAAAGCACAAAGCACAGTAAATTTTTACAATAATAATTTCCTATAACAACCCTAACAGTCACCTTGATTTATTCAAACCATACATAGATCCACCTAGCATTAAGTACTTTCCCCTACTCCTTATTTAGTAGTCGTCGGATAAGATCTCCTGTTTTTTTTTTTTTTTTCTTTATTTGTTTTGTGTGTGTGTGTGTGTCTTATCGATTCTGGCTGGATTCGAACATAAGACTTCTTAGCCTTTCACCATTTAGCTAAGGCTTCATCAATTCGGGTAATATTGCTGTTTGAATTTTGCTTTGCCCTGCGTCATTTCAAACAGAAGTATTACCCGAATTGATTTAAAAAAAAAAAAAAAAAAAAACGGCTCAATGGGTGAAGGTGATATGATCATCGTTAAACTGTACCAAAAATTCATATTTGGTTTTTTTCAGGAACAAAAATTCAAACTCTAACAGGCCATTTGTAAGTTAAGAATCAGATAAGTTATGCTAAAACATTATCTAAGACGGTATGACAATCCAAATTTGTTGAAGTCTACACAAAAAAATGCATGCTGCTGAACCGACATGGAAGTGTTCAACGTCAATTTACTAGGCAATATGCTCAAGAAAGAAGATTTGAAGGAAGACCTGTCCAGCAGCGACCCTCAACAGAGCTCTTCTGACTCTGGAATCAGTCTGCTCCGAAATCCTCATCTGGATCCTTATCAATTCGCCAACAGTTGACGCCTTCTTCTTCTGATGAGCCTGACCACCGCCATCTGCCGAATCCGTGCCAGAATATTTCTTCTTGGACTTCAATCCCAGCGCTTTCTTGACTTTACTGGCCGCCGAGGAAGCCACAGACCTCTGCAGCGAGGGGGAAATGGTGAGAGACCTCTCAGCAGTTCTACCCTCAGAGTTATTAGAGACAAAAGTAAGAGGTCTAGAGGAGCCAGAGCTCCGACAAGCAGCAACGAGGATCTCATAGGCGGTTTCCCGGAGATCGGAGTCGGTTAGGGGAAGACCCAGCTGGCCAAAAAATGGGTTCTTAGGAAGGCCGTCAACGGCGAATTTGGAGGGTAAAGCTGAAATGCTACTTGCGCTAGACATTCAGACAACTGAAGCGAACTATTTTGTAGAAGTGATGAGCAGCGGCCTGCCGGTTCGAACGTTTGCTGGTAAAGATGATGAGGTGTCTCGGCGAACATCGGGCACCACGCGCATTAGTTGTAGACTCAAAATCAGCACCGGCTTTTCAAAAAAAATAAAAAATAAATATCTGCACTGAATTTGAGAGAGGCCCACTAGCTTTGAGAAATGCTTCTTTTCTTTCTTCTTTTTCTTTTTCTTTTCCTTTTTCTAAGAATACTTCTCTTTTTTAAGTAGTGGTAATTAGGAAGTTTTTATGGTATATGCACACACCGATTTAACTGGATGACAAATTTGAAGCACACAGTTTAAATTCTATTTAAAAATAAGAGGTGTACGTTTCAGTACACATGTGCATTCCGTATATGGTGGATGGATTTAATAACTTCCCTGGGTGTACTCCTTCCGTCCTATTTTATTTATCCACATTTCTTTTTTTTTGTTTATCCTAAAATAAGTATTAATTATTTGCATTAATTGTCAAATTTTTAAAAGACCCTTCATTCTTTACAATATTCACAATAAAAAATGTATAACATTAAATGCTCCAACAACTACTTAAAAGAAATAAATGTAAAAAATATATGATCATTTAATAAAATTCAACTCAATAACTGTGTTTTTCTTAATCAGTGTGAAAATCTAAGCGAGACAAATAAAATTCAACGGAGTATTTAATTTTTAGGAGTAATAATTTCTACTGAACTTTGCATAAAAGAAAATAGAAAGCCATCATATATAACATGTTTTAAGACAAGAATTAATCCTTAGTATTGATGTTGTCAGAAACATCACAAACAATAATAAAGGATGATTTTGGTGGACATCTTGATTAAGAATGATGTTTTTTTTTGTGTTTAGCTCAAGAGAAATATGAAGATATGAAGAAACTCAAGAACACAATAGCAAGAGATAAAAGCAACAGGGTTTGCCCTGTATTTTCTATTATCTCCCTTTTTAGGGTAGAAATGTGCCGCTATTTATATGGCTTACATAGTCGGGCTTACGTGGCAATTACAATGTGTATTCGCAATAAATAAATACATGCGTAACATAACTATTCTGGTCCGTCCGATGGAATCCACAATTGTAAGCTTGACTTGGTTGCCTAAGTTAGCAGGCTTCGAGCTGAGGGGTAGGCAGAGTGTCCCCCGGTGCTTCGTCTCGCCTAATGAGCGGCGTATGAAGGCTTTCTATCCCAACTTCCACTGTTAAACCAAAGTCTTGCGCGATGGTGTCTAGCGGGCTGGGACGTTCCTGACCCGGCTCGTCTTACTCTGTTGCGATCCAATTGGGCTGGATGCCCTATCCTTGTCCGTGCCTACTTGGAGGCCCATTTAGGATCTTCGGTATCTTTTATGGGCTTGGCATATCAATGGCTCCCTACTCCTTGAGCTTTCCACGTGTTAGGAACATGCATTTTGTTATGTTTTGATGATGGCCATACTAGCTGTTATAGCAAGCCTGAAATAATTTAGAATTCTCTGTATAAGTCATTACTTAGAGTCTGGCATGTTGTATAAGTTGAATCAGATAAGTATTGTACTAGTTGGTAGGACAGCAAAGTAAAAACAGATTTCCAGCATAGTGAAGCCAGCCAAGTACCAGCAGAGAAGCAATGAAGACATTATGGTCTGACTTATAACCAGGGAAGTCTGTGATGACCTTGGATAAGTCTAAGTTATGTTTCAAGTATTGATACTTAGTGATTAAATATGGTGTACACTGATCTCACACAAATCAAGGATCAGTGAAGTACAATGATTCTCCTTGAACTGAAAGAATGAAGGAAACAGTGAATCGGAAAAGTAAAAGACTTTCGGCTGAGTGAAGACAAAGCAGTGAAGGAAGATCAAAGCGGCAAAGTCAGAAGGATCACATGACCATTCAAAGAACGGCTAAGTAAACTTTACTTAATCAGATTTCGAAATATGATGAAGATACAAAGGATCAAGCATTAAATAAACAATCAATAGAGGATCAATCAAGAACGGATTTTCTGATAAACGTTTGAAGAAAAATCCGATCACTGAAATCAAGGAGAATATAATTAAGGGGGAATCAAGATTTAAATCAAGGATCATTCCCTTCATTAATATAGCCAACGGACGGAAATTCAAATCAAGGGTAATCAAGGCTATAAATAGAAGGCATTGACAGAAAAAGAAAGATAAGGAAGAACGATCATAAATCGAGCAAAACTCATTAAAGTGAAAAGCCTTCTATCATGCGGAAAAAGAAATATCTAGTGATCAACTCAAAACCGAGCCACATTTCAACATCAAGCATTGAGATTGATCAACAAGTTTGTGAATCCAATTCACATCAATCAAGCAAATCAATCGAGCCATCTGAGAATGAGTTGTGTTTGTGATAGCCTTTGAGGATTTGATCCCAAAGAGCAATGAAAGAGACCGAGTCACCAAGAAGGCTGCGGTCAAGGAGTGTAGTCAAGGACAATCAGGCTATTATATCTGCGAAAACAATAGTGAATTCCTCCAATCATCATAGGAGAATAGTGGATTAAGGGATTACACCATCCTGAACCACAATAAGCCTTGTGTCAATTTACTTTCAGCAATTTACCTTACTGCATTCATTTAATTACTTAATTATATCTTATATCTATGATTGCCTAAACTACTTTGAAACAACATAGTAAGAATGGACTTATCCGCTGCCCAAAAGCTTTTATATACAAGAAAAGTTTTTGAAACTCTACTATAGTCATTCACCCCCTTCGACTATAGTTTTACCTACTCTGGGGGACCAACAATTGGTATCGGAGCAAGTGTTCCTAGTATCGAGAACCCGTTCAGATCTAATTTACAACAAGGAGATCACATATTTTCAAAGTAGTGTTCAAATTTGTGCTTTAACACACACACACACACACACACACACACACACACACACACACACACACATATATATATATATATATATATATATATATATATATATATATATATATATATATATATATATATATCTCTTTGTACTTATGGATTCCTCAAACTTTATGTCAAAAGTACTGCTTTCAATGTTAATAATTTTGATAAATATAAAATAAGAATGTTATCTCATCTTGCAAAGAACTCATAAGAGAGATGTTGGATGTAATTAATGATGGCCCAATCATGATCATGATTTGTGGAAACCACAGGAGCGAGATCAAGAAAAGAAGTGGACAAACCCAAGAAAGATTGGACCAAGGATGACGGGAGAAGAGCAAATCTAGACTTTGTTGCAAAAGATATGATTTTGAAGACCTGGATAGCAACATGTTCATGAGAATCAAAGATTGCAAAATAGCAAAGGAGATGTGGGACAAGCGAGCACTCGACAAATGAAGGATCTCAAGCGATTAATCTAAAACAAATTATCTCATTTGCAAAACAAATTTGAGAACTTCAAAATGAAGGTTGGTGAATCCATTGATCAAATGGACAACAGATTCTCAAGCATCATCGATGAATCGCAATGGCTTGGACACACATATCCTCGAGAAAGAAGTGTGCTTGAAGATCTTAAGAGGCTTACCTGAAAGATGGAAGACCATCACATCAGTAATCAGAGGGACAACAAATCTTGCAAATACTGACACCCCGACTCTGATGTCCTAACTAAAGGCTCATGAATTTAAGTTGAACGGCGAAGAGATTGTACGAGCAGAGGCACATAAGGACAGTGCACTGGTTGCACCCCAACAAAGTCAAACAGCTGATGCAAACAGCAAAGAGACACATGAGCTGAAGAAACAGGTAGCTTTATTAGTAAAATGTTTTGACAGGTTTAGCAAAAAGAAGATATTCAAAGGAGGATCATCATTAAACAAAAAGTCAAGCACAAGCAAAGACACCAAGAGAAAAGATGAAGAATACAGATGCTTCAACTGTAATAAGAAAGGGCACTTCAAGGCTGATTACCCTGAAGAAAAAGACAAACTTGAGGATAAGAAGAAGTACAAGACAACTGAAAAGAGAAAAAGCAAAAAGGCACTCAAAGCAGAATCTAGCAGTGAAAAGAATGAAGAATCATCTGAAAATGATTATGATGATGAGGATGACAACACAGATAATGAAAATGTCTTATGGCTAAAGAGTCAAATGAAACTGAGGTAATATCTAGTTCATGCTCATCATCTAGTGCATCCACATCTAACACTGCACAATCTTCTATTCTCCCCTTAGACTCTGCAAACCTAATCCAAAATCTCATGAGTAAATTTGAACAAATTGAGTTGATTCATGAAATTCTGGAGCAGGAGTGTGAGAATCTAAGAATGGAAAATAAAAGACTAAAGAAAGAACTGGATAAAGCAAAAGCTGAACTAACTAGTAAGGAGACTCACTCAAATGATCAACATGTAGCAGATGATCATACATTTGGTGTTGACAGACCGGTTGAGAAAATCCCCTTACCAGTCAAGACCACCACTGCACCTATAAATGCACCAGCTTAGAAACCCTAAAAAAGGTTTGGATCCAGATCTGGTCTTGGCTACAATAGTCAGGATGAGAATAGAAACAATGGACAACATAATTCTGAATGTAGGACCCGCAATGGACCAAAGTTCAGAAAAGGACAGTCCATAGCCTCAACCACTCATCCAGTGCCGGTGAAGTCAAAACCCAGTGCAGTGAAACAACAGACTAAACCATCAATCCAGTCAACCAAAAGCAAAGACTTTCTAAAAGGTAAAGGAAGAATTTATCCTTCAGAGGATGATTGGAATGTGGCACCTCCAAAATACAAGAAGAAACCATTTCATGCCATGCATCATGTGTTTAAGAAAAGCCAACCTAGGCATATTCCTAGACATATGAAGCAACATGAACACAGGTTTCCCACTGTATATTGGAAAGTAAAAAGGGATGCAAATGCACCAAAAGTAGAGAAAAGTATCAGAATACCTCTAGTAGAAACATTGGAAGGTATTCTGCCATGCCTTATACATATGAAGTTGATGATTTCAACTATCCAAAAAGAAGAACCTTTGGATGCACATTAGGAGTAGGAGGCATGACTGCTAACAGGTATGGATCCAAACAGTGTTGGGTACCTAAACAAAATTAATTTGTTTTGTAGGATGTCTGGTACATAGACTGTGGATGTTCCAGACATATGACAGGGAACAAGGGATGGCTCACTGACTTTAAAGCTTTTGATGGACCCAAATTCACATTTGGAGGCAAAGAAAACCCTGGCAAAATTAATGGGGAATGCACAATGCTCAAGAACAATTGGAAGATTCAAAATGTGGCATATGTTAAGGGACTAGATTTCAATCCGCTAAGCATCAGTCAATTCTGTGACAAAGGCTACAATGTACACTTCAACAAGGAAGGATGCATGGTGATTCATAGTCAAACCAACATAGTGGTTCTTGCAGGAAGAAGAGAAGATAACATGTATGTGGTGGATTGGAGAACAGCTAAGGCAGAAACATGTTTGTTTGTCAAAAATAAACAATCAACCAGCTGGATTTGGCATAGAAGATTAAATCACCTAAATTTCAAGACCATCAACACATTATCAAAGAACAAGTTAGTTGAAGGCCTGCCAGAGATCACATTCAAGAAAGAAAGCCTCTGTGATGCATTCCAGAAAGGAAAGCAAATCAAAAGCTCCTTCAAATCAAAGCCCTATCAATCAACAAAAAGAATTCTACATCTTCTACATATGGACCTGTTTGGACCAGTCACACCAGTAAGTGTAAGTGGTAAGAAATACACTCTAGTAGTGGTTGATGATTTCTCCAAGTACACCTGGACCATATTCATGAACAAGAAGAAATAGACACTCAAGAAGCTTCCAGATTTGCTAAGAAGGATTCAAAATGAGAAAGAACTAAAGATCACCAAGATCAGATCAGATAGAGGCACATAATTTCTAAATGAAGTCATCAGAACCTATTGTGAAGAAAATGGATTACTACATCAATTATGCGCAGCAGGAACTCCACAACAAAATGGTGTAGCAGAAAGAAGAAACAGAACTCTCAAAGAAGCAGTCAGAACAATGATTGCAGAAGCATGCCTATCAAAGAGGTTTTGAGCTGAAGCAGGAAACACAGCATGCTATACACAGAACATATCAATCATCAACAAAAATCATGGAACAACTCCATATGAAATATGGAATGGAAGAAAACCTAACATTTCACATTTACATATGTTTGGATCTAAATGTTTTGTTTTGAACAGGAATCAGTTACACACATTTGAAGAAAAAGCTGATGAACAATCTTTATGGGATACTCAGACACCAGCAAAGTATTCAGAGTACTCAACAAAAGAACATTGGTGATTGAAGAATCAATACATGTAGTCTTTGATGAACCAAACACAAATGGTGAAAGTCTTCAAGATCAAGAAGAAGATGCAGCACAAAAGGAAATGTATGTGAATACAACCGTACCAGCTTCCATTCTGAATCACAATTTTGGAAATCAAGATGAGCCACAAGTCAATACAACAGAAGAAGCACCAGAAATTGAAGCTCATGCACAACCTGAAGGTGTAGAAGCACCAAGTGAAGAACAACTTCAACCTGACCTAAATTGGCTAAGAGATCATCCTGAAGATCAAGTCATTGGAGACATTCACACAGGAGTTAGAACCATAAGACAACTGGAGCATATGCTAACATGTTTTCTATCACAAGTGGAGCCCAAGACAATAAATGATGCAATTCAAGATGCAAACTGGATTACAGCCATGCACGAGGAACTAAATGAATTTGAAAGAAATGAAGTCTGGGAACTTGTTGACAGACCAGACACAGCCATCATCATTGGAACAAAATGGGTATTCAGAAACAAGATGGATGAGCAATGAACAATTGTCAGAAATAAAGCAAGGCTAGTTGCAAAAGTTTACTCTCAAGCAGAAGGAATAGATTATGATGAGACATTTGCACCAGTAGCAAGATTGGAAGAAATCAGACTCTTTCTAGCCTTTGCTGCACACAAAGACTTCAAATTCTATCAAATGGATGTCAAGAGTGCATTTCTGAATGGACTTTTGGAAGAAGAAGTATATGTGGAACAACCCCTAGTTTTCAACTCAAAGGAAAAGAAGATATAGTATACAAGCTCAAGAAGGCTCTTTATGGACTCAAACAGGCACCTAGAGCTTGGTATGAAACACTATCACAATTTCTAATCAAGAATGGATTCAACAAAGGAACTATAGATAAGACTCTGTTCAAATTAGAGGAAGGAACAAGTACATTGCTAGTACAAATCTATGTTGAGGACATCATCTTTGGATCAGAGGATGAAAAGCTGTGTGAGAAATTTGCAAACCTAATGAAGAGCAAATTTCAGATGAGCATGATGGGATAATTAAATTATTTTCTTGGGCTTTAAGTGAAGCAAATGAAGGATGGTATTTTCATTAGTCAAGCCAAGTACACAAAAGACTTGATACACAAGTATGGTATGGACATAAGTGGCACAGCAGATACACCAATGTGTACAGGAGTCATTCTTGGAAAATATGAAGCAAGAAAAAATGTTGATCAAAAAATGTATAGAGGAATCATTGGATCCCTACTATATCTAATCGCAAGCGCACTGATATAGCATTTGCAATGAAGTATGTGCAAGATTTCAAGCTCAACCAAAAGAATCACATCTTCTAGCAGCTAAAAGAATAATCAAATACCTGAAGAACACCATCAATGTTGGCATTCAGGATCCAAAAGATGGAGGATTCAAGTTGATATCATATTCGGACTCGACTATCTTTGGATGCAAGATAGATAGAAAAATCACCTCCGAACATGCCGGATGCTGAGCACCGACTAGTTTCATGGTTCAAAGAAAAGCAAAACTCCATCTCTACATCAACAGCTGAAGCATAATATATAGCAGCAGGTAGTTGCTGTGCACAAGTACTTTGGATTAGACAACAGCTAAGAGATTATGGAATGGAGGAGAAGACAATTCCAATCAAATGTGACAACACAAGTGCAATATCCATTATTGAAAATCCAGTGTTGCATTCAAGAACAAAGCATATTGATGTAAGACATCACTTCATCAGAGATCATGTTTAAAAATGAGGTGTTATTCTAAGATACATACCCACTGAAGATCAATTGGCTGACATTTTCACTAAACCACTCAGTCATGAAAGATTTAGCATGTTGAGAACTGAGTTGGGAATGATTGAAATTGACTAAGTACCAAAGAGCGGCCAACTGGAGTAATCAAAGTGACTTCACCAGCTGATTAAACCTTTGCCTTCACTGGAGATGTAGCAGGTGAGGCACTGGTATTCACTGAAGTTAACTTCATTGATTGTCAGGAACAGTTAAGTACAACGGCTCAGTGAAAAAGGCACTCCACCGGCAAAGTGAACGACCAAGGACCTTCACTGAAATGAAGATTGAAGTCACCAGCAAATTAAAGTGTGAACTAAATCAATTGTTATACACGTGGAGAATAAGGAAGTTATGGAGGATTATATTGTGGAAGATTACACACGTGGAGATCAATTTACAATCGTGGAGGTAACCATATTATTTTTCAAATTACAAACGCCTCGATTCCCGAGATCTATCATTACTTACCTCAATCCACCCCCCACTACTCTTGAATATCGTGATTTATGTACATAAAATCATGCCATTATGTCATAAAATCCTTCCATATTCAACCATGTTCACACTTCTCAAATCATCCCATATAAACAACACTTAGAGGTTTTTCAGAATTCTTTACGCATCCTTGCAAAATCATAAACCCTATTTTTTTTTCTGCAAAATCAAAGCCTTCTCTCAAATTCCAAGAAATGGCCTCATCATCCACAATCTCAGCCACATAACGATTTTATGAAAAATTGATCATCACTGGATCGTTCTTTAAGCATAAACACTATCTATCCTTCTGTGATAATAAGGTACAAGCCCAACAGCTAGTTGATGGATGTACAAATATGGGGTTAATGACCTTCCTGAACCCCCCAATAACTGGAATATGCTATGAGAACCTGCTAGGAACATTTTATTATGTTTTGATGATGGCCATACTAGCTGTTATAGCAAGCCTGAAATAATTTAGAATTCTCTGTATAAGTCTTTACTTAGAGTCTGACATGTTGTATAAGTTGAGTCAGACAAGTATTGTACTAGTTGGTAGGACGGCAAAGCAAAAAATAGATATTCGGCAGAGTGAAGCCAGCCAAGCACCAGCAGAGAAGCAATGCAGACATTAAATGATTGACTTGTTACCAAGGAAGTCTGTGATGACCTTGGACAAGTCTAAGTTATACTACAAGCGATGCACATTAATATTCGAATATGGTGTACACAGATCTCACCCCAATCAAAGATCAAGTGAAGTACAAAGATTCTCCTCAAATGAAACAAAGAAGAAAACAAAGAATCGGCAAAGCGCACTCACTTTCGCCGAGTAAAGACGAAACGGTGAAGGAAAAGCTAAAAGCGGCAAAGTCGGAAGGATCACTCGACCGTTCTAAAAAATGGCGAAGTAACACTTACGAGATCTGATTTAATATACGTTGAAGATTCGTAAGATCATGCATTAAATGCACAATCAATAGAGGATCAATCAAGGACGGATTTTACGCTATACGCTTGAAGAAAGAATCCGATCATCAAATCAAGAGAATGCAATTAAGGGGAATCAAGAATAAAATCAAGGATTATTCCCTCATTAATATAGCCAACGGACGGAATTTCAAAATCAAGGTTATTCAAGGCTATAAATAGAAGGCATTGATGATGAGAGAGAATGTGATGAATCAAAAAGAAAAATCAAGTGAAAACTCACAAATTTGAAAAGCCTTCTCTCTGAACTTACAAAGAAACATCTAGTGATCAACTCATATATCAGAGCTACAAAGCCATACTTGGCGCCGAGATTGATCAATCAAGTGTGTGAATCACATTCACATCAAATCAAATAATCAATCGAGGCAATCGAGAAGGAGTTGAATCTGTGATAGCCGTTGAAGGATTTTGATCTCAAGGAGCACAGAAGGAAGATCGCATCACCAAGCCGCTGCGATCAAGGAGTGATAGTCTTGTAGATTGTGAAGCTTGGGAAGCCAAGGACAATCATACTATTGTATCTGTGAAAACAATAGTGAATTCCTCCGATCATCACAGAGAAGAGTGGATTAAGGGATTACACCACCCTGAACCACTATAAGCCTTCACAATTTAATTTCTCGCAATTTACTTTACAAACATTTATTTAATTTGCCTACATCATAACTTATATCTCGTGATTGTCTAAACTGATTTGAAAACAACATAGTAAGAAGGGGACTTATCCATTTGCCCAAAAGCTTTTAAATAAAAGAAAAGTTTTGAAACTCCACTATAGTCATTCACCCCCTCTCGAAGTTTCACCTTTCTCGTGACCAACAATTGGTATCGGAGCAGTGTTTCTAGTATCGTAACTGCTCGTGATCTAATTTACAGTAACAAGGAGATCACTTATTTTCAAAGTAGTTTTCAAATCGAGTTTTCTATACGCTTACATTTATATCTTCATTTGCACCGATGGATTCCTCAAACTTCTTGTCAAAAGTACTGCTTTTAATGTTAATAATTTTGATGAATATAAAATAAGAATGCTATCTCATCTTGCAAAGAACTCATGAAGAGATCTTTGGATGTAATTAATGATGGACCAATCACAATCACTACTGTGGTAGTAGGCACGTGAAAGCGAGATCAAGGAAAGGAAATTGACATACCTAAAAAGGATTGGACCAAGGATGACGGAGAAGAGCAAATCTGGACTTTGTTGCAAAAGACATGATCTTGAAGACCCTAGATAGCAACATGTTCATGAGAATCAAAGACGCAAAAGCAAAGACAAAGGAGATGTGGGACAAGCTATCATTGATAAATGAAGGATCTCAAGCGATTAAAGAAAACAAATTATCTCATTGCAAAACAGAAATTTGAGAACTTTAAAATGAAGGCTGGTGAATCAATTGATCAAATGGACAACAGATTCTCAAGCATCATCAGTGAATTGCAACATCTTGGACACATATATCCCTAGAAAGAAGTATGCTTGAAGATCTTGAGAGGACTACCTGAAAGATGGAAGATCATAACATCGGTAATCAGAGGAACAACAAATCTTGCAAGCACTGACACTCTGACACTAATGTCCCAATTAAAAGCTCATGAATTCGAATTGAACGGTGAAGATGGTGCTCCGGCAGAGACACACAAAATCACTGCATTAGCTGCACCCCAGCAAAGTAACTTTGCCGAATGCATCAGCAAAGAGACATATGAACTAAAAGAACAGTAGCTTTATTAGTTAAACGCTTTGATGGTGTTTAGCGAAAGAAAGCCCTTCAAAGGGAATTCATCATCAAACAAGAGGTCAAGCTCAAACAAAGATATGAAGAAGAATGATGATGAATACAGATGCTTCAACTGCAACAAGAAAGGTCACTTTTGGCTGATTGTCCTGAAGAAAATGACAAAGATGATGAAAAGAAGAAATACAAAGCATCTGAAAAGAGAAAAAGCAAGAAGGCACTCAAGGCAGAATCCAAAGAAGAAAAATAATGAAGAATCATCGATAATGATTCGGATGATAGTGATGAAGAAGACAAATCGAGAAAAAATGAAAAAGCATGTCTATGCCTCATGACCAAAGAATTGGATGAAGATAAAAGTGATAGCTCGATTAATCGAGGAAACAAGCCTATGTTTAATGACTAAAGAATCGATGAAACCGAGGTAACATCTAGTTCATGTTCCTCATCAAATGCATCCACATCTAACACTACACAATCTTCTAGTCTCCCATTAGATACAATGAGACCTAGTCCAAAATCTCATGACTAAATTTGATGAAATTGAAAAGAATCATGAAATTCGGAAAAGGAATGCAAGGATCTAAGAAAATGAAATAAGAGATTAAAGAAAGAATCGGATAAAGCAAAAGTGAATTAACTAGTAAGGAGACCTACTTAAATGATCAACAAAAGCGGATGATCATACATCCATTATTAATGATCGATTAAGAAAATCTCCTCACCAAGAAAGGTAACCACTTGCACCACTAATAGCACCAAACAACAAACCCTCAAAAGGTTTAGATCCAAATCTGGTCTTGGCTACAACGATCGAGATGAAAGTAGGAATAATGGTCAACACAATTCTAAATTCAAGACCATTAATGGATCAAAATTTAGAAAGGGGATGTACCATAGTTCCAACGAGAACATCCTGTTCCGGTGAAGTCAAAACCTAGTGTAGTGAAACAAACAGACTAAATCCTCATTCCACTCAATCATGAACAAAAGCCATCCCGAAAGGTAAAGCGCACTTTTACCCTTTAGAGGATGATTGGAATGTTGCACCTCCAAAATACAAGAGGAAACCATTCCATAAAATGCATCATGTGTTTAAGAAAAACCAATCTGTTCCTAGACACATGAAGCATGAAAGGTTTCCTACTGCATACTGGAAAGTGAAGAAGGATGTAAATGCACCAAAAGGTGGAGAAAAGTATCAGAATACCTTCAGTAAAAATATTAGAAGCTATTCTGCCATGCCTTATACATATGAAGTTGATGACTTCAATTATCCAAAAGAAGACCTTTTGGATACACACTTGGTATGTGAGGCATGATTGCTAATGTGTATGGACCCAAACAAAGTGTTGGGAACCTAAACTTAATTAACTGCTTTGTAGGATGTCCGGTACATGGACAAAGTGGATGTTCGAGACACATGACAGGAAACAAGAAATGGCTCACTAACTTCAAAGATTTTGATGGACCCAAAGTCACATTTGGAGGCAAAGAAAACCCTGGCAAGATTAAGGGGAAGGCATAATACTCAAGAACAATCTAAAGATTCAAAATGTGGCATATGTCAAGGGACTTAACTTCAATCTGATGAGAATCAGTCATTTCTGTGACAAAGGCTACAATGTGCACTTCAACAAAGAAGGATGCAAAGTGATTCACAGCCAAACCAACACAGTAGTTCTTGCAGGTAGTAGACAAGACAACATGTATGTGGTGGACTGGAGAACAGCCAAGGCAGAAACATGTCTACTTGTCAAGAATAAACAATCAACAAGTTTGGATTTGGCACGTAAGATTAAATCACACGAATTTCAAGACCATCAACAAACTATCAAATAGCAAGTTAGTTGAAGGCCTGCCAGAGATCACATTCAAGAAAGAAAGTCTATGTGATGCATGTCAGAAAGGAAAACAGATCAAAAGTTCATTCAAGTCAAAGCCTTATCAATCTACAACAAGAGTTCTACATCCATTACACATGGACTGTTTGGACCAAATCACACGAGAAGTGTGAGTGGTAAGAAATATACTCTTGTAGTGGTGGATGACTTCTCAAAGTACATCCGGACCATTTTCATGAACAAGAAGAAAAAACACTCAAGAAGTCGCCAGATTTGCTTTGAGAAGACTCCAAAATGAGAAAGAGCTAAAGATTATCAAGGTCGAGATCGATAGATGCAATCGAATTTCTAAATGAAATTATCGTAACCTATTGTGAAGAAAATGGAATGTTACATCAACTATCTACAAAGCAGAACTCCACAACAAAATGGTGTAGCGAAAGAAGAAACAGAACTCTCAAAGAAGCAAGAACAATGATTGCTCAAGCATGCTTGCCAAAGAGGTTTTGGGTCAAGCAAAGAAACACAAAGATGTCATACACAAACAGATCAATCATCAACAAATATCATGGAAAGACTCCATATGAAATATGGAATGGTATAAAACCCAATATCTCATATTTTCATATGTTTGGATCAAAATGTTTTGTCTTAAACAGAACCACCACATACCTTTGTTGAGAAGGTGATGAAGCAATCTTCATGGGATACTCGCACACCAAAGAAAGCATTCAGAGTACTCAATAAAAGAACATTGGTGATTGAAGAATCAATACATGTGGTTTTTGATGAACCAAATACAAATGGTGAAGATCTTCAAGACCAAGAAGAGAAAGCAGCACAGAGGGAAATCTATACAAATGCAACCATACCAGCTACTATCCTGAATCATCATTTTGAAAATCAAGAGGAGACACATATCAATACAACAGAAGAAGCACCTAAAGTTGAAGTTCATGCTCATCATGAAGGTATGGAAGCACCAAGTGAAGAACAACTTCAACCAGATCTAAATTGGCTAAGAGACCATCCTGAAGAACAAGTTATTGGAGATATTCACACAGGAGTTAGAACCATAAGACAAGCTCAGAGCACATGCTAACTTGCTTTCTATCACAAGTGGAACCCAAGACCATAGATGATGCAATCCAAGATGCAGATTGGATCACAAACCATGCAAGAAGAACTAAATGAATTTGAAAGAAATGAAGTCCAGAACTTGTTGGCGTACTGGCTATAACCAACATCATTGGTGCAAAATGGGTATTCAGAACAAGATGGATGAGCAAGGAACTCATTGTCGAAATAAAGCATGGCTAGTTTCAAAAGGCTATTCTCAAGCGTAAGGAATAGATTATGATGAAACATTTGCACCAAAGAGCAAGATTGGAAGCAATCGACTCTTTCTAGCATTTGTTTGCATACAAAGACTTCAAAGTCTATCAAATGGATGTCAAGAGTGCATTCCTAAATGGACTTTTGGAAGAAGAAGTTTATGTAGAACAACCTCCTGGATTTCAAATCAAAGGAAAAGAAGACAAAGTATACAAACTCAAGAAGGCCCTCTATGGCCTCAAACAGGCACCTAGAGCCTGGTATGAAACACTATCACAATTTCTGATCAAGAATGGATTCAACAAGGGAACTATTGACAAGACTCTATTCAAACTAGAGGAAGGAGCAAGCACATTGCTAGTACAAATCTATGTTGATGATATAATCTTTGGATCAGAGGATGAAAAGCTTTGTGAGAAATTTGCAAACCTGATGAAGAGCAAATTTCAGATGAGCATGATGGGAGAATTAAACTATTTCCTTGGCCTTCAAGTAAAGCAAATGAAGGATGGCATTTTCATTAGTCAAGCCAAGTACACAAGAGATATGATACACAAGTATGGGATGGATACAAGTGGCACAGCAGACACACCAATGTGTGCCAGAGTCATACTTAGAAAAGATGAAGCAGGAAAGGATGTTGATCAGAAAATGTGTAGAGGAATCATTGGATCCTTATTATACTTAATCGCAAGGCACTGATATAGCATTTGCATAGGAGTGTGTGCAAGATTTCAAGCTCAACCAAAAGAATCACATCTTCTAGCAAATAAAAGGATAATCAAATACTTGAAAAACACTATAAATGTTGGAATTCGGTATTCAAAAGATGGAGGATTTCAATTGATATCATATTCAGACTCTGACTATGCAGGATGCAAAATAGATAGATAAAGCACCTCTGGAACATGTCAAATGCTAGGAACCAGACTAGTCCCTTGGTTCAGTAAAAAGCAAAACTCCATATCTACATCAACATCTGAAGCAGAATATATATAGCATGTAGTCATGTGCACAAGTACTTTGGATAAGACAACAGCTAAGGGACTATGGAGTGGAAGAGAAAACAATTCCAATCATGTGTGATAACACAAGTGCAATATCTATTACTGAAAATCCAGTATTGCATTCAAGAACAAAGCACATTGATGTAAGACATCATTTCATTAGAGACCATGTTGAAAAGGGGGATGTCATCCTAAAACACATACCCACTGAAGATCAATTGGCTGACATGTTCACTAAACCACTAAGTTATGAAAGATTTAGTATGTTAAGAACTGAGTTAGGAATGATTGAAATTGAATAAGTATCAAATAGCGGCTAACTGGAGTAATCGGCTAAGTGACTTCATCAACTGGTACAACCTTTGCCGTTACAGGAGATGTAGCAGGTAAGGCACTGGTATCCAGCGAAGGTAACTCAACTGGTACAACCTTTGCCGTTACAGGAGATGTAGCAGGTAAGGCACTGGTATCCAGCGAAGGTAACTTAACCGATTGTTAGAATGATTAAATGGAGCACTTCGGTGAAGAACTCATTGGATCGGCTAAGTGACCAGCCAAGACACTTCACCGAAATAAAGACTTGGATAAATTAGAAGTGTGAACAAAATCAATTCTGATTACACGTGGAGAATAAGGAAATTATGGAGGATTATTCTGTGAAAGATTACACACGTGGAGATCAACTTATGATCATGGAGGTAATTGTATTATTTTTTTCGAATTATAAACTCCTCGATTCACATACACAAAATCACGCCATTATGTCACAAAATCCTTCCATATTCAAACCACGTTCACACTACCCAAATCACACTATTTAAACAAGACTTAGAGATTTTCAGAAATCTTTACGCTCTCTTGTAAACTTACAAACCCTATTTCTGATTTTCACTGAAAACTTGAAGAACTCTTTTCTAAACATCTATCTACTATCAATGGCTTCATCTTCCACAATCTCTCCCAATCGAAAAAACTACTAGAGAAGTCAATCATCACTGGTTCATTCTTCAAACCAGAACATTATCTCTCGTATTGTGATAATGATGCGAAAGCTCAACGCTTGGTTGACTGCTGTTCAAATTTGGGGCTGATGACCTTCCTAAACCCCCCAATCACTGGAATTTGTTATGAAAATCTTATTGCGTTTTGGAAAAACGCCAAATTTGTGCCCAGCACAAAGAAGACTGAAGTCGACCGCATCACGAGCTCAATCTTTGGAAGAGACATAGTCATAATGCCTGGTACACTAAACAGATATCTGCAACTTCCCATAATCGGTCCAGCCAATGTCAAGTTTGTGACGGTTGACGTCCAGAAATTCTGGGCTGAAATAGCCAAGAATCCCAGAAGAAACAGCAAAACATACAACCTGCCCAGATCAATGCTCAAACTTCAATTCGCGGAATTTACACCAGTCATCACCAAGAATATCGAGGGCAGAAAGGGGTCTATGGAAAATCTGACTGAAGTTCGGATCAGACTTTTGGCCATCATCTACGAAGGTACCAAATTCGACTGGGCAACGTTTGTTTTCAATCGATTGAAGGACCAAATTCAAAAGGAAATTGATCTATCAACAACGGCACCAAGCAAGGGTTTACAGAAAAAGGGCGATTTCTCGAGAGGAAATCATATGGGTTTCTCTTCAACACTGCTCAACGAATTGAAGGTAAAACCCACCAATCTACAAATCCCCACACAAGTCAAAAACCATGTTTACCTACATCAAGGCTTCCTTGAAGCCCAAACCCATTGCTTGGGAGCAAAAGCGAGCGACCAAGGCGATAGATCGGGAGTGGGATGAAGAACTAGATCCCAAACGGCACATGAAAGCACCTCTCTCATTGGAATCAAGAATTTGAATGAACTCGTGACAATAAGTGACGACACAAAGAACGGAAGAAGAAAAGCAACAAGAGGAAATCACCTATCCTGGAGGAAGGTGAGGAAGGATCTGAGAATCACCTCATCTCAAGAGGAAGAAATAGATGAGGCGGAAGATGAGTCGAGGATGAACACCTAGGAGGTAGAAATCTTGAAGCAAATCAAGAAGATTTGGGGATCTCTGACGATGAACTGACTCTCCAAGAAGTGCTTTTCAAAAGCATTGGTACAGTTGACAAACAGCTCAGTGAGCTAGCTGATAAAACTCACTCAGCCGAAATTGTCAACTCCCCCACAATTGCACAAGGGGGAACAATGTGGCAGATCTGTAAGCTCACACTCAACAACAACCTCTAAATGACCCCGTGTCTAATGAAAGGCAACAAGAGCAGATGGAAGAAAAAGAAGAAGCACAAAATGAAAAGGAAGAAGAGGAAAAGGAAGAGCAAGAAGTTGAAGTGGAAAATGAGGAGAAGCAAGGTGAAGATGCTGAGGGTGAAAATGATGAGGATGAAGAGGATGCCCATGTGACACCAGAAGAAATTGATCCAGAGAGAGTCTTCAATCTGGACATTCAACCCCTCATTGTGGACATGGAAAGGCAATACTACAGCAGGCAAAACTTGAAGCATGCCTTAAGGAGTGAAGCTACCTCCTTCAACCACAAGATTGAGGCCCTCATTAATCACATCAAGATTCAGGATGAAGTCATGGAAAGGAAAGGGAACTTACTTTGCAACTTACAACAACTCATTCCTCATCATGTCCAAACCAATCTTGAATTCCATGCTGAGACAATGGACAACAATCTTAAGCCATTGGTGGACACTCTCAATGCTCATACTCATCAAATTCAGCATATGGATGAGGTAATGGAGCATTCTGGCTAGCAATTGGACCTTCTACTCAAAGTTGGTGAGGCCAACAACAAGATACTGGAGAGAAGATATGGACCTCTCCTCGATTACGATCTGACACCAACAAATCTTGAAGCCTTTTTAGTCTTTGCCAAAAGGGGAAGGAAGTTCTAAGCCTGAAAGCAGTAAAGAGAAAGCAAGCCCAACAGAAAAGGGCAAGGGCAGCAAAGGCAAAGGCATCAGGGTTGAAGATGTGAAGAAGTAGATCTTACACTCAATCTGAATGATTTCTAGATTACTTCTATGTGCCCTGTCTTTAAATAAAAAGATGCAATATCTTATTGCCTTATGATGGATGAATAAAATCGTTGAAATTTTGTTCTAATTTTGATTACTTATGTTCAGGCTTATGAGGGTTTTTGGCATCATCAAAAAGGGGGAAATTGTTAGGAACATTTTATTATGTTTTGATGATGGCCATACTAAATTGTATATAGCAAGCCTGAAATAAGTTAGAATTCTCTGTATAAGTCTTTACTTAGAGTCCGACATGTTGTATAAGTTAAGTCAGACAAGTATTGTACTAGTTGGTAGGACGTCAAAGCAAAAAACAGATATTCGGCAGAGTGAAGCCAGCCAAGCACCAGCAGAGAAGCAATGCAGACATTAAAGGTCTGACTTGTAACCAAGGAAGTCTGTGATGGCCTTGGACAAGTCTAAGTTATATTACAAGCGATGCACATTAATATTCAAATATGGTGTACACTGATCTCACTCTAATCAAAGATCAGTGAAGTACAAAGATTCTCCTCAAATAGAAACAAAGAAGAAAACAGTGAATCGGCAAAGCATACTCACTTTCGGCTTAGTAAAGACAAAACGGTGAAGGAAAAGCTAAAAACGGCTAAGTCAGAAGGATCACTCGACCGTTCTAAAAAACGGCGAAGTAACACTTACCAGATCAGATTTAATATACGTTGAAGATTCAGAAGATCATGCATTAAATGCACAATCAATAGAGGATCAATCAAGGACGGATTTTCTGCCATATGTTTGAAGAAAGAATCCGATCACTGAAATCAAGGAGAATGCAATTAAGGGGGAATCAAGAATAAAATCAAGGATTATTCCCTCATTAATATAACCAACGGACGGAATTTCAAAATCAAGGTTATTCAAGGCTATAAATAGAAGGCATTGACAGACAGAGAATGTGATGAACTGAAAAAGAAAAATCAAGTGAAAACTCTGTCAATTTGAAAAGCCTTCTCTCTGAACTTACAAGGAAACATCTAGTGATCAACTCAGATATCAGAGCTACAAAGCCATACTTGGCGCTGAGATTGATCAATCAAGTGTGTGAATCACATTCACATCAAACTGAAGCAACTGAATCAGAGGCAATCTGAGAAGGAGTTGAATCTGTGATAGCTGTTGAAGGATTTTGATCTCAAGGAGCAGCAAGGAAGACTGAATCACTGAAGCTGTTGCAGTCAAGGAGTGATAGTCTTGTAGATTGTGAAGCTTGGGAAGCCAAGGACAATCATACTATTGTATCTGTGAAAAACAATAGTGAATTCCTCCGATCATCACATGAGAAGAGTGGATTAAGGGATTACACCACCCTGAACCACTATAAGCCTTGTGTCAATTTAATTTCTGCAATTTACTTTACAGCATTTATTTAATTTGCCTACATCATAACTTATATCTGTGATTGTCTAAACTGATTTGAAAACAACATAGTAAGAAGGGACTTATCCGCTGCCCAAAAGCTTTTAAATAAAAGAAAAGTTTTTGAAACTCCACTATAGTCATTCACCCCCCTCTGACTATAGTTTCACCCTTCTCTGGGACCAACAGAACCTGATTGCATTTTGGAAAAATGCAAAGTTTGTGCCAAGAACAAAGAAGACTGATATCGACTGTATAAAAAGTTCAATCTTTGGCAAAGAAGTGGTCATCACACCTGGCCTACTTAACAGATTCTTACATCTACCCATGATTGGCCCGGTAAACGTGAAGTTTGTGCAGGTTAACATCAAGACCTTCTGGGAGGAGATAGCCAAAAGCCCCAAAAAGAACAGCAAAACCTACAATCTACCAAGATCAGCACTCAAACTTCCATTTGCTGAGTTCGCACCTGTCATTACCAAGAACATCGAAGGCAAGAAAGGGTCGTTTGAAAACTTGATAGAGGTACGAGTTAAGCTAATGGCAATAATCTATCAAGGCCTTCACTTTGACTGGGCAACCTTTGTCTTCAATAGATTGAAAGAGCAGATTCAAAAGGAAATAGATCTTTCGATTATGGCACCAAGTAAAGGGTTGCAGAAGAAAGGTGAATTATGGGATAGGAAATCATATGGGTTCCCTCTTCAACACCTATTTGATTCATTAAAAGTGAAACCCATAAATCTGTAGCCTCCACACAGGTCCAAGGTGATGTTTACCTACATCAAGGCATCTATGAAACCCAAACCCACTACCGGACGAAAAAGGAAAGCTCCCGAAGGCAGTAGATCAGGGATGGAAAGACGAACCAGGTCGCAAAAAGCATAAGAAGACACCCCAGTGGTAAGTACCAACAATCCGGACAATCCAGTGGTGATCAGTGATGATATAGCAATGGAGGAAGAGAAACAAGAAGAAGTGACATATCTAGAGGAAGGTGAGGAGGGGTATCAACTTACTCCATCTGAAGAAGAAGAGATGGATGACGAAGAAGAAGAGACATCTGAGGATGAAAAAGCTGAAACATAGGAAGCACAGATAGACAGTACTCATCTTGAAAATGATCAAGGAAAGATGGCGATTTCTGATGATGGTCTGACAATCTAGGAAGTAATTCTCAGAAGCATCAGCAAAGTTGACAACCGGTCGAGTGAGACAGCTGATAAAGCTGACTTTGTTGAACATGTCAACTCCCCCAGCATTGATCTAGGGGGAACAACAGCAGAGAAAATCACACCTCTGGCAAATAAAGACATCACCACCCCTAAGCAACCCTTCAATGACCCTAAGTCTAATGAGGAAGAAAAAGAAAGTGAGAAAGAGAAGGAAGAAGATGCAGATGATGAGGATGAGGAAGAAATTCCAGAGGAAACTGATCCAGAAAGACTATTCAATCTGGATATTCAACCACTCATTGTGGACATGGAAAGGCAATACCTCAGCAGACAAAACTTAAAAACTGCCTTAAGGAGTGATGAAACTTCCTTAAACCATAAGATTGAAGCCCTCATCAGTCACATTAAGATTCAAGATGAGGTGATGGAGAAACGGGAAGACTTGCTTTGCAACCTGCAACATCTCATTCCTTACCATCTCCAGAGCAATCTTGAGTTTCATGCTAAAAAGGCTGATAACAATCTCAAACCCTTGATGGACACCTTGAGTGATCATACACATCAAATCCACCATCTCAACGAGGTTATGGAATATTCTGGCCAGCAACTCGACACTGATAAATGTCACTACGGCCAACAATCAAATCCTGGAGAAAAGGTATGGTCCTCTCCCCGAATCAGAAGAAGCAACCAGAATCCTTGAAGAAAGTTTTGGTGCTGCCAAAAAGGGGGAAGAAAGCAAGCCTGAGAGCTCCAGCGGAATGAAGGCAAGCCACAAGGATAAGGGCAAGGGCATCAAAGGCAAGGGCACCAGGTTTGAAGAAAAGAAGCAGTAGCCCTTATTATATTAATTTTCTCACTCAAATGCCTTTGATTTTCGAATAAAAAGATGCAATGTCTTATTGCCCTTAAATGGATGAATAAATTTTTTTGAGTTTTATTCTGTTGTCCTATTATGAAAAATTTGGCATACTTATGTTCAGGTTTATGAGGGTTTTGGCATCATCAAAAAGGGGCAAATTGTTAGGAACATTTTGTTATGTTTTGATGATGGCCATACTAGCTATTGGTCCCTTGGAAAGGCTAACACAAGTTTATCGGGGGGGTGAATAAACTTGTCCCTAAACTCGGATTTTAAAACAAATTAAGGTTCGATTAAAACTTGTGTGAAGTTAAGTCGATCGAGTGAGAGTTTAAGTCAAACCGACTTAAGCAAAATCGAGCCAACCGGCAAATGATATAATTCTAGCCTTTTTCTTGATCTTGTTGTTCTATGTGAAAGCCGAGTGTGTTAAATCGAATTTTGGTGAATGTCACCATGAGTCGTGAGTTGTATAACAATCAATTCTCGAATCTGCAGTAGATAAATGCTAAGTAAATAGATAAGTGCGTAAAGTAAATGAGGCAAATATTATAGAGGTTCCGGTGGTGTAATCCTCGACCCTCTCTTCCTCATGGTGTACGAGGAAAATTCCACTAGAACTTCTTGAGGTAAGTTGTTACAAAAAGTCCTAAACAATAGTCCTTGGCTAATGCCTAGCTTCACTATCTAAACAGTTGTAGAACAGGTAGAATTGCTGCTCTTCAATTGCTTGAACACTGGTCCTTGAAGGGTTACGTATGCCTCTTCACTAGCTACAACCACAAACACAGTCTACCCGACTGCTTGTAACAACTGTCCTTGACAAAACCTTCCCGGTTTGCTTCACAGTCTAAACCTTTGATGTAGAATCAAAGTTGGGCTGAGAATCAATAAATTGATTCTTGTTTGTGGTTCTTCAAAGTGTCTGAATCTGGATAAGTTCTGTGTAGCTTGGACACTTGAAGATCTGGATAAGTTCTGTGTAGCTTGGACACTTGAAGAAATTATTGATATGATCTTGTTATAGCGCAGAGATGATAGCAATTCGAATAACTAAGACTAGTGCACAAATATGCTTGTTGATCTTAATAATTCTTCTTATTGTTCTTGGTCCAAAGTCCTCTATTTATAGTGTGAGGTCCAACGTTCATCTCGTATGAATTCGAATTGTATCAACGTCTATCTTGTAACGGCTATATTTTCTGACCGTTCTCATGTGTCAGTATTTCATCCAATAAAATTGCTTGCTTTAAAACTTTCGATTGCATTTATCGCTTTGTTGGATGACTCGACATATAAAATCGTGTTTATCGATCGCTTTTATATCTGTGTGTTTATCGATTGTCGCTTTTGACCGACTGGAGCATTAATCGAGATTTTACTCGCCTTCAAATATCGCATCGCTTTACATCGATTATAATTGACTTAATCAGAGTACACCATAAACAATTATCTTTTAAGAACTCATTGTCCTTATGATTCTTAGGTCTTCTGTTAAGGGCTAAATTATAGTGATTTTCATACATATTTTATATATCAATATTCCCCATATATGGATTATTTTCATAGATATTGAGCTATATATGTAAATATTGAGTAAATGATGTTTTTGATAGTTAAATTGCAAAACGTGACGAATTATGTGCTTAAATTATGATTTTATATTATTTTGGAAATATGTTACACTTTGGTATGTTTTGATCCTTGTGTAGATACTCATTGATGATGGAAAAGATGATCCTAAAGAGCTAATTTCGAGATGAGAGAGATCAATCAAAGATATGGAAGAATAAAAGAGATAAGGAAAGAAATCAATGAAGATAAAGATGGAAATATCAAGATTTTCGGCGGTGGATCAAGGCCCAAATAAAGCGGACGAAGCGTCCCGGATCGAAATCGGCGTTTGAAAATCTGAACCGGCCCGTAATCGTAATTCACATTCGTAGAGTTCGACGCTGTCCAAACGAAGTCCCGCCTCCGTCCAAGCATCCTGACGGGCGTCCGGTTGAGTGAACGGGCGCCCACCGCCGCTTTCTTTGAAACCGACTAAGTTTATCAGAAGAACCGCCTCGATTTTCTATTTAAAGCACAAAGAGCCCCAAACCCTAATTCATTCCGATTTTCATACACATCAAACACAAGGAGCAGCCGCACTTTGAGATTTGAAGGCCGGTCACGCTGAGCCTTGTGCTCGGGTGAACCGAGGTTAGATTAGGAGTAGTTTAGATGCTTTTCGTTTTAGTTCTTGGATCCTTCAATGTATGAGACTATGTGAGTTCTTCTTGATTTATTCAATTCAGTTTTTCTTCATGATTTGATTTCGTTTTGTATCTTTTCTATGTGTTTATGATGCCATGAGAATAGATTGGAAGATTTGTTTTCTATTGATGTTTATAATACGGAAGTTGCATAAACGTTAGATCACCATAGAAAGATAGGGTTTTTAGTCGTTAATGATGACAAGTTAATCGATTAATCATCTAGGTTGTTAGATTCTAAAATACGAGAGTTAACCTGAATCTACACCGAGTTTTGTATTGAAAATCAGTTTCAACTTACGAGAGAGTAGAGATTGATAAATTGGATTTACTAAGGAATTAGGAATCCGTAGCTTGAGAATAGATTCGCTAAGGAATTAGGGGTTTATGTCTCGTGAAAAGGTGAAGCCACAAATTGAATTAGAATCATGAGAATAACTAGGATTGAAATCACTTAGTTTGTACATTGTTTGAGCCCATGTCTTTTTATTTTAGATTGTTTTATTTTGTTTTCCTAGGTTAGATTTATTCTCATTGTTCTTTACGTTTTTATGTTTGCTTTTCGTTTATTCGTTTCCTTGAGTAACAATTGAGAGAATTAGTGAGATTAGATTCAACATCCCTTTTCCCTGTGGATCGACCCTGTACTTACCCTACTATGCTATCAACTACCCGGTATTCGGCCGGTTAGGAGGTAGTTTTGCATGGTAGTATAGGTTTATAAATTTTCTTTTGTTTTAATGATACAAAATCTCCCCAACAAAAGTGGCGCCGTTGCCGGGGAATAGGTGTCATGTTGAATCTGGTTTTGTTAATTTCTCGATTTTGTTACGTTTATTTTCGTTTTCAATAAAAGTAGCGTTTAATAGATTGAGAGTTTTTATTTTGCCGTGTTTCGATGACCGTAGGGTTAAGAATGTGCAAAAGTTTTTTACTCAATCTGTTTTACGTGAAGTTTGTGTTTAGTTGTTACCTAGTCTAACCCATGTGCTAAAATTTATCTGTGGCTGTTGTCTGTGCTCTATGTTGTGTTTATAAGATTTAGGGTTTCTGTGTCTTTCCTGCATAGTCTGTGCAAATTCGATGCTTGGACGGGCGTCCAAGTAAGCGAACGCCGTCCAAAATTTAACTAACGCAGTGAAAGAACGGCCGGGTGTATGAACGCCGTCCGTCCGTAGAAGGTTTCAACGCTGCTCGAGTTGAAGGATCGACGGGCGTCTGGAATTCTGAACGCCCGTCTGGAGGTTTTCAAGAGCAAACGAGCGTTTGAAAAGATGAACGTTCGTCCAGTTCTGAACGCTAAGTGAACGTTCGTCCGGGGTTC
The DNA here is from genome assembly GCA_026214975.1 of Gentiana macrophylla. Classification (NCBI taxonomy): domain Eukaryota; kingdom Viridiplantae; phylum Streptophyta; class Magnoliopsida; order Gentianales; family Gentianaceae; genus Gentiana; species Gentiana macrophylla. The sequence goes on from CM047810.1 coordinate 65,797,872, forward strand.
AGTCCAGGTTTTGGTTTTTCTTGATTTTATTTTCAATGCTTTTATTTGATGTGGATTTTTCATTCGAGCTTCTGTGGCTAATTGATGTTTACATAGATGTCCTGAACTTATATGTTTTTACCTTTCCATCTATGAATCCATGTTAGATAATTGATCAATTTTTTATATGCATGATTCGTCTAGGCATGTTATAGTGACTGTCGGTTCTCGTAAGCTATAACTGTTCTTATAGTTAATTAGTAGCTAATGTCGGTTCCCGTATGCTACATACCGCTGTGATGAATCTTTTAAGCTTTGAGACTTATGTGCTTCCTTGTTGTTTATGTAACTCATTTGGGTAGTACTGTCGGTTCTCCGTTGCTACCATCGGAATCCTTATGAGTTATATCTGTTTAGTATAGCTAACTGTTGGTTTCCATAATGCTATCACTTTTGATGAGTCTTAAAGCGCGTCTACATTGCATGTAATGAACAGCACTGTCGTTTATCGTAACCTGTCATTATTTGGTAGACGTTTATTTTATACATGTCATATTGCTAATGAGTGGGCTAGTTTTCTTTCTTTTATTTTCTTTTATTTTTGCATATCATATAGGTGCATATCATTTAGTTGCATATCATCTAGTTGCATTGTTTTTCTATTTTTCTTTTATTTTTCTTGAGTGTAGTTAACTGTCGGTTTCCGTAATACTACCTCGTTTTTTTTCATGATGGTTACTGTTGGTTTTCCATATGCCATCATTATTTTATTATTGCATATCATGTAGGCTGCATTGTAGTATATTTTCATATAGTTGCACCTAGCCTACGAGTTTGTGATATTTTCATGTATATGTGTCCATCTTTATGTGAGCATAATTTGAATATCTCTATAAATTCTTTTCCTGTGCTTTATATGTTATCTTCCCCCTATCCCCGAGGTATTTCATGTTTGTCAAGTGTGCAGGGTATTTGCATTAGCTTTTGTGAGCTTTAGACGATATCAGTTTTCCGGTGGATGGTCCACAGTCTACTGATTTCCTCAACATTTCTGGATCTGGAACGCGTCCGTTCCAGAATTGTTCCCATTCGAACAACAAATCAGCTAAGTTCTATTTTCTTTTATTTTGCACAACTTGAGGACAAGTTGCAATTTAAGTGTGGGGGAGGGGATGGTTTATGTGTATCTACAGTCATTTGCTCTAATTAGTTATATTTCTATGAAAAGTGCAAAATTTTATTTTCAAGAATTTTTTGTTTTGTCCAGAGTAACATTTCAATTTCATGCTAGTTTTATAATCTGGCACCCTTTAGTTGTTATCAGTAGTCATATCATGTTCTGAGAATAGGTTTAGTAAGTCGATACTCACTTGAACTTCATTTCACGAACCTATTAGATGAAGAGCCAAATATAGAATAGTTTCCGGTTAGTTAAAGGGAAGTTAATTCTTGATGCAGATAACACTTATTTAGCATTAATGAAAGTTAAGAACTAGTGCTATACTCACAGTTAGAATCTCAGTACCTTAGTGTTTTTGAAAAACTTTAAGAGTCTTGAATGTGTTAGAAATAATATTTGACCGAGAGTTTCCAAAGGGTTTAAAAAATACAAAAATATATATATACATCTATAAATAGAAATAAACGAATAAAATTTTTTTGCGGGAATTTTGTTTGTAACTATCACCTCGAGTCCATTTGGATACTGCCCCAAATGGGGAGTGTGGTTTACCTTGACAAGATGAAGGGATTGAGTGATCTCGGGGTGACCTCTAATGTAGGGAGTGTGTTATACTTTTGAGACGCGACGATAGGAAATATAAAATATACGTTTTTTTGGAATTCTAAGTCAAGTTGATCTAAACCCAGTAGAGACCCGAAAGGTATTTTCTTGGTACTAAGCAAAGGAATTTAGTTGTGAGTTAGTTACTATGTTCTTGGTAATTAGTTTTTGTTAGGTAAGTGCTGTAGATAGAATGAAGTTTTCGTTTAGTTGACCGGATAACTGTTAGTGCTTGATGTATTATATCGAGAGAGGATCGGTGGAAGTTTAGTAGGTTCTGCACACACATCACCGAGTGAGGTCGATTTGCTGAATACTAGCTTGTCGTGAGCATGACTATATCTCGTGTCAGGTTATGTGGATTCTTGATAGTATGTTCTGGTTTTGTTTTGCTCGAGGACGAGCAAAAGTTTAAGTGTGGGGGTGTTGTTAAGGGCTAAATTATAGTGATTTTCATATATATTTTATATATCAATATTCCCCATATATGGATTATTTTCATAGATATTGAGCTATATACGTAAATATTGAGTAAATGATGTTTTTGATAGTTAAATTGCAAAACGTGACGAATTATGTGCTTAAATTATGATTTTATATTATTTTGGAAATATGTTACACTTTGGTATGTTTTGATCCTTGTGTAGATACTCATTGATGATGGAAAAGATGATCCTAAAGAGCTAATTTCGAGATGAGAGAGGATCAATCAAAGATATGGAAGAATATAAGAGATAAGGAAAGAAATCAATGAAGATAAAGATGGAAATATCAAGATTTTCGACAAAGGGATCAAGCGTCCAAATAAAGCGGACGAGCGTCCGGATCGAATCGGCGTTTGAAATTCGAACCAGCGTCGAATCGTAATTCACATTCGAGAGAGTTCAGACGCCGTCCCAAACGAGCGTCCGCCTCCGCCCAAGCATCCTGGGACGGGCGTCCGGTTGAGTGAACGGGCGTCCACCGCCGTTTTTTTGAAACCGACTTAGGTTACTGTAGCAACCGCCTCAGTTTTCTATTTAAAGCACAACAGCCCCAAACCCTAATTCATTCCGATTTTCATACACATCAAACACAAGGGAGCAGCCGCACCTTGGAGATTTGAAGGCCGGTCACCCGAGCCTTGTGCTCGGGTGAACCGAGGTTAGATTAGGAGTAGTTTAGATGCTTTTCGTTTTAGTTCTTGGATCCTTCAATGTATGAGACTATGTGAGTTCTTCTTGATTTATTCAATTCAGTTTTTCTTCATGATTTGATTTCGTTTTGTATCTTTTCTATGTGTTTATGATGCCATGAGAATAGATTGGAAGATTTGTTTTCTATTGATGTTTATAATACGGAAGTTGCATAAATGTTAGATCACCATAGAAAGATAGGGTTTTTAGTCGTTAATGATGACAAGTTAATCGATTAATCATCTAGGTTGTTAGATTCTAAAATACGAGTTAACTGAATCTACACCGAGTTTTGTATTGAAAATCAGTTTCAACTTACGAGAGAGTAGAGATTGATAAATTGGATTTACTAAGGAATTAGGAATCCGTAGCTTGAGAATAGATTCGCTAAGGAATTAGGGGTTTATGTCTCGTGAAAAGGTGAAGCCACAAATTGAATTAGAATCATGAGAATAACTAGGATTGAAATCACTTAGTTTGTACATTGTTTGAGCCCATGTCTTTTTATTTTAGATTGTTTTATTTTGTTTTCCTAGGTTAGATTTATTCTCATTGTTCTTTACGTTTTTATGTTTGCTTTTCGTTTATTCGTTTCCTTGAGTAACAATTGAGAGAATTAGTGAGATTAGATTCAACATCCCTTTTCCTGTGGATCGACCTGCATTACCCTACTATGCTATCAACTACCCGGTATTCGGCCGGTTAGGAGGTAGTTTTGCATGGTAGTATAGGTTTATAAATTTTCTTTTGTTTTAATGATGCAAAATCTCCCCAACATCTTCATACAAGATCCATAAAGTCATTTCAGGTCACCACAAACTTGCCTGAAGTCTAACTTTATAGTCTCGACTTGTAATTTTCATAACTGAGTTTGAACCCTCAGCTCTTCAATCTTCTATAACTGAGTCTGTGACCCTCAGTTCTTCTATCTTCCAGATGAGCCAACTGAGTCTGTGTCCCTCAGCGAACTTATCTTCTTCAGTTTCAGCCATATTACAGTGCTTGTCTGATGTAACCTATACAAATATCAAACTCTAGCAAAACCTATACATTCAATTATAGACATCTTTTAGCTTTTCACTATAACAGCTAGCTTCAGCACTTCATCAATGAGGTTAAGATAATATTCTGAGTAAATATGATGAATTATAATCAAAACATAAATTTTATTTCCAACACTAGCTATTATAGCAAGCCTGAAATACGTTAGAATTCTATGTATAAGTCTTTACTTAGAGTCTGGCATGTTGTATAAGTTGAGTCAGACAAGTATTGTACTAGTTGGTAGGACGGCAAGTAAAAACAGATTTCCGGCAGAGTGAAGCCATCCAAGTAGCAGCAGAGAAGCAATGAAGACATTATGGTCTGACTTATAACCAGGGAAGTCTGTGATGACCTTGGATAAGTCTAAGTTATGTTTCAAGTAATGATACTTAGTGTTTAAATATGGTGTACACTGATCTCACACAAATAAAGGATCAGTGAAGTACAAAGATTCTTCTTGAACTGAAAGAATGAAGGAAACAGTGAATCGGCAAAGTAAACAGACTTTCGGCTGAGTGAAGACAAAGTAGTGAAGGAAGATCTAAGTGGAAAAGTCAGAAGGATCATTTGACCATTCAAAGAACGGCTAAGTAAACTTTACTTAATCAGGTTTCAAATTATGATGAAGATACAGAGGATCAAGCATTAAATGCACAATCAATAGAGGATCAATCAAGAACGGATTTTCTGATAAACGTTTGAAGAAAAATCCGATCACTGAAATCAAGGAGAATATAATTAAGGGGGAATCAAGAATAAAATCAAGGATTATTCCCTTCATTAATATAGCCAACGGACGGAAATTCAAATCAAGGATAATCAAGGCTATAAATAGAAGGCATTGACAGAAAAATAAAGTTAAGGAAGAACGATCATAAATCTGAGCAAAAACTTTGTCAAAGTGAAAAGCCTTCTATCTGTGCAGAAAAAGAAATATCTAGTGATCAACTCAAAACTGAGAGCCACATTTCAACATCAAGCATTCAGATTGATCAACAAGTTTGTGAATCCAATTCACATCAATCAAGCAATTGAATCAGAGCCATCTGAGACGGAGTTGTGTTTGTGATAGCTGCTGAAGGATTTGATCCCAAGGAGCAGTGAAAGAGACTAAGTCACTGAAGCTGTTGCAGTCAAGGAGTGATAAAAGTCTTGTAGATTGTTAAACTTGTGTAGTCATGGTCAATCAGGCTATTGTATCTGTGAAAACAATAGTGAATTCCTCCAATCATCACATGAGAAGAGTGGATTAAGGGATTACACCACCCTGAACCACTATAAGCCTTGTGTCAATTTACTTTCAACAATTTACCTTACTGCATTCATTTAATTACTTATATTATATCTTATATCTGTGATTGCCCAAACTACTTTGAAACAACATAGTAAGAAGGGACTTATCCGCTGCCCAAAAGCTTTTAAATACAAGAAAAGTTTTTGAAACTCCACTATAGTCATTCACCCCCCTTCTGACTATAGTTTTACCCTTCTCTGGGACCAACACCACGGCTAGGAGGGAAATCAGGGAGTAAATTTGTAATCGAGTTGACATACTGAACACCGTTTGAACTGCTGTACCATGGCCTGCCTGATTGTCGTTAGGGATCGCGAGCTTAGTGTTGTGTCATGCTTTTTTTAACGATCCGTCTTGGAAGCTTTTTGTGGCGCGAACCCGACTGGCTGCTGGATTGCCGAGCTGAAGCGGGTGATCCCGGTTAGTTATGCTTAAACACAAAATACCATGCAGGATCACGATGAAGCATTCAGGCTTATGTTTCCATGCTAACGCAAAAGGAAACTTAGACTTTGGTTTCGAGGCGGGATGGCTTATATCTCGTCATATAAGATAGTGAGCTGCCCGGCCGAATGTTGCAGTCTTGCCGCCTCCGGTTGCCTAAGATTTGAACATTCTTGTGCCCCTCAAGCTTTCGTTGCTGTAGCTCGAGACCTTGCCCCGAGAAGGCGTGAGGAGGAGATCCGTATAAGAGAGGATCCTGGCAACAACGACTGACTTTGAAGATTCTGATGATGAAAGTGACCAGACGTCATTGAAGAGGGCAAGGAGGGAAGGAGATGGCTCGTCTGTGGGTCATGCTGGGGTGACCCGGAGCCCAAAGATTTTGTTGAGGAGGCTGTTATGGGGATGTTGGAGAGAGGTCCCAACCAACTGTTATGGAGACTGCTGAGTCTAGGCGAGGCACTACGGGTTCTCGGACCACTACAAACATTTCTGGTACTCGAACTCCTTTTCCGCCTCCCGGTGAGGGCCTGATATGGATGAGAGGTGCTTATAGGCCTCCAAAAATAGACCCGAGGGGATGCAGCTGGCTAGGGTACTTAATGAGGGTGTCCTTCCTGTGAAGAACATAAACCCCACTAACTTTGATGGGACCTCATACAATAGTGGTGTCGGGCTGGCAAACCGGATTATCGCTGAGGACTAGATGACCAATTTTCTGCCCAAAGTTGATGATTTTTATAGGCTGATGGGCAATCTGTCCTGATGTGATTCCGGTTGGAATCAAATCCGATGTTTTACCCATAAAGTAACTAGGAGGAACAATAACAAGCAAAAACCCTAGACCTCGATAATCCAATCAAGATCGTAGGTAAGAACGCCCAACAAATGCTCACGATGCTGGTAAATTCTTAAAGGGCTGAATCCTCTACTACGAAGAGAACTCTCACATGCATGTGATAAATCAAAGTCAAGAAGACTTCAATAAAAGCTAAGAAGCCAAATTTTATATCATCATAATTGTCTGAATAATCAAAAGCTAGTGTTTGCCTTATATAGGCTTACAAATAAAAGAACTAACAAGGAAAAAGAAATGTGGGAGAAATTCCCACTAATAAAATGCCCCTACCTCCTATTGGCCAGAAACGAAATGTTCCTATTGGCTAATAAAAGAATAAATAAATAAAGTGCTGAAAATCCAATATAAAATAAAACCAAATCCTAATTAATTAAATAATATTCAGCCATAGGGTCTTCATAATACTCAAAAATAGCACGACTGCTGGTATCCTCCGAGCATAAACCGCATCACGACTGCTGGTATCCTCCTGGATCAAATAGTAAGCGTGGCCGAACATATGTGAGTAGGCCCTCGCAGTGAAGTACATCCATGAAAAGTAAAGAGGTGAACACTTTAGTAACCAGCCTCTTGTACAAATGAACGGGGCCAACATAATAATCAGCAACCACAAAATCGAAAGGACGACAATGCACCAAAAATGGATCATGATGAATATGTGCTGCTTGTATATCTTTTAAGTGCGCAAGTGACCCAGTCGACTTGGAAACATTGTCAACGCCTCCAACAAAAGGAGCATGTACCTGCAAAGAAAATGCTGGGGCAACACAATTCAAAAGTGGCTCAATGGTGAGCATGGTTGCCTCCTCATTCTCAACAGCGATCTCATCATCTGTACCATCATGAACAACAACTACAACCTCATAAGTGACAACACACTCACTATGCTCATCAGGAACATCAACCAACGCATCTACCGGTGTAATTACCTTAGCCTCAATGAGAGAAGGCAACTCCTCAGAACTAATGTGCTCATGCGGAATAACGCCACAAGGTTCCACCTGGAGTGTGTCCTCAACCGTGGGCAAGTCCTTTGCTTTCTACGAGGCAGCACATTTTTGTTTCAATTCCTCCGTAAGCATGTCAAATTGTTTCTGCAAGTTCACTTGGGATTCCTGCCACCTCCTCTCATCTTCCTCCTTTCTTGCTTTGGCCCTCTTCTTACAATTCCTCAGAAAGTTTCCGGGAAAATCAATGAACTGTTGCCGTAGATTCTTAAGGGCAGCCTCCAACTCCTTATATAACCAACGTCTTATGTCATGGACATACTTCTTGCCCATACCATAAAATGAATACCAAGTACGAGACGAATTATACCTGACTTTATACTCACTTAAACATGCCTGTCCGCAAACTATAGATTCACCTGTAATTGGAAACACATCACATAACATGTCAGATTTATAACCGTTAAGTTCAACGGGAACCCATGCTTGTCTTGTAACATGAACCCGACGACTTCCAGTATGAACGTAATAAGGACGAGGATGCCTATACGACAACAAGTCCAACTCTTTAACCACCGCATTACTAACTAAAGTCGGCTCTTCATCGTGATCAATGCAGAACTCATATTCCTTATCCCGAATAAGACAATGTGAATAAAATATGTTGTAATCCATGACCAAAATAATATATATCCTCACAACTCTCGTGTTTCACTCACTCGCATTCAGGAATCAACCCAATGAACAAATCAAAAGAACGAGCAAAACACATATTCTGTCCAGAATTGAAACCCTGCACTTATTGGCACGTGCAACGCAAACAAAGCATAATTTCAACTGGAAATAAAGATGAAAGTTGTATATTCATGAGTTTTCTAGAGGATATAAAAAATTTAGATCGTTTCAGGGGAGATAGGTTGACCAAACAACCGTAGTTTGTCAACTGGTGCAATCTGACAAAATTTTCCAGTTTGATAGCAGTGACTTACAGGGCCGATTGTGACCAAACCAAGACGATTCTGGGAAAACGAAAGAGATCAAAATTGTATACCAGGGAATTTCCTATAAGGTCACAAATTTTCAGAGGATTTGGAATCGTCTAAAGCACCTAAATCGAAATTGTATAAAGATCTACTGCAGCAGATTTTTAGAATAGACTGTTGGGGTGCAGTTTGCAATATGATAAACTTCGAATTTCGATATGTGGTAAAGAGAGAAAATATAGGCAACAAGGTGAGTTAATTGTTTCGAGGTTTTTTTTGGTTATGGAACGAACTGAAAAACCGATTGCAAAAATTTGGGTTCTGGATTCATGATTTCAAGATAGGTGTTCTTGATTTCATGATTAGGGTCTTGGTTGGAAAACTTGGTTTCTTGATTAAAAGGTTTAGGCGGGGCTGAAATTTGGTTGAAGAAATTAGGGTTCTTGGGAAGAAGGTTTGAAGATTTGAAGATAGATAGGTTTTTTTCCGGGTAGATGGATGAAGATGTATGGGATTTCCGGGTAGATGGATGAAGATTGCTTGTGTTCTTGGGGGGGATGGACGAAATTACTTAAAAAAACAAGGATAAGAATTTTTTTGTTGTTGAAAATAACGAATTGAAAGACAAAAATAAAAGGGATATTTGCTCACTGAAGTTGCTGAGCTCTGCTACCAACTGATGTGATTCCGGTTGGAATCAAATCCGATGTTTTGCCCAGGAAGTAACTAGGAGGTACAATAACGAGCGAAAACCCTAGACCTCGATAATCCAATCAAGATCATAGGTAAGAACGCCCAACAAATGCTCATGATTCTGGTAAATTCTTAAAGGGTTGAATCCTCTACTACGAAGAGAACTCTCACATGCATGTGATAAATCAAAGTCAAGAAGACTTCAATAAAAGCTAAGAAGCCAAATTTTATATCATCATAATTGTCTAAATAATCAAAAGCTAGAGTTTGCCTTATATAGGCTTACAAATAAAAGAACTAACAAGGAAAAAGCAATGTGGGAGAAATTCCCACTAATAAAATGCCCCTACCTCCTATTGGCCAGAAACGAAATGTTCCTATTGGCTAATAAAAGAATAAATAAATAAAGTGCTGAAAATCCAATATAAAATAAAACCAAATCCTAATTAATTAAATAATATTCGGCCATAGGGTCTTCATAATACTCATAAATAGCATGACTGATGGTATCCTCCAAGCATGAACCGGATCACATCATGTCCTGCATTGTAAGTTTCCTTATCTTTTTCTTGTCTTTTCATTTTCACCCCGCATATTTTTTTATCTTTGCAATTTAACTTGGATTTCTTTCTTCTTTTTTTAGATGGTAACCACTGCAGGGCAAGCTGTGTTTGAGAGAAAGAAGCTGCAAAAAATCTGTGACAGGCTGAAGGAGTAAACCAAGAAGTCCGATTAACTGCAAAGGCTTTAGATGAGGAGGGAGCACGATCTATTGATGCTGAGAGTAAGTTGGAGGCCTATCTGGTTGCGGTGAATCGGGACAAGGTGCAACTGGAGAATGATCTGAGCAGGATGATTGTTGAGGCTGAGGCAAGGGCTCACGACCTCGAGTTGGTTTAGCGGCAAAGGGACTCCGCACTTGAGTCTTTCGTACTTTCTGAGTAGAGACTGGACAATTAGCGCCGGCTGAACGATAAACTTGCTGAGAAGATCCGAAAAGCTGAGCATAATACTTGGCTAAGATTGAGGAGGTTCGGCATCAGGCCGTTGAGGAATTCATGGCATCCAAGGAGAATCGAGGGATATTTCATCTTACAAGGTGCATAGGGCGAGATCTGGACAATAAGGGCCCAGCTTGAAGCAGCTTGCAGGATGGGCTGGAGAGAGGCTGTATAACCGCAACCTGGTGAGCTTTCTCAATTTCGTCCCTTACTCTGATTATGAGATTAAGTGTTACTTTGATGGTGGTGGTGCGCCTTGGGATCCTCCGTTGGTTCAATTCGGTAACTTGAGGGCTTTGATTGACGAGGTGCAGGCTGAAGATGATGCTAGTGTTAGGAAATCTATGCAGGAACGCAGCGGAATTTAAAATTTATTTCTTTTTAACCAGGATCGTTTAAGCAACAAAAAATAAATAGTAAATGATAAAGTTACATTGGATGATCTAAAAGATCGAAGCTTTATCATTTACGAAGGAGTAGTGGTGCACGGAGCCGCCCAAGTGTTCGGCCTCTACCACTAGTCCACACTTACAGGCCGCCAGAAACCCATCATGGATTGCTACCAAAAAAACTCGGTTGCTAGACCAACCTTTTCTCTCTCTCAAAACTTTCTCTAGAAATCTCTCATTATTTCTAGTAAATTAGAAATCTTCTAATTGTGAATGATACAAAAGAGCTTGGCACACCACTATAAACTTCCTAATATATTGATGAGAAAGAAAACCTTTTACTAGTAAAATAAGGAAAATAGATATTCTAGATTTATCTCATTTAATTTAATATCTCATATTAAATAAATTCAAGATATTGTCAATATCTAATATTGACTATCTTTATCTCATTACCATAAATCAATTTTTAAAAATCTAATAATGTCTAATATTAAAATATGATAATACCATTAATTAATTTACACAATTCAAGTGTATCTTAAAACACCAAATGGCGCCACCAACATATATAAATATAGGATTAATATAATATTATGATTAATTAATTCGCAAAACACATGTATATTATATATACACTTATATATTTCAACATATACATCAAATATGTATATTTAATTAATCAACATAATTAATATATTGTATTATATTTATTCATAATAAACAAATACCACCATATTAATTTATCACTATAATAATTTATAGTCGAGATAAACTTTCCTTATTTGGTTACCACTATATAAGCTTTCCTTATTTGGTTATCACTATAACTACATTTTAATCCGGCTAGATGTTCTTATGTGTGTGACCCGATAGACTTCCGAATATGTTGGCCGTAGACATAAAGTACAATTATGAAAATGCCATTCATACCTAACGATCACAGAATAGCGTCTAGCAACACACCGTGACCCCCAATCATTGAAAGAGTCAAATGCAATGATTTCTACCTTTCATGTGAAACGGTTATCATGTAAATATAATCCTATCACTGTTACAATATCCATACGGTCATACGTCGAGTGTCAATACATCAACGACCGTATCTTATAATCTGGATATCATGCTCTCTCGAAGTAACTCATTTACTTCCACTTTGCAATGATTCACGAGAGTAAGACATTCCTATAAGAAGGCTCTTTTGGATATTTACTCCTAATCATAGGATACGCGATTTCCGGATGAGCAACATGAATCCTACGCATGCTTCAGTATCACACCCAATCACTACCGCATGATTGCCCCATGTCTAGGGAAAACCTCAATAGTGTCAAAGTATGACGATCCTCACCGTGATGTCATGAAGACTCCGGTCTTAGGATAATTACACAACCGCCACATAGTGTGACACTTAATCAAGTAAGTGGGTCAGTCTAATGTACGCATTCTTTAATACATGTCCACGTACAGTCCAAGTGTCCTTACACTTTGATAGACGATATCTATCCCTATCTTCAAAAAGATAGAAGACATCTAATACGTGCTAGTCTAATCGTACCATTAATGTCCTATTTAATAGTATATACGACTAGAGACATTTAAGTATCAAACCTTTAAAGTGATTCGAGATCTCATCAACCATAATCACTATCATGGTTTCTCTATCACAGATTAATACTAAGGACGTTATCATATAACAATATCGTAATTGGTCCGTTAAACGAACAAATATATAATAACAGAAAAGTCATTCATCATATGTATAAACATACGGAAATTGTAGAAATGATCCGACCCGGTCAGATCCGGTCCAACCCGATAGGGTTTAGGACACTATTTCAACAATCTCCTACTTGGCCTAAAACCAATCACTCGTACACACAAGACCAAGTTGAAACACAAGAATCTCATGCAATACTTGCAACCAGCCCTAACCATCAACGGATCACTAACCGTGGGGACTCAGAATATCTTTATATCATGCTCCAAATGATCAAGTCAAAAGGAACCGCCTCAACACACACATGAATCTCTGATGAGACCCTGGTCCTTGCTTCATGCAATGAATCCTCTACTATATCAGCTATATAGAAAATGTGGAAGGACCGCACAAGGTTCTAGAATGAACCTTTTAGATCCATGTATTGCTCCCGCTGTGCCTCTAAGGCACAACTGTGTTTTGGCTCAGTAGTAGAATGTTAAGGGTGATTTTATACGTTTTATAAGGATATATTTTATATCAATTTCCCCCATATCTGGATGTTTTTCATAGAAATCGAGCTTTATATTGAGATATTAAGCAAGTGAGGTTTTTAATGGTTGATTCGCAAAATTGGTTGATTTTGGTGCTTTTAATATGATTTTATGATTATTTGGACATTATTACATTTTGTGATGTTTTTATGTGTTATAGATACATGTTTGAGGCTCAAGAGATGATCAAAAGTTGATTAAGTTCGAGTTAATTGATGATAAAAGAGATAAGGATGGAATTGGCTAGAGGAAAAGAGATAGAGTTGAAGATTTCGAATTTGGATCACATCAAACTGGCGTCCAAGTCCCGTCCAAGTTGGACGGGCGTCCATTAAATCAAACTGGCGTCCAGGAGAGGAAATTTGATACAGAGAGTTTGGACGCGGCCTGGACGGACGTCTGAAGGAAGTCCAGAAGAATGGACGAGCGTCCAACAAAGCGGACGGGCGTCCACGGCCGACATAGCAGCAGCCGACCTATTTTTCCTATAAATAGCAGCGCGATTTCAACCCTAAAACACACATTATTGAGACCTATTGATACACAATCATTAGAGAAAAACCCTAGGTGGCCCCAGCCCCCTTTGGGGAGGCTGGGGTGGCGGTTAGATTAGGTTTTATTTTCATTTTTTTTTCTGTTCTTGTTCGTCCATGATGATGGCCTTCAAGTTGTGAACTGGAGCATCCATGGTTAGTTTTCAGCAGCATTTTTGATTTCTCTCTTGGATAATATTGTGAGTGATTTTATTTAGAGTTTGTATCTTTCCTTTGTTTATTTGTTTATGCAATCGATATCGGAAGATGTATTGCTATTTGATGTTTACCGTATGATGGAAATCGGTGTAAACCTTAGATCACCATAGGAAAGATTAGACTTTTAACCTTGACATAACGGAAGTTGATAGGTTAGATTTCTAGGTTGTTAGATCTAATAAATCTTGCACCTTGTTTTGAGAGCGTTAATCTCTATAGATCGGAAGATGATGAGATTGATAGATGGATTACTTACGGAAGTAGGAATTCATACCTTTGATTAGGTGAACCACAACTTTGATTGAATCATCATAAGATAATCTAGGGAAGAATTAAGGGTTGCGGGATGGTGGATCATGTTTGTTCTATGATGATTCACTTCAGTCATTATCATGATAGTTAGTTTTATTGTTTTCTTAGTTGTAGTTTTATTTGCGTTTGTTCGCAACGATATTTTCCTGGCTTTGGACTGACAATCCTCTGTCCAATTTATTTTCCGTTTTAGTTTAGGTTTAGGAATAATTGTATCAACCTTAGGAGAATTAATTGAACTAGATACCCCGATTCCCTGTGATCGACTCCGGTATTAATCGCTGTACTACGATCCCTACACTTGGGGAATACCGGATTTATAAATATTTATTACTTGTTGTTTTGTTAGATAAAATCCGTGACAAGTTTTTGGCGCCGTTGCCGGGGAATCGGTGCGGTTGTCCAATTCATTATTAATTTTTCTAAAGTTGTTTTGTTTTGTTTTTCGTAGGTAGTTTGTGTTATCTAGTGATTATTAATTTTTCATAGGTTTGTGTTTAGGTTCCAATTAGGGTTTTGTTTAGTTTTCGTGTTTTGTTTGGACTGTTTTTTCGTGTTTAGCGGCGTTTATGTACTTGATTTGAACGTAAACGGGCGTCCTGAGCTATTGGGCGTCCGTCCGTCCAAATCGATAGTCTCTGTTTTGTGTTTTGCTGGCGCAGGTGCGCCCAAAGAATTTGGGCGCCCGTCTCGTTTCTTTCTCCAGCAGAGGCGTCCGTCCAATAATTTGGGCGCCCGTCGCCTTGTCTGTACCGATTTATTTATTTATTTTTGTTTTAGGTAGATATCGTGGTTTAGGGTTTCGCTTTTTAGTAGGTAGGTTTCGTAGGTAGGGTTACGAGGTTGAATCATCGACTCCACGTTTTTAGCGGTCAAATTTTTGGATAAAAGGGATCGTTTAGCACTCATTAGTATTTTGGCCGTAACTTTCGGCTCGAGTGTCCGTTTGGAGCGCAGGACCCCAATTCGGAAAGCTCGTTTAGCACCGTTTGCGAGGTCAAAATCCACTGTTTTCCCTTCTATTTTGGGCTCAGAAGATTTCAACACGTTTTTTTTAGGGTTTTCTGTTTTTTCTGTTTTAAATTTTTCGTAGTTCAAGTTTAGGTTTCTGTTTCCGTATCTTTTTAGTTAGTTTTCAATAAAAGTAGCGTTATATAAATTGAGAGTTTTTATTTTTGCTGTGTTTCGATGACCGTTGAGTTAAGAATGTGCAAAAAGTTTTTTACTCAATTTATGAAACGTGAATTTAGGTTTCGTAGTTTTGTTTTCGTTTTTAATAAACACTAGGGTTTCTTTTAATGATATGGTATTAGGTTATGATTTTAGGGTTGCTGCTGTTTTCTGGTATCAATCGAGTCTGTTGTGCTTTATGCTAAGACCAGGCGGGAGTCTGCTCTCTGTGAACGCCCGACCACTCTTTGTGGTTTCCAGACGTGCGTCCATAGTGAGTGGGCGTCCGTCCATCCAATGCACACTGTTCATTAAGTCTTAGGGCAACTAGACGAGCGTCCGGTTTAATCCAGACGCCCGTCCAGTTCATAAATTCCAGGCGAACGCCCGTTTGTTATGTTGAACGCACGTTCAGGTTCCAAATTTCTCTTGATTTGATTTTTAGTGCTTTATTTGACGTGGATCCTTTCATATGAGCTTCTGTGGCTACTTATTTTTACGTAGATGTTCTGAACTTGCATGTTTACATCTTTCCATCTACGAATCCATGTTAAATAATTGGTTAATTTTTATATACATGTTTCATTAATTGACATGGATGTTTTATGGTGAGCCTCTGTGTCCGCTTTGTATATGCGTAGATGTCCTGTTCTTTCACCATTATGGTTTTCTTTCCATCTATTGCAATCCATGTTGAGTAATTCACCTAGCTAGACGTGATTCTAATATGACTTATGCTGTTCCTGTTGTCGTCTGTCTAGGGTGTTAGGATTCATCCATGCATGTTATAGTTACTGTCGGTTCTCGTATGCTATAACTGTTCTTATTGTTATTTAGTAGCTAATGTCGGTTTCCGTATGCTACATATCGTTGTGATGAATCCGGTGAGCTTTGAGACCTATGTGTTTTCTTGTTCTTCTTGTAACTTATATGGGTAGCTACTGTCGGTTTTCCGTGTGCTACCATGTCTTCTTATGAGTTATATCTGTTTAGTATAGCTAACTGTTGGTTTTCCATAATGCTATCACCTTTGATGAGTCTTAAGGCGCGTCTACCGCATGTAATGAATAGTACTTGTCATTTATCGTAAACTATCATTATTTGGTGAGACGTTTATGATATACATGTCGTGTTTGCAAATGAGTGGGCTAGTTTTCTTTAAATCGATTTTCTTTTATTTTTGCATATCATTTAGTTGCATATCATTTAGTTGCATTGTTTTTCAATTTTTCTTTTATTTTTCTTGAGGGTAGTTACTGTCGGCTTGCCGTACGCTACCACTTTATCATGTAGATTGCATTGTAATATCTTTTTCATGTAGTTGCACCTAGCCCTACTGTTTTGTAATGTTCCATGTATAATTTCCATCTTTATATGGGCTTAATTTGAAAAATCTCTATGACTTCTTTTCCATGTATAATCCTCTATCATTATTAGTTGGAGTTTGATGTTTCTGTTTGAACATGTGGTCTATATTATTCTACAAGCTTCTGTGGCTTTATTTCTTTTTGTGCTTATATCAAACTTCCGTTCATTTGTGTTTAGACGCTTAGGTGTCCTGTGTTTTCCCTGTGTGGTGATTTTTCCATCTGAGCAATTATACCATGTGCTTATATCATTATTGTTGTTATATTTTCCCCCCTTGTCCCCGAGATACTGCCATGTTTTTCAAGTGGTGCATGCACATTTTTAGTTGTTTTTGTCAAAGCTACCTTTGGGAGTTGAAGCTGGGAAGAACTCCATATGACATCACCATTGTTGTCTTCTTCAGCCAACCTTCGGATCATCACGAAATCAGCTAAGTTCTTTTATCTTTTCTTTAATTCTGCACAACATGAGGACATGTTGTAATTTAAGTGTGGGGGAGGGGAATGGTTTGGTGTATGGTTTGGTGTATCTACATATCGTTTGCTTAATTCGTTATATTTCTATGAAAAAGTGTTAAATTTTAAATTTTTTGTTTGTTTTGTCCCAAGTGAGCAAAGGCATATCTCTATTTGAGTTTTTATATCATTGGTGCATTATTTTGCATATTTAGTAAATTTAGATGTTTCACCCAACACTATTTTTCACGTGCCATAGTAATGATGAGCTATATTTTAAAGCTGTGCCCATTTGATTAGATATTTTTGATGATTATCGCATGATTCTTTGCTTACATACGAATTTTGAAAATTTTAATAGTTTGTGTTTAATATTAAAGTATGACATACTGTGAATATCTGAAGGTTTGAATGTGATAGGAGGGATATAATCTAAGGTTTGAATACCAATCTAAGATGAATAATATGAATAAAATATGTGTATGTCGGAAGTAGCTGCCAATGATTTGAGTGCGGTAGGGCATTATCACGAAATGTCCTATACCACTATGAGGTTCAATAGCTCCCGACTGCCTGATGATAGTAGTCCATCTTGGGTGTTACCACGAAACATCCTATTGCTGGGAATGAGGGCATATGCTATACGTGTGTAATTAAGTTAATATTAAAGAAAATTAGAGCATGGCAATGTGAAAAGATGGTTGGAAACCTTAGTTATCTTCTAACTATTCCCAGTATAAACTGAAAGATATGTTGTAGGGATTATCCTCTGAGTATGTCAGAAAGGTCTTAAATACCCTCTATCATTCTTTTCGAATATGTATGTTTTGTGAGGTGCATGTTATAATCATTTTTATATTTCTATTTTAAATGGGATGTTGGCTAGTTTTGCTTGAATCAATTTCAAGTGTGGATTTAGTGGAAATTTGTTATGGCTATGCACACACACTTGGGTGAACCTCTAAACTATTGAATATGCTTTATGGTTGCATAAATGTTTATATGTCTCGAGTCTTGATTTTGTTTTGTCTTGCTCGGGACGAGCAAGGTTTAAGTGTGGGGGAGTTGTTAAGGGTGATTTTGTACGTTTTATAAGGATATATTTTATATCAATTTCCCCTATATCTGGATGTTTTTCATAGAAATCGAGCTTTATATTGAGATATTAAGCAAGTGAGGTTTTTAATGGTTGATTCGAAAAATTGGTTGATTTTGGTGCTTTTAATATGATTTTATGATTATTTGGACATTATTACATTTTGTGATGTTTTTATGTGTTATAGATACATGTTTGAGGCTCAAGAGATGATCAAAAGTTGATTAAGTTCGAGTTATTGATGATAAAAGAGATAAGGATGGAATTGGCTAGAGGAAAAGAGATAGAGTTGAAGATTTCGAATTTGGATCTAGCTGAACTGGCGTCCAAGTCCCGTCCAGAGTGGACTGGTGTCCAAATAAGTGGACTGGCGTCCAGGAGGAGTTTTTGGTTGAGAGAGTTTGGACGCTGAGTGGACGAAAGCGTCTGGAGCGATCCAGCAATGAATCAAGCGTCGAGAAGGTGCGGGCGGGCGCCCAACACCGACATAGCAAAGCAGCCGACCTATTTTTCCTATAAATAGCAGCGCGATTTCAACCCTAAAAGACACATTATTGAGACCTATTGATACACAATCATTAGAGAAAAACTTTAGGCGGCCCCAGTCCCCTTTGGGGAGGCTGTGGTTGCAGATTAGTTAGGTTTTTGTTTTCTTTTTCTTCTTTTCTTGTTCGCATGAAGATGGCCTGAAGCTGTGAACTTGGAGCAGGCATGAGCAACTTTTTCCAGCAGCTTTTATTTTCTTTCCTTTGGATATTTTGTGAGTTTAGTTTAAAGTTTGTTTCTTTCCTTTGTTTATTTGTTTATGCAATCGATATCGGAAAATGTATTGCTATTTGATGTTTACCGTATGATGGAAATCGGTGTAAACCTTAGATCACCATAGGAAAGATTAGACTTTTAACCTTGACATAACGGAAGTTGATAGGTTAGATTTCTAGGTTGTTAGATCTAATAAATCTTGCACCTTGTTTTGAGAGCGTTAATCTCTATAGATCGGAAGATGATGAGATTGGTAGACGGATTACTTACGGAAGTAGGAATTCATACCTTTGATTAGGTGAACCACAACTTTGATTGAATCATCATAAGATAACCTAGGGAAGATTTGAGGGTTGCGGGATGGTGGATCATGTTTGTTCTATGTTGATTTGCTTCAGTCATTATCATGATAGTTAGTTTTATTGTTTTCTTAGTTGTAGTTTTATTTTATTTGCTTTTGTTCGCAATGATATTTTCCTGGCTTTGGACTGACAATCCTCTGTCCAGTTTATTTTCCGTTTTAGTTTAGGTTTAGGAATAATTGTATCAACCTTAGGAAAATTAATGTACTAGATACCCCGATTCCCTGTGATCGACTCCGGTATTAATCGCTATACTACGATCCCTACACTTGGGGAATACCGGATTTATAAATTTATTACTTGTTTGTTTTGTTAGAAAAAAAATCCGTGACATAGAATCTACAGTGATTTCTAGCTAAGAACATTTCCTGCTCACTGTATCACTTGATTAAAGTGACTACAAACCCAGACTTTAGCTCCCACTATCTTCATAAGACTCGGGGTATACATCTGTACATCTATGTTTATCCAATTCCATGTTTCAATAAACTAAGAAACCATCCTTAACACTTTTAAGGATTGTTAGGAACATTTTATTATGTTTTGATGATGGCCATACTAGCTGTAATAGCAAGCCTGAAATAAGTTAGAAATATCTGTATAAGTCTTTACTTAGAGTTTGGAATGTTGTATAGTTGATTCAGACAAGTATTGTACTAGTTGGTAGGATGGCTAAGTAACATTGAAATCCGGCAGAGTAAAAGCAGCCAAGTACCAGTAGAGAAGCATGAAGACATATGGATTGACTTATAACCAAGAAAGTCTGTGATGACCTTGGATAAGTCTAAGTTATCTTACAAGTGATGAAACTCATTTTTAAATACGGTGTACACTGATCTCACACAAATTAAGATCATTGAAGTGCATGAAATGCCTGAAAGATCAAAGAAATCCAGAAAGCAGTGAACCGGCAAAGTAAACTGTCTACCGGCTAAGTAAAGGAAAAGCAGTGAAGGAAGATCTAATCAGCTAAGTCAGCATGAACACTTAACCGGTCAAGCAACAGTCAAGTGAAGGAACAGCTAAGTAAGGTATATCATCTATACTTATTCAGAACGTGAGAATAATTAGAAGATCAAGCATTAAATGCAGAATCAATCAAGGACGGATTTTATGGTAGAAGTTTGAAGAAAATCCGGATCACTGAAATCAAGGAGAACAGAATTAAGAGGAAGGCACAATGTTCAAGAACAATTTGAAGATTCAAAATATGGCTTGCGTTAAAGGATTGAGTTTCAATCTTCTAAGAATTAGTCAATTCTGTGACGAAGACTACAATATGCATTTCAACAAAGAAGGATGTAGAGTGATTCACAATCAAATCAGCACAATTGTACTTGCAGGAAAAAGAGAAGACAATATGTATGTGGTGGATTGGAAGAAAAAAAGCAGAAACATGTTTGCTTGTCAAGAATAAGCAATCAACCAGCTAGATTTGGCACAGAAGATTGAATCATCTCAACTTCAAGACCATCAACAAATTGTCAAGAAACAAGCTAGTTGAAGGCCTTCCAGACATCACATTCAAGAAAGAAATTCTCTATGATGCATGTTAGAAAGGGAAGCAGATTAAAAGCTCTTTCAAGTCAAAACCCCATCAATCAACAGCAAGGATCTTACATCTTTTGCATATGGATCTTTTTGGACCAGTCACACCAGTAAGTGTAAGTGGAAAGAAGTACATTGATCGCGTGCAAAGCACTTACTAGCAATAAGACTAGGTCTATCGTAGCAGAGTACTGGCAAATCAATGTCGATCCCACAGAGACTCGTAAGAACGTCTAATTATCAAGATTGAGTTGTCACGGTAACGGTCTACGACCAACTATAACATATAGACAGTAGTATTAGTGCCTCAAACTAACAAGATTATGCAAGTTCAACGAAGCAAACTAGAGTTTCTAAGGTATTAGTTCAATTATGAGTAATTAGTTATTCCCCCCACACATGGAACAGTCCTCCCCATTGGTGAATTCATTCATTGTTCAGCTACGGGTATAACTCCTCACCCAATCTACTCCGACAATGGCAGTAGACCATCTATACGCAAGCTACCCTCCTTAATTGGTCTATAATAGCCCATACGCATAAAGAACTAGAGCTGTCGATATTGAGTGTTACCTCATACTGCAAACCCACCTAGACAGCTGTCGATATTGACTAGCACGTTCCTAGGGTCCATTCTAGATAATGTCCTAATTAACACTTCACTTGTGGTCCTTCATGTTAATTTACGATATGCAAATAGTTGATCAGACTAAAGACATGTAAATTAAATCTATCGATCAACGTAGCTGGCACCGATTATCATGAATTAGTAATTTACTAGGTATTCAGATCTAGCGATATAGACCGTCGCAGATCTGAAGAACGCAACTACTATTTCATGATTTCTTCAACAACGAATCAGATCTAAAACACATGGGGTAAAATAAACTAACTACTACATAATTAAACTAAATAAGCATTTAAAACATACTAGTCGAATATAACGACGATAGATCTACATCTTGGAAAAGATAGAAAATCATTCCCTCGAAGACGAGCGTAGGTCTCTTTCGGATCTATCCTTAGGTGGTGACTCCGTCGTCTCTCCGACCAGAACTCATACAATAAATAAAATAAAGAACAAAGAATTTTTATTGCATAATTTCCTTGAATAATTTGAGTACATTTTGTTCTAAGGTGAAGCCTCTTATTTATAGCTATCTAAACCGACTTAGGAACAATTAGTTCGACCCCTCGTCCAAGAAAACGCGTTTCGGAAGATACTAGACCCTCGGTAAGTCGGCGGCCAACCTTGGGTTACCGAGGGTAATTTTGTCATTTTTCTTCTACCGACTTAACTTGGATGCTTCTAGAATACCCTAGGCCCATTCTTTTCGTTCAGTCCACTCCAGATTCGTCCATCATGCTCAGCCCAATATTCTGTATCCTAAAAATCATCAAATAACGCACGAAATAATATCGAAATAGGGAAAATAAACGCTAAGTGCAGATTTCTCGACTCACGAACCCGACATATGATATTCAACGTAAATGGTTCATATTTATAGGTCGAAACAACTATTTTTAGCTCATAATGAATAGAATATTGATGCCGTAGGATAGACTATTTTAACCGTCACCAACTACCCCCCACTAGCCTTCTGCTTTTCCACGAGCAGAGTATCAAGGCGGAATGTACTTCCAAGAACAATCCCCACAACTACCACATATTCAATAAAGATTTCCGGCAGAAACATATATTGAGCCACAATCCATGAGCTCCCCATTAATCACTACTTATCACGCATCAATGTGTCGTGTGATGAATCAGTTGTGACAGTGTGTTCGTGAGAAGAATCAAGTTGTGTTAACCACACAATCTTAACTTGATTGCGCATACACTCGCTCATCTTGCCTTCAGACTGGGTTACACAACATGGTACTGCTATTGGTTTGGGCGGACTCGGGGACTGAGCATCGCTCTTAAGTCCTCGTTTGTTTCTTTTTATGCCAGGGTCATACCTTTTTTACACGAGTTCGCTTCCCTCACTGCCTTTATTGCATATCCATTTTTTTTTCTTTTATGTAATTTTTTTGGCAGATTTCCTCACTTTTCTCTCTTTCTCTCACAAGTCCGTTTGTCCCGGTCACCTTTCGTCATCCAAGTTGCTTCCATTGTCTTACAACAATTTGTTAAAGTATATAGACAGACAAATAATGATTCCCGGTTAAAACAACTCAACATATAATCTTAAACACTTCTCACTTAGATTATGTGCTCAAATATTGATTGCAATGATAGAATAATAATTAATAAGTTACTACTTCACGCAACAAAACATTGCTCATTCATCCATACTAAATTGAATATGCTATAGCTCACTTCAAATTGAACTTGGGCTCCTTTTCTACCGATTCCTTACTCGAAAACGTGCAAATAGCAAGCTAAAAATGGTGTTAAATGTTCAAAAATATTCCCTTTTTTGACTACCCAGCTAACATGCCTTACCCCCCCACGTATTGTAGACATTGTCCCCAATGACTAATAATTAAGAGAATAAAAAGTACATAGCTCTAAAAATGTCGGCTGAGTCAAAACGAATCCTGGAGCAGAATCATTAGCTCCTAGGTCATTCCTCTTCCAAGTTATTACCTGCTTTCAAATGCTTCCAAAAACTGTGAGTAACATGCGAAGGGCAATAAGAAAATAAGGTGGCGGTAATTGTGCATACCTGAGGAATGCGTAAAAACAGTTCAAGCCACTTTATTCTGTTATCGGCCTAAGCATGACCCAAAAACTTTTACGAGGGTATCACATGAGAATCGTAAAGGAAAAAACCACATATATCTCTAGTAAGATGATTGAAGATATATGTGATGAAAAAAAACCTTGCGATTGTCATGCTACTTTATTGACTCAAAATAAAATAAATAATGGTTAAGAAATAGTTCTGAGTTTATAGTCTTCAGCCCGACTGTACTAATAGGGATCCGTCATTAATATTCTGGTTCCTCAAACGTAAAGATTTCCAATTCAAGGTTATATGTATGCTCTAGGTAATGTTTCAGCCTGTGGCCGTTAACTGTGAAAGTTTTCCCAGAGTGTTCATGTCTAACTTCACATGCACCTGAATAGAAGACTTCGTGACTACATATGGCCCATAGCATCTAGACTTCAACTTCCCAGGAAAAAGATGAAGAAGCGAATTATATACGAGCACTTTATCTCCGACTTGAAACATGTGGTTCAGAATCTTCTTATCATGCAGCGTTTCGTTCTCTCTTTATAAATCCTTGCATTCTCATATGCTTGAAGTCTAAACTCTTCCAATCTATTCAACTATAGCATTCTTTTTTCACCGGCTAAATCCTCATCCATGTTTAGAAACCTCGTAGCCCACAGTGCTCGGTGCTTGAGTTCTACCGGTAAATGACATGATTTTCCAAACACTATCATATACGGTGACATCCCAATCGTGGTCCTATAAACTGTTTTGTACGCCCAAAGAGCGTCATCTAATTTCAAAAACCAATATTTCCTTGTGGGATTCACAGTCTTCTCTAAGATCCTCTTAATCTCTCTATTCATGACTTCTACTTGTCCATTCGTCTGGGGGTGATATGCTGCTGCAATCTTATGTCTAACCCCATATCTCATCATTAACTTCTCAAACAACCTATTACAGAAATGACTCCTCCGTCACTAATCATGGCTCAGGCACAAAAAACCTCGTCAAAATGTTCTTCTTAAGAAATCTCAGGACAACCTTGGCATCATTAGTAGGTGAAGCCACTGCTTCCACCCATTTGGAAACATAATCAACTGCTACCAGGATGTAACGATTTGATTCTGACGATGTGAATGGTCCCACAAAATCAAATTCCCAAACATCAAATAACTCAACTTCTAAGATACTCTGCAGTGGCATCTCGTTCTGCTTAGAAATATTACCAGTCATTTGACAGGAATGAGAGGATCTCGTAAACTCGTAAGAAAATTTATGAATTGTCGGCCAATAGAATCCACACTGTAGTACCTTTGCTGCTGTCTTGTCCGGTCCATAGTGACCTCCAGCTTCTCTAGAATGACACATGTGCAAAATACTTGGAATCTCATCATCATGGACGCATCTCCTTAAAATGAAATCACAGCACAACTTGTATAGGTAGGGGTCGTCCCAATGATAATACTTCAGATATGTGAAAAACTTATTCTTATCTGCATTATTGAATTCTGGTGGGAGGTACTTTCCTGCTAAGTAATTCACAATATTGGCAAACCAAGGGTATACCTTGCCCACTCTTGATGTATGATATCGGGTCTGAGATTCAACCCGAGCTACCACTGAGAAGGGAAAAAGTTGTTCATCAGGAAAGCTTTCCCTAATCTCAGTCGATTGCTCTTCTTCTAGCAAACTTAATCTTGACAGGTGATCAGCCGCCTGGTTCTCAGATCCCTTTTTATCTTTGATTTCAACATCAAACTCTTGTAAGAGTAGAATCCATATTAATAATCTCGGCTTGGAGTCTTGCTTGGTTATAAGTTATTTCAAAGCTGCATGATCAGTGAATACAATGACTTTCGATCCTATCAGGTAAGGTCGAAACTTGTCAAATGCAAAGATGACAGCTAAGAGTTCCTTTTCCGTAGTCACATAATTCCTCTGGGCACTGTTAAGGGTACGAATGGTGTAATAAATAGGCTTAAAGATTTTACCCTCTCTTTGTCCCAGGGCTGCTGCAACTGCCGTGTCGCTTGCATCACACATAAGCTCAAAAGGTTTATTCCAATCTGGTGCTACCAGAATTGAGGCGGTTATAAGCATCTGCTTCAACATGTTCAATGCTTTCTTGCGCTCTTCTCCAAATATGAAAGGTACATCCTTTGCAAGCAATTCAGTCGAAGGTCTAGAAACTTTAGAGAAGTCCTTGATAAACCTCCTATAAAATCCTGCGTGGCCAAGAAACGCTTGCAACGTCTTTAAGTTCGTTGGAGTGGGTAACTTCTCTATCTCCTCTATCTTTGCTCTTCAACTTCCATTCCTTTCTTTTTGAAATCCTATGACCCAACACTATTCCTTCTGTAACCATGAAATGGCATTTTTCCCTGTTAAGTACAAGGTTGCTCTCTTCACATCTTTTCAGCACTTTATTCAAATTGTCCAAGCATTTATCAAAGCTATCTTCAAATACAGAGAAATCATCCATGGAAATCTCTAGAAAATCCTCCACCATGTCCGCAAATAATGACATCATGCACCTTTGAAAAGGTGCTGGTGCATTACATAACCCAAAAGGCATGCGATTGTATGCAAAAGTTCCATAGGGACATGTGAAAGTTGTTTTCTCTTGGTCCCCGGGGGCAATATGGATCTGATAATAACCAGAATATCCATCTAAGAAACAATAAAACACATGACCACTTAATCTTTCTAACATCTGATCAATGAATTGTAGGGGAAAAATGATCATTACGAGTTGCATCATTCAGTTTCCTGAATTCTATGCAAACTCGATGTCCAGTGATTAGTCTCACAGGGATTAACTCATTAAACTCATTAGATTGTACAATGAATCCTCCTTTCTTGGGCACCACATGAATCGGGCTCACCCACTCACTGTCTGCAATTGAGAAAATGATTCCCATCTTCAACATCATTATGATGTCTTCCTTAACAACATCCTTCAGTTGTGGTGTCAACCTCCTTTGAGGTTTAGATACCACTTTCTTTTCAGGGTCCACAGAGATCTTATGCATGCACACCGATGGGCTTATTCCTCTAATATCTGCAATTGTCCATTCAAACGCTCCTTTATGCTCTCTCAGTACTCTTAACAGTTTCTCCTCCTCTAAGGGTGATAATGGCGCTGAAATTATAAGGGGGAGAGTATCATCTTGTAAGTATACGTACTTCAGGTGAGATGACAAAGGTTTCGATGTTAAGTTCCTTGGTGGTTCCTCTAATGATGATCTTAATAGCTTACCAGTCAACTGTAGGTCAAAGAACTTGTGCCAGGAAGGTCTATGAATGTTTCCTCCTAAATCCACAGAAGATATAGGCTCGATTTCTCGCACTTGACCTTCACTGCACCCAGGCCAGGTTTCCTCATTGCATTCTTCTTCCTTCAGGAGCAAAGTCTCGGCTACTGCAGGGTCTAGTGCCACTTACTGTTATAATTCTAAAGCAAGCTTGTCTACGGCATCTAGCATGTAGCATGCTTCTCCTTCATCTTGAGCATATCTCATTGAATTCATTACAATGAACACTACCTTGTACTATTTCACTCTCAGAATCAGCTCACCCTTATGAACATCTATCAATGTTTTGGTCGTAGCTAGGAAAGGTCTTCCTAAGATCAATGGAACATCGTGATTAGCTTCCATGTCTAGCATAACAAAATCTTTAGGGAAAACAAAGTTATCAAATTTCACCAAAACAACCTCCACCACTCCACAAGGTTGCTTCATGGACCTATCTGCTAATTGAAGGGTTATATATGTCTCATTCAACTTCTTCATGCCTAATTTATGAAAGATTTAGAGTGGCATTAGATTGTCACTGGCTCCAAGATCACACAATGCTTTGTTCAGGCATACTCCTCCAATTGTGCATGGTATGAGGAATGTCCTAGGATCTTTACCCTTAGGAGGCAGTTTGTGTTGCAAAACTGCCGAGCAATCCTCGTTCAGGCAAATGGTTTTAAAGTCTAACAATTTCCTTTTGGTAGAGATGGCTTCTTTCAAGAATTTTGCATACTCTGGCATTCCGGCCAGAGCTTCTACCAGAGGTATATTCACTTGCAACTTTTTAATCATCTCTACAAACTTTTTATAACGCGCATCATCCTAGGGGATAGGGTAAAGTAGCGGTTTAGTAGTTCTGATTCGTGAAGACTTACTGTTGGATCGATCTTTGCTCTGCTGCTTGTGCGCTTCATTTCGGACTCCCGGTTTACCGGAGCATTGTCCCGGGTTACCGGCCCCTCTTTTTCTCTTGATTCTGCTTCGCGTGCTGCTGGCCGATCGCTACGATTCTACCTGGATAGTTGGTATAACTAGTCCAGGCAGTTCCTTTCTACTTTTAGTCATGATTGCATTCACGTCCTTTGGATTCTTCTTAGTATTACTTGGCAATCCTCCCGGAGGATGGGCTGACACTTGTTCTGCAATATGTCCCACTTGGTGCGACAGATTCTGCACCAAGGCTTCTTGATTGGTCAGTCTTGTATCATTCTTCTGACAATAAGTGGTGAAGTTTGTATTCAGCTCAGTCAGGGATTTTGTAAGTTGATTGACCGTGTCGGTCACAGTTGAGCTCATTTTATCCATGGCTGCTTCCCAACCACCGGACGTATTGAATTGAGGCATGAATCCACCAGTTTGTCTCGGTCTCTCTCCACCGTTTGAATCACTTTGTCAAAAACCCCCAGCAGGGTCACTTAGTCTAAAACCAGGGTGGTCATGAGAACCTGGGCGATATCCACCCCCATAAGGATTTCCTTCCCTCCCTATATAGTTCATGTCCTCAGTGTTGGTTATTTCAATCTCTTGAACTTTCTTAACCTTGGCTATGCGATCTTGCATGCCATCTATCTTTTCATTCATTTCCATTAGCTGGCATAAGATCTTTTAAGAAGTATCTTCTCCAAATACGCCTTCAGCTACTTTGGCAGTTTCCATTTGATGTGTTCCCCATTGACTTGTAAGCACGATTTGCTCCAATTTCTCTTCAACTTCTTTAGGTGATAGCAACGCAAAACATCCATTGCTTGATGCATCAACTCTCATTCACTTGGCCCGCAATCCGTGATAAAAACTATGCATTCGTACGGGAAAAGTGATGTCATGATGAGGGCATCTCCTCTGTGCTTCCTTGAATATTTCCCAAGCTTCTTCAAAGGTTACAGTGGGTCTCTGCTTCAAATTCATAATGTCTTGTCTCATCTGTAGTGACTTCCCAGCTGGGCAGTACTTATTCATAAATTTCTGGAATAGATTGGTCCAAGTTTGGATCGATCCCGTTGCTAGAGACAATAACCATATTTTCGCTTTGTCTTTCAGAGTGAATGGAAACAATTTCAACTTGATATTGTCTCCTGGTACTCTTGCTAGGTTAACCATGCTAACTATTTCCAGAAAATTGGTGACGTGTACACTAGGATCTTTGTTCATTACTCTATGAAAAGTAGTGTAGTTAGTCACCATTTGTATCACATTTGGCTTTAGGTGAAATACCTCAGCTGCATCCTCACTCTGAACAATTGCTGGCATGAATTGCTCAATCGTAGGCATTGCATAACTCTATAGAGTTCTCCTATCTGCTTGTACCACAACTCCTGCTCCATTCTGTCCATGCTGTCCGTTCTACGCCATGTTGTGTTCCGTATCTTCCAAAGGTGGAATCTCTTCTTCCCTCTCGCTGTGATCTCCTTCGTTCGAAACCACGTCGTCCGCCAGCCTAACAGATCTCTCTCGAGTTTCCTTTCTCTTTTGTCTAGCAAAATTTTCGATCTCAGGTATGAATCTCTCGAGTTTGGCTGCTGAACTTCGTGTAATGTACTACAAGACACAAAAAGAAAATAAGAAGGTTAGTGACTTGCCTCGGGGCTGTTACAGTCGCCTGGCAGACTCAAAAATACAGACTCCAACACTGACCTGACACTGAATGAACAGAAACGATTCGGGAAAAAGTAGGACCCTCGGTTTATCAGAGGTAACCCTCGGTAAACCGGCTGTACCTTTTTTTTCTAGATTTTAACATGACTGACTCTATATCACTCTAGTATTAACAGACTATAAAACAGACTTAATTAATCAGACTCAAATATCTATAGCAAACACAATATTAAATAAAAAGTATTCTTGACACGAGTCCCGGGCGCCAAAAATCTTGATCGCGTGCAAATCACTTACTAGAAATAGGACTAGGTCTATCATTGCAGAGTACTGGAAAATCAAGGTCAATCCCACAGAGACTCGTAAGAACGTCTAATTATCAAGATTGAGCTGTCACGGTAACGGTCTACGAACAACTATAACATATAGACAATAGTATTAGTGCCTCAAACTAACAAGATTATGCAAGTTCAACGAAGTAAACGAGAGTTTCTAAGGTATTAGGTCAATTATGAGTAATTAGTTATTCCCCCCACACATGCAACAGTCCTCCCCATTGGTGAATTTATTCATTGTTCAGCTACGGGTACAACTCCTAACCCTATCTACTCCAACAATGGCAGTAGACAATCTATAAGGAAGATACCCTCCTTAATTGGTCCGTAATAGCCCATACGCATAAAGAACTAGAGTCATCGATATTGAGTGTTACCTCATACACCATAAACTGCCTAGACAAATTGTCGACATTGACCAAAGACGTTCTTGGGTCCATTCTAGATAATGTCCTAATTAACACTTTACTTGTGGTCCTTCATGTTAATTTATGATAACATGCAAATAGTTGATCAGACTAAAGATAGGTAAATTAAATCTATCGATCAACGTAGCTTGCACCGATTATCATGAATTAGTAATTTACTAGGTATTCAGATCTAGCGATATAGACCGTCGCAGATCTGAAGAACGCAACTACTATTTCATGATTTCTTCACCAACGAATCAGATCTATAACACACGGGGTAATATATACTAATTACTACATAATTAAACTAAATAAGCAATTAAAACATACTAGTCGAATATAACGATGATAGATCTACATCTTGGAAAAGATAGAAAATCATACCCTCGAAGAGGAGCGTAGATCTCCTTCGGATCTCTCCCTAGGCGGCGACTCCGTCGTCTCTCTGACCAGAACTCACAAAATAAATAAAATAAAGAACAAAGAACTTTTATTGCATAATTTCCTTGAATAATTTGAGTACATTTTGTTCTAAGGCGAAGCCTCTTATTTATAGCTATCTAAACCGACTTAGGAACAACTAGTTTGACCCCTCGTCCAAGAAAACACGTTTCAGATGATTCTGGACCCTCGGTAAGTCGGCGGCCATCCTTGGGTTACCGAGAGTAATTTTGTCTTTTTCTTCAACCGACTTAACTTGGATGCTTCTAGAATACCCTAGGCCCATTCATTTCGTTCAGTCCACTCCAGATTCGTCCATCATGCTCAGCCCAATATTCCATATCCTAAAAATCATCAAATAACGCACGAAATAATATCGAAACAGGGAAAATAAACGCTAAGTGTAAATTTCTCGACTCACGAACCCGACATATGATATTCAACGTAAATGGTTCATATTTATAGGTCGAAACAACTATTTTTAGCTCATAATGGATAGAATATTGATGCCGTATAATAGACTATTTTAACCATCATCATACACTCTAATGGTGGTGGATGAATTTTCCAAATTTACTTGGACCATATTCATGAACAAGAAAAGAGAGACACTTAAGAAGCTACCAGATTTGTTGAGAAGAATACAAAATGAAAAGGAGTTGAAGATCATCAAGATAAGATCAAAAAGAGGAATAGAATTCCTAAATGAAGTTATCAAATCTTATTGTGAAGAAAATTGTGTACTACATCAACTATCAGCAGCAGGGACTCCACAACAAAATGGTGTAGCAGAAAGAAGAAACAGAACACTCAAAGAAGCAGTTAGAACCATGATTGCAGAAGCAGGCTTACCAAAGAGATTTTGGGCTGAAGCAGCAAACACAGCATGTTATACTCAAAATAGATCTATCATCAACAAACATCATGGAAAAACACCATATTAAGTTTGGAATGGAAGAAAACCTGACATTTCACATTTGCATATGTTTGGATCTAAATGGTTTGTTTTGAACAGGAATCAGCTACATACTTTTGATGAAAAAGCTGATGAAGAAATCTTCATAGGATACTCAGAAACAAGAAAAGTATTCATATTACTCAACAAACGAACACTGGTGATTGAAGAATCAATTCATGTGGTTTTTGATGAACCAAACACAAATGGTGAAAGCTTACACAACTTTGAAGAAGAAGTCGCACAATGACAAGTCTCAGATGAATACAACAAAGATTAGGCTACTTATTTTGTTACACCTTTGGCAATCCAGAATGCACCAGTCAACACAACACAAGAGTCACCAACTCAAGATCATGAAGTTGATGAACAAGCAGAAGTTGTGGATGAACCAAATCAAGAGCAACTGCAACCTGATTTGAATTGGCTGAGAGATCATCCTGAAGAACAAGTCATTGGAGATGTTCATACATGAGTTAGAACCAGAAGACAACTGGAAAGTATGCTAACTTATTTTCTATCATAGGTGGAACCAAAAACAATAGATGATGCAATTCAAGATGCTGATTGGATCACGAATGATGCAAGAAGAGCTCAATGAATTTGAGAGAAATGAAGTCTGGGAACTAGTGGACAGACCAGACATGGCAAATATCATTGGAACAAAATGGGTACTTTAAAACAAAATGGATGAACAAAGAACAGTTTGTCGAAACAAAGCAAGACTAGTTGCAAAGGGATATTCTCAAGTCAAGGAATAGACTATGATGAAACCTTTGCACCAGTAGCAAGATTAGAAGCAATCAGACTCTTCCTAGCTTTTGCAGCACACAAGGATTTCAAAGTATCTCTAATGGATGTCAAGAGTGCATTTTTGAATGGACTTCTAGAAGAAGAAGTATATGTGGAACAACCCTCTGGTTTCCAACTCAAAGGGAAGGAAGATAAAGTATACAAGCTCAAAAAAGCACTATATGGTGTTAAACAGGCACCTAGAGCCTGGTATGAAACTCTGTCACAATTCTTAATCAACAATGGATTCAACAAAAGGGACTATTAACAAGACTCTCTTCAAGATAGAAGAAGGAACAAGCACCTTGTTAGTTCAGATCTATGTTGATGACATCATCTTTGGATCAGAAGATGAAAAGCTGTGTGAGAAATTTGCAAATATGATGAAAAACAAATTTCAAATGAGCATGATGGGAGAACTCAATTATTTTCTTAGGTTACAAGTGAAGAAAATGGAAGATGGCATCTTTATCAATCAAGCCAAGTATACAAAAGACTTGATACACAAATATGGTATGGATACAAGTGGCACATCAGACATACTAATGTGTGCAAGAGTTATTCTTGGGAAGGATGAAAATGGAAAAGATGTTGATCAAAAGTTATATAGAGGAATTATTGGATCCCTACTCTATTTAACTGCAAGTAGACCTGATATAGCATTTGCAGTAGGTGTTTGTGCAAGATTCCAAGCTCAACCTAAGGAATCCACCTACTAGCAGCAAAGAGAATTATCAAATATTTGGAGCAAACAATCAATGTAGGAATTTGGTATCCAAAAGATGGAAGATTTAAATTAATATCCTATTCAAATTCCGATTATGCTGGATGCAAGATTGATAGAAAAAGCACTTTAGGAACTTGTCAGATGCTAGGCAGCAGACTAGTATAATGGTTTAGCAAAAAGAAAAATTCTATATCTAGATCAACAGCTGAAGCAGAATACCTAGTAGCAAGCATCTGTTGTGTACAAGTATTATGGATATAGCTAAGAGACTATGGAATAGAGGAGAAGACAGTTCCAATAATGTGTTGATAACACAAGTGCAATTTCAATCACAGAAAATCCAGTACTTTACTCGAGAACAAAGCATATTGATGTAAGACATCATTTTATCAGATATCATGTGGAAAAAGGAGATGTTTTTTTAAGATATATTAC
Source organism: Gentiana macrophylla (assembly GCA_026214975.1). Taxonomy (NCBI): domain Eukaryota; kingdom Viridiplantae; phylum Streptophyta; class Magnoliopsida; order Gentianales; family Gentianaceae; genus Gentiana; species Gentiana macrophylla. The sequence goes on from CM047810.1 coordinate 65,831,193, forward strand.
CACTGAAGATCAACTCACTGATATTTTAACAAAACCACTCAGTCATGAAAGAATTTTCAAGTTGAGAACTGAGTTGGGATTGATTGAAATTGATTAAGTTAGAAGGAGCAGCTAACTAGAGTAATCAGTCGAGTGACTTCACCAGCTGACTGAACCTTTACCATTTTGGGTGCGCTCACTTGGCAGGTAAAGTACTGGTAACCAGTGAAGTTCACTTCACTGATTGCTAGGAACAGTTTTATAAGCTCAGTAATGAAGTCACTACACCGGCTAGTGACCAGCCAAGTTACTTCACCGTTATATGCCATGAAGAGAACAGAGAAGTAAAGTGTGAACAAAATCAATTTTATACATGTGGAAAATCAGAAGATTTATGGAGAGTTATCTTATGGAAGATTACCCACGTGGATTTTACATTACAATCATGGATGTTATTTTTGAGTTGAAAGAATCACGGCAATGCCTCGATTCCCGGGATTTATCATTACATACCTCAATCCACTCTCCCACTACAATCAAAAACCACGAATTATGTACACAAAATCAGAAATTCTGATCTACACTAAAGAAACCGCCAAAAGCATTCTGTTACAACGGCAAGATAATGCTGCCAAAAAGGGGGAAAGAAGAGATATGACTGAAAGCTCTAACAGAATAAAAGAAGAGGTATGCCTGAAACTCTGTCAAAATCCTAAGCCTACTATTTGAACTTAAAAGAACACATCTAGAGACCAACTTAGGCAATCAGAGCTCAAATTTCACATTAGGCACTGAGATTGATTAACAGAATCTGTGAATCCAATTCACGCCAGTCAAGCAACTGAATCGCCATCTGAGAAGGAGTCGTGGTTGTGATAGCTGCTGAAGGATTTGTTCTCAAGGAGCAGTGTTGAAGACTGAGTCACTGAAGATTTTGTAGCCAGGGAGTGATAGAATTGGAGATTGTGAATCTTGTGTAGCCATTGACAATCTAACTATTGTATCAGTGAAAGACAATAGTGAATTCCTCCAATCATCACAGGAAAAGAGTGGATTAAGGGATGTCACCACCCTGAACCACTATAAACGTTTGTGTCTATTTACTTTCAGCACTTTACCTTATTGCATCGTATATCTGTGTTTGCATAACCTACTTTGAAACATATTAAAAGAATTGACTTATCCGCTGCCCAAAAGCTTTTAAAATAAGAAAAGTTTTTGAAACTCCAGTATATATAGTCATTCACCCCCCTCTGACTATACTTTTACCATTCTCTGGGACCAACAAGGATACTCTCGACATCTACTAGAATCACTTTCATACTTGCTCATGACTCTTCATGGAGTACGAACATCTAGCACAACTCTTATGATGGACCCTATTGTAATAGCAAAAGGAACCTTCCATAAGTATCATCTTTCACCTCATGTTCAGGACTGACGTCCTGTCATAGATAGATCCCGAGAATACTGGCTAGCAGTACCTCTTGATGTGATCTATGCTAAACTCTCTTAGCATCTCATGTATATAGGTGAACTGTGATAATCAAGCAGTATCTAAATCTATCACTATAGATTCTTATTTCCAAAATAAGAAGTGCTACTGCCAAGGACTTTTGTAAAGGCCTTGAACTACCAAACATTAATTGACTATGACATGGGGTGTCGGTTCTGAGAAGGATATCTGATACCTTGCTCAAAAACCTGTGACACTCCCACTAACCCTTCTGCACATAAGGCATAAATTTCCTCATGATGAAATTGAACTCTTTTGATTTATCAATGCAAGGAACTTATATAGAGGAACTTGTCTGAGTCCATAAATGGATCGTATAAGCTAACCATAACGTTATTGTCTATGAACATCAAGCCATAGGCCCAACATCTTCAACACTATCATATAGCTATGTTACGTAGCTATAACAAGCACTATCTGAATAGACTTAAGCATAGCTGGTAGCATAAAGGTAATTACAAGGTTTACACCCTGTAGCCTTCAGCCTATCAATTTAGCCTTATGGTAACCGTATTACCATCCATGTCAGTTTTTCATAAGGACATGCTACAGCTTTTAAGGACATTCCCTTCAGGTAAGACATACTAGGTTCATAACCCGGTTGTTACACATGGAATCTACTTCAGATACTATGGCTGCAAGCCATATCTCTTAATCTTGCCCTTCAAGCATATAACTCGCGAGATCTTCAGTCTTCAAGATGAACATACCAGTAGCCCTTCCAGGCATGTGGTCATTTTTAGACTCATAGAACACTTGTGTGCACTAAGTAGTGTCCTGCACCTTATCGCTATACGGTGCATGCTCATGTTCCATTGGTTGAATATCTCTTTGTGGTTCTCAAACTCTTTCGAGATATTATTTACTCCCATTTTTTCTTTGGAAGAAACACATCCCCTAGAAGACATCACGTTTGGAGGCAAACTACTTTTGCTCTACGGGCAAGTAAATAATATCTAGCATTATTGCTATGATATTCCACAAAGTTGCATATGTCATACTAAGCTCCAAGCCTTTAAGACATTGCCTGCTTGCTAGAAGCATGACAAACCTAAATCATCGGTTAGGATGGATTTGATGTTATCGTCTTCCATATTTGATATGGAATTTATTCAACCTTTATTCTTCGGAACTCGGTTAAGTATATGTATTGTATATGGGCACTATCCCAAAACAAGCTAGGGATACTTTACATGGCTTACTTTGCATCTTTATCATATAAAGTGCTATTTCCATTTTAGAAACACAATCTAATTGCGTATCCCAAAAATTGTATCCTTCAAGGGAGAATCTGATTCCCTTTTCAGACAATTTCTGAAACACTGTTAAGGGTCAATTTGTAGTGTTTTATAAGGATATATTTTATATCAATATTCCCCATATATGGATGTTTTTCGTAGAATTCGAGCTTATAATCGATTAATTGAGCAAATGACGTTTTGAATAGTTAAAATGCAAAATCGAGTAAATATCGTGGTTTTATTATCTATTTTGTATGGTTTTACGTTTTGCTCGGTTTTGTCATCTTTTAGGTGCACAAATGTGGAATGGAAGAGGTCTAAATGATGTTTGATTGAAGATTAAAAAGGAAAGAAAGAGATACAAGAGGATGAAGATGAAATAAAGCTTGGGAAAATCCCGAAAACGACTCGTAATACAACGGGCTAATCAAAAAGGCGTTTTCTGAAGAAGAGTCCTTAATGGAAGTTGTAGAGTTTTTCGAGAGCTTTTTTATGACATTCGGATCATAATTTTTGGAGGTCTACAACTCAAGATATGAATTTTAGAAGTTTGAGTCCATTCTCAAACCAGCGTCCGGGCGGAACCGACTTAGAAACCGACTTATGCATCTATTTAAACATCCGTTCCTAACCCTAATTAGACACATTATTCGACATACACTTTTCTTGAGAGCAGCGAAATGCAAGTTGAGGGGTCTCAAGGCGGTCACCCGAGCCTTGTGCTCGGGTGAACCGAGGTTAGATTAGGAGTAGCTTAGATGTTTCTTTTCTTTTCCGTTCATGGTGATGATCCACTGTTCAAAACTATGTGAGTTCTTTTTGATTAATTCAATTCTAGTTTTTCTTCATGATTGTTAATTTATTTTGTATCTTTCTTTGTGCTTATGATGCCATGAGAAAAGATTGGAAAATTAGTTCTCTATTGATAGTTACAACATACGGAAGTTGAGTAACTTTAGATCACCATAGAAAGATAGGATCTTTAATCATTAATGATGACAAATTAATTGATTAATTATCTAGGTTGTTAGATTCTAAAATACGAGAGTTAACCTGAATCTACACCGAGTTTTGTTTGGTAAATCGATCTCAACATTCGGAAGATGAGAGATTGATAAATTGGACTCACAAAGGAATTAGGAATCCATAGCTTGAGATTAAATTCACTAAGGAATTAGGGATTTGTATCTCGTGTAAAGGTGAAACCACAATTTGAATTAAAATCATGAGATGAACTAGGATTGAAATCACTTGGTTTGTGCACTGTTTGATCCCATGTATCTTTAGTTTAGTTTAGGTTGTGTTATTTTATTTCGTAGGTTAGATTTATTTTAATTGCTCTTTCGTTTATTTTATTTGTTCTTTCGTTCATTCATTTTTCCTAAGTAACAATTGAAAGGAATTAGTGAAATTAGATTCAACATCCCAATTCCCTGTGGATCGACCCCTTACTCACTTCGCTCTACTATCAATTACCCGGTATTCGGCCGGTTAGGAGTTAGTTTTGCATGGTAGTTAGGGTTTATAAATTTTCTTTTGTTTAATGATGCAAAATCCCTCCAACAAACACCCTTCAGGTATTAATTGCTTCAAACCAATTGAAGATTAATTCCTAAGTTGTTGATCAATCTCATATTCGTACTAGCTCAAACTTTTCGGGCTTTCCAAATTACGTACTTCACTAAGTATATTCAACTATTTCTAAAATAGTAAAAGAGAGTAATAAACAATAATATCACTTGTGGTATTAATTGTCATAAGTCAACAAACATCAGTATGTTCAGGCTTTAGACAATTTTCTAGAATTTATAACCTTTTTATAAAAGGATATCTTACTCATCTTTAGATAAGATACGTACTACCCACATGATTCATAATCACACGGTTTAGACATCATCAGAATGATATCAGACTGTATGTTTCTCTTCAACAGAGACCAAGTCTAGAATGACCACAAAATATTAAGGATAATATCCATACAATTTTATAGTTGAGATTACATCCTCTATATCGACTATATAGTGATTACAATCTAGTATGTTAGATTTGACGACTATTCAACCTAATCGGACTAGCGTTTATTCCTAACAATTGAATTTTTTCATTAAATCCTAACGGATAACTGAAAGTCGTGTACTTCATAAGAGCCGGAACACAATAAAATTTATTTAATTAGTTCCTCAATCAGTTTACTAGATTCAGAACACAATATGAAAATGTTCAACGTTTGCTCCACTTTCCATATCTTAGGATATTCTGTATTTAATCTTTCTAACTTAATCACACTCATATGTTATCATATGTCTGAGGGTAGACTTGAGCTTAGATAGATTTATCTTAACTTACTTGCTTAGAATAGAGACTTTGATAGGTTCTCTTATTTAAAGCACATGCCCTAACATTCCCTTTAATCCTTTAAGCATTTGTAAATATTTCTTAGTTTAGTCTTCATAAGACGTAAGAAAAATCACAAAAGCTTTGTCTTTAATCTTCTTTCATAAAGAAAATCCGAAGTCTATAAAATGGTTTATTAACCTTTTGAATCATATTCAAAACATGAACCATTTTAAACAACCTTCAAGTAATGATTAAAGAATTAAGTCGATACTTAAATCTTACAATTTTGAAAACAACCTTTTTGAAATTCGTTGTGGTCATTCACATTCAACATATCTAATGTCCGAATTTAATTGTCATCGTATGACAAAATGACCCATTGGATATCGATGTATCCAATATATGACTAATTCACTAATCATATCTGGAGCTTCTGTTGCGATTAATAATTAAGGTCTTGGATCACTCCATCAAATATGTAGTCCCAATGTCTTTAGCTACTATAACGTAGTTGCTCGTGTCATTGCTTATTTCAAAAGGACAAAAAAATTACATAACCTTACTTGAGAATTTTTCTCAAAAGGTAAGAGTAATTTAATTTTTGTTTTAACAATCGAGAATATAAAACATAGAAATAAAAGTTTGTTAAATACTACAACATAAAAATAAAGATAAAAAGAGTGTTGTTGTTTATACATGCAAAATCAAAAATGGTCTTTTGTTTTATGGTTTTGCTCCCACTAGTCAACTACTCCCAATTGACTTTCAAGAATTTAAAAAATTCTTTAGTGGCCAAGATCCCATCTAGTTACCCCGATTCCCGGCGAGGGCCGATCAACAGGAATAATTCAACAAGTAGGTAACACTTTACCAATCACATCTCTATGTGACTCTTGGTGGTTGACTAGTCAACTCTTTGACACTTCACATCTCTATGTGGTAGTCAACCCCTTGCCTCTAGAATAAGACGGTCTTGACGAGGGCCAATCACTGCAATACTCTAGTCAAGTCCTAATCCAATATTCGCGAGATCTCATACTATCATATATCAATAGCGACGATATACCCGAAGTAAGTCAACTCCCGACGAGGGCCAATTAGTTGGATCCGAACAAGGGCTCTTCACCGTCGCTATAATATTGGGAGACAATGTTTCGACTTGATTTTTGTTGTGAGAGTAATTTTAAATGAATTCACTTAATTAATTAATTGCGGTCTCATCTAATTTATCTATCTCCAGAGATATACATCCTACACATTTTTCTAGATCGTGCGCAGTCATGCATCTATCGTATCATATAAAATAAATACAAGAATAAAATAAATAAATGTGTAAAGTAACCGGTATGATCATGGAATTTTGCTAAGTGCGGTTTCGAATACATACTGATGAAACCGCAGGTCACAATCTAGGGTAGTTTCAACCGCCAATAGGATCTCTATATCTTCTTTATTTGGCCTTCGTCTTCTGCTACATCTTGTTACATAAATTTATCTTTTAAATAAATACACCCGCCGCACATGGGGGGAGATAACGGAAATGAGATAATACATAAAATAAACTAGGTCATGTTCTTCATAACGGTCTAGGACAATTTTTAAACCAACGAAAATTTAAATCATTCACATCTATCCTGTTGGTCGAGTCAATGATCAATCGGGGTCCACATAATTATATTATATCTTCAATATCAAATCCATACAATCACATCTTATGAAAAAGATAAAATCTAAAATTACCAACTTGCTTCTTAATTAATCGATTAACGTTTAATCAATTAAATAATTTCATCTAATCAATTAAATAATTAACATTTAATTAATTAATGATTTCAATCGGTATAAAATTAACGATTAATTTCAAAACGATTTCTATTTTAATTTTAATCAATTAGAACTATTCCAAAAATACATCTAAATTAAAATGAAATCTCTTTTATTTCTTGGGGGGATGAGGGAGAATGACAGAAATATTTCATCAATTGAGTAGAAGGACAATCTTTTGAAACTTTTGCATAAATGACAAAACTATTTATTCACTGTCGAAATTCTCTGTTCAAATTCACTGCTGAAATTCAGTGTCGAAATTCACTAATTTTCAAAATTCATTGTTGAAGTTCACTGATTTTTGGGATTCACTATCGAAATTCACACAAAATTCTCTCTCGATTTGGGATTCACCGGGAGATTCACCGATTTTCGGATTTACTATTTGTGTTTCTCGCTATAAAAATTATGCACGATTGTCATTCTCCTATAAAAATATGTAGTTGTCCTGTTACTTAAAAATATTCCAGATTGTGTCCTTATCCCTAATTTCCCATTAATTCTTTCATTTTGATTCTTAATCATAAGGGATGCCTTTGGTTTCCAAAACGAAAAGGCACCTACTTGGGCCCTTTCTAAAATCAAAATTTTGAAAAGGGCCTAGGCCTAGGTTTTTTTACAAAATCAAATATTTTGAAAATGGCCTAGGCCTATTCCAAACAAAATTTGGAAAGGCCTAGATTATTTAAAGGCAAATCATATTACTAAATAATGCCATGTGGCATCCCAATGGTCCAAACTATTTGAACCATTAGTCAGCCACATAACACCACTTAACAAAGAGATATCAATGCACAATGAAAATGTGACAAAACAGAAAAACAAAAACGATGTCCCCTATGAAATAACGGCCGACACAGGCAGCCCTAAGGGCACCGATGCCGCCGGCGAAGCCACGGTTGGAGGGTGATGACGATTAAAATAGTCTATCCTACGACATCAATATTCTATCCATTATGAGCTAAAAATAGTTGTTTCGACCTATAAATATGAACCATTAACGTTGAATATCTTATGTCGGGTTCGTGAGTCGAGAAATATGCACTTAAAGTTTATTTTCCCTGTTTCGATATTATTTCATGCGTTATTTGATTATTTTTAGGATATGAAATATTGGGCTAAGCATGATGGACGAATCTGGAGTGGACTGAATGAAAGGAATGGGCCTAGGGTATTCTCGAAACATCCAAGTTAAGTCAGTTGAATAAAAAAGGCGAAAATACCCTCGGTAACCGAAATGTGTTTTCTTGGACGAGGTGTCAAACTAGATGATCCTAAGTCGGTTTAGATAGCTATAAATAAGAGGCTTCGCCTCAGAACACAATGTACTCAAATTATTCAAGGAAATTATGCAATAAAAGTTCTTAGTTCTTCATTTTATTTATTTTATGAGTTCTGGTCGGAGAGACGACGGAGTCTCCGCCTAGGGAGAGATCCGAAGGAGATTTATGCTCGTCTTCGAGGGTATGATTTTCTGTCTTTTCCAAGATGTAGATCTATCGTCGTTATATTCGACTAGTATGTTTTGATTGCTTATTTAGTTTAATTATGTAGTAGTTAGTTTATTTTACCCCATGTGTCGTAGATCTGATTTGTTAGTGAAGAAATCATGAAATAGTAGTTGCGTTCTTCAGACCTGCGACGGTCTATATTGCTAGATCTGAATACCTAGTAAATTACTAATTCATGATAATCGGCGCAAGCTACATTGATCGATAGATTTAATTTACATGTTAGTAGCTTGATCAATTATTTGCATGTTATCATAAATTAACATGAAGGACCAAAAGTGAAGTGTTAATTAGGACATTATCTAGAATGGACCCTAGGAACGTGCTGGTGAATGTCGACAGTTGTCTAGGCGGGTTTGCGGTATGAGGTAACACTCAATATCGGCAGCTCTAGTTCTTTATGCGTATGGGCTATTACGGACCAATTAAGGACGGTAGCTTGCGTATAGATTGTCGAGTAGATAGGGTTAGGAGTTGTACCCGTAGCTGAACAATGAATCTTTAAGCCTATCTATTATGCCAGTCGTACCCTTAACAGTGCCCAGAGGAATTATGCGACCACGGAGAAGGAACTCTTAGCTGTCATATTTGCATTTGACAAGTTTCGACCTTATCTGATAGGATCGAAAGTCACTGTGTTCACGGACCATGCAACTTTGAAATACCTTCTAACCAAGAAAGACTCCAAGCCAAGATTATTAAGATGGATTCTACTCTTACAAGAGTTTGATGTAGAAATCAAAGATAAAAAAGGACCTGAGAACCAAGTGGCTGATCACCTGTCAAGATTAACTTTGCTAGAAGAAGAGCAACCAACTGAGATCAGGGAAAGCTTTCCTGATGAACAACTGTTTGCCGTCTCAGTGGTAGCTCGGGTTGAGTCTCAGACCCGGCATCGTACATCAAGAATGGGCAAGGTATACCCTTGGTTTACTGACATTGTCAATTACTTAGCAAGAAAGTACCTACCACCAGAATTCAATAATGCAGATAAGAAGAAATTCTTCACATATTTGAAGTACTATCATTGGGACGATCCCTACTGATGATGCATAAATCATCACGGTTGTTTTAGTGGTGTTTGAGCTATGGATATCCGGCTTATTAGTTAGTGATCGAGTGTATGCTAGCTTAGAGAGAGCGGCGCGGCGGCGGGGGAGGAAAAGAAGTTCTATTTTCACAGGGCTTTGGCCGGTTTTTTGTATTAGAATGTATATATGATTCAGGTTACACAAGACTTCCTTTTATAGGAAGAGAAATCTTAGGAGCCAAGTAATAGACAAATGCTGCGAAGCAGCTTAGTCACTAATCTTACTTAATGGTTAAGCAAATACTAAATATCTAATCTGCAAGTGGGTAGAATATCTAGGCGGCGATCCTTCGGGGTCGTAAGGGCCGCCAACACTGTCTGGCTTGCTTTTGCTCCCTGTTTCCTCTCAAGTCTTGTGCGGCCTTTTTGAGGGCCTTTTTGCACAAGGTCGCGGACCGGCCCACTAGCTCTAGTGACGCTCTAGGCGAGGTCGATCTCAACGGCCTTGACTTGGTATCATATGGCATCGCCTGATGATGTAGTCGCGGACCTTCCTCGGCGATGACGGGTCAGAGGCTATTTCCGGGATTAAATGGTGGCGATATTATTTGTATCATCAATGGCCCCCTACTCCATGTCTTGGTCATTTTTTATGAAAATGTCGAGCAAGGAGTAGAGAACTCAGGGACAATGTGTTTGCGACCTCGTCGCCTGATGCGACTTGTTCACTAAGGACCGTGCTTTCAAAGCAAGCGGCCTTCGAAGAAACTATGGTCCCTTTTTGTGACCTTGTCGTCTGAAGCGACATGTTCACTAAGGACCGTGCTATCAAAGCAAGCGGCCTTCGAAGCAACTCTGGCCTTTTTTGCGACCTTGTCGTCTAAAGCGACTTGTTCACTAAGGACCGTGCTTTCAAAGCAAGCGGCCTTCGAAGCAACTCTGGGCCTTTTTTGCGACCTTGTCGTCTGAATCGACTTGTTCACTAAGGACCGTGCTTTCAAAGCAAGCGGCCTTCAAAGCAACTCTGGGCCTTTTTTGCGACCATGTCATTTGATGCGAGGCCATATGCTCATTCATGGATTATTGGGGAAGTTCAGTAGTCAGATCGTGGCTGACGTTGGCTCTCTTGATAACCGCAATACGTGGGTGATGACGCCCTTGGTAACTGCCCAAGCAGGCACGTGGGCATTGATTAGCATCCATAATGATTGAGGTTTTTGAATTTCGGAATTTGAATCGACCGCGCAAATCTCAACCGTTGGATGGATCAACCCCCAGCCGCATGATTGAGCTTCTGTTGCCTATATAAGGTTGGCACCCCTCACACCTCCTCACTTTCTCTTTTTTCTTCCCTTACATTTTCCTCCAGTGTTCTCTCATCCTTTTTTGAGGATTAGCAAGGGTTTTCCGGTGAAGGTTTGCGGAGGACTTGGCGGTGGCTGGAGCGAGTTTGAGGTTTTCGGCAGGGGTTTAAATATTCTGACGCGTTTTCGTAGCAGTTTGTTCCAACTTCCTCCTAAAAACAGGTAAATTCCTCATCTCTCACCCCTCTTTCCTTGTTTTTTCTTGCTGGATTTCGTGCTTTTTAGTGGCTTTGATTCATTGTATGGGAATGTATCCATATGCAAGATGTTTTTGAGGAAAAAAGTCGAGGCTTTCTAGGTTGGCGTTCTTGTGGGGGTGATTTTTCTGGGAATGTCGATAAGGGAGGAGGGTCAGCCCAGAAAAATTACCTTCCCTGGGCTTGCCTCTATTCGTATGTGTGTTTTCTTTTCCTTGATAATTTGCTTTCCATATCTCCTGTAAAAACGGAGGGGAAGGCGTCGAGATGGGTGCGATTACCTTCATGGCTTAATTCTTATTATCCCAGGTCTGAAAGCTCCACCTTTTTCCTCTTGTTTTTGTAGAATGTCCGATGGAGAAAATTCTTTGAGAGGCAATTCTGACGAAGGTCAGGAGGCTTTTGATTACGCATATGAGGAAGAGGATGACAACCCCTCTAGTCCTGACGTGTCCGCCAGGGACGACCTGTTTGAAGAGATAACTGGCGGGGAGGCCACAGCTCGAGCATGCGACGATCCATTCGACTTAGAATCTATGTTTCTTGACCCCGTCTCGCGACGTAAGAAGAGTCGCAAAGAAATGGCACGAGCCCAATGGGCGAGCACTTGCGAGGTTTGTGAAAGAGGGATGTCTGATGTTGAAGAACAGGCTGCCGATCCCAGTCCTAGTGGCACCGCTGATCATGACGAGGTGTATATTGAGGACGCTGCTCTTCATGAGCTGATAGGGTCGAGTGAGGATGAGAATGCCCCCTTGCCTTGCAAGATAGTTTGGGACCTCCTAAAAAAACGGAAGAGGAAGAGGGATCCGAAAATAATGGTGGGAGAGGCCGCTGCTAAAGCAAATAAACCGACACCCAATAATCCTAAAGCCCTAAGGGAGTTTTCTATCCGGACTGGTGACGACCTTAACAGATTTATTCGCCGCCGCTTCAAAATTGACACCGATGTGTACAGGTTTTCTTTGCTTGATTATTCGAAGGAGGAGGATAAGCTTAAGCCCGGAGACCGCGAGGATTTCATCTGCGCTCGCCGCCAGGATGATACCCTAATCCTACACTTCGATCACTTTTATGCGGGGCTCAGGCCTCTGTTCGACCCTTTCTTTGTTAAGATTTGCGAGCTTATGGGAGCTTTGCCCTCTGATTTTGCTGTTGGCGCCGTTATTCAAATCATGGCCTTCATCGTGATGTGTCGGACCATGAAGATCGAACCCACACTCACTTTGCTGGGACAATTTCACTTATTCTGCGGCACGGGCCTGCCGGGGCAAATATCGCTGAGGACCAAGATGCCTCGCTTACTATTTCTGCTGCCAAATAAGATTCATAAATTGTAGGAGCGGATCCTCAAGATAGAGTCCAAGGTTGGCTGGCCGTTTCCTAGGGCCGAAAAACGTATGGGAAAATCCACCCTCTCTATCGACGAGCCTCTAGTTACAGAACGGCGCTATGTCAAAGGACTCATGGCGCTCATACAATCTGATGGGGTCGAGGCCTCTTTGAGAAACGTCGCTTGGGTCGATCTTCTTGATCAGGCTATTCCATTAGCGCGCATGGCTGGCCTCTCGGGCCCAGGTAAAGCGGAGCCATTGGTTGCCATAGCTCCCGAGGAGAGCGACCCCGATTGGATAGGAGATTGCCATCTTGGAAAATGTTTTCCTTCTGAGTGCTCTGTTTGTGGAGGCTACCCAAGTGAAAGACCGTCTTGTAAATCTCCTCGCTTTTTATCTGCTCATTTCGTAAGTTGTTTTATTCTTTCTTTTGGATCCGTTTTTAACGAACCCTTTTTGCAGGTATGGACGCCACCGAACGCAGAGCTTAAAAGCAAAGGCTCGTTGATGAGCAAGCTAAGGCCCGGCAGGTGGCCTTGAAGCAAGTTCTGGGGAAGGTTCCCTGCACTGTGGACGCCTCCATTGTCGATGAGACGTACGATCCTACCACGGCTCCGCGGCGCCCCAATCTGCGAGCTCAAGCCAGGCGGTTCCCCAAAAAAGATCGCAAGCTGATGAACCTGTGAAAGAGACCCAAGGCCAGAAGCGATCCCGGACCGAGAAAACCAAGACTGCCGGCGGTGCTGGCAAAGGATTTGATCTCATGGATAAGCGAACTGCTGAGGCTATTATTGAAGAGGTCCCCGAGGGGATGGAGCCATTGCCGCCGATCGGGACATTGCCACTGTGGCTCTGCTGGGGGAAAGAGGCTGTGTGGTTGGATGCCAATTTCATCCAAGGCCTCAACATGAATAATGCGAGCCAAATTAGGGAGGCTATTGCTGACGTCATTCCTTTAGGTCGCCTTGCATGGGAATCGCCGCCCGGGGTTCAAATAGAGATCGGAAGGGGAATCACTGCTCGCGTCGTGGTTCAAGATGACGCCCCTGCCGGCGATGAGGTCGCCGAGCTGAAAGATTTGTCAGGCCAATTTGGAATTGCTGCCTCAATGGTGAGTTTTTATTTGTCTTGTGTTTTTTTCATTTTTTTTTCTTCATACTTTGCGTTTTTAGCGAGCTTATTATCATTGTCTCTCTTTCAGCTTGGAACTCGCATAAACAAGGCGATTGAGGCATTCGAGAAGCGCAAGGCTGAACTGAAGAAAGTAACGGCGGCTCTTGGGGCCTCAGAGAAAGCCAGGGTCACCTCTGAAAACAAAAGCTCGGCGGCGTTGACTGAGGTTGAGCGCATGAAAAAAGCCATGGCGGAGAGCGCTAAACTGGATGTAGAGTTGCAGAAGAAAGTGTTGGCTCTGAAGGAAGAAGCTTGTAAATCTGCCGAAGGGTTAGTGACCGCACGTAAGGAGATCACGAGTCTGAAGGAACAGCTCGCTGCAGTGAATAAGGCTACCGAGGAGGCGGGTCCAGTGGCTGTGGAAGCCTACAAGCTTTCTGACGAGTTCTTTGCTTATCAAGAGGCAAGCTTCGATCAAGGCTTCAACCATCTCGCCCGCTGCTGTTGGTCCCAGAGAAGGGTGAAACTATAGTCGACGATGAGGGGGAGGGGGTGAATGACTATAGTGGAGTTTCAAAAATTTTTCTTTTATTTAAAAACTTTTGGGCAGCGGATAAATCCCTTCTTACTATGTTGTTTTCAAATCAGTTTAGACAATCACAGAATTAAGTTATAGTGTAGGCAAATTAAATAAATGCTGTAAAGTAAATTGCAGAAACTAAATTGACACAAGGCTTATAGTGGTTCAGGGTGGTGTAATCCCTTAATCCACTCTTCTCCTGTGATGATCGGAGGAATTCACTATTGTTTTTACAGATACAATAGTATGATTGTCCTTGGCTTCCTAAGCTTCACAATCTACAAGACTATCACTCCTTGACTGCAACAGCTTCAGTGATTCAGTCTTCCTTGCTGCTCCTTGAGATCAAAATCCTTCAACAGCTATCACATATTCAACTCCTTCTCAGATTGCCTCTGATTCAGTTGCTTCAGTTTGATGTGAATGTGATTCACACACTTGGTTGATCAAACTCAGCCCCAAGTATGATTTTGTAGCTCTGATATCTGAGTTGATCACTAGATGTTTCCTTGTAAGTTCAGAGAAAAGGCTTTTCAAATTTACAGAGTTTTCACTTGATTTTTTTTTTTTTTTTGTTCTGCTCTTCTATGTCTGTCAATGCCTTCTATTTATAGGCTTGAATAACCTTGATTTTGAAATTCCGTCCGTTGGCTATATTAATGAGGGAATAATCCTTGATTTTATTCTTGATTCTCCCTTAATTGCATTCTCCTTGATTTCAGTGATCGGATTCTTTCTTCAAACGTATAGCAGAAAATCCGTCCTTGATTGATCCTCTATTGATTGTGCATTGAATGCATGATCTTCTGAATCTTCAACGTATACTAAATCGATCCGGTAAGTGTTACTTCGCCGTTTTTAGAACGGTTGAGTGATCCTTCTGACATAGCCGTTTTAGCTTTTCCTTCACCGTTTCGTCTTTACTCAGCCGAAAGTGAGTCTGCTTTGCCGATCCACTGTTTTCTTCTTTGTTTCTGTTTGAGGAGAATCTTTGTACTTCACTGATCTTTGATTGGGGTGAGATCAGTGTACACCATATTTGAATATTAATGTACATCACTTGTAGTATAACTTAGACTTGTCCAAGGTCATCACAGACTTCCTTGGTTACAAGTCGACCTTTAATGTCTCAGATTGCTTCTCTGCTGGTGCTTGGCTGGCTTCACTCTGCCGAATATCTATTTTTGCTTTGCCATCCTACCACTAGTACAATACTTGTCAGACTCAACTTATACAACATGTCAGACACTAAGTAAAGACTTATACAGAGAATTCTAACTTATTTCAGGCTTGCTATAACAGCTGGTATGCCCATCATCAAAACATAATAAAATGTTCCTAACAATTTCCCCCTTTTTGATGATGCCAAAACCCTCATAAGCCTGAACATAAGTAATCGAAACAATAGAACAAAAATTCAACAGTTTTATTCATCCATCATAGGGCAATAAGATATTGCATCTTTATTTAAAGAACAAAGGCAAATGATAAAATCAAATTGAATTAAGCAACATGTAATAGGTTTACTTCTTCATTTCTTCAATCCTGATGCCTTTGACTTTGCTGTCCTTGCCTTTGCTGCCCTTTCCCTTTCCACTGGAGCTCTCAGGCTTTGAGTTTCCTTCCCCCTTTGTGGCAGCATCAAAACGTTCTTCAAGGTCTGCAATTGCTGCTTCAGAATCAGGGAGAGGACCATACTTTTTCTCCAGTATTTTGTTGTTGGCCTCACCAACTTTGATTAGAAAGTCCAGCTGCTTGCCAGAATGCTCCGTTATCTCCTCCAGATGCTGAATTTGTTGAGTGTGTGTATTGAGAGTGTCCACCAATGGCTTGATATTGTTGTCATTTGTCTCAGCAAGGAACTCAAGATTGGTTTGAACATGATGAGGAATGAGGTGCTGTAGGTTGCAAAGTAGATTTCCTTGTCTCTCCATGACCTCATCCTGGATCTTGATGTGACTGATGAGGGCCTCAATCTTGTGGTTGAAGGTGGTAGCTTCACTCCTTAAGGCATGCTTCAAGTTTTGCCTGCTGTAGTAATGCCTTTCCATGTCCACAATGAGAGGTTGAATGTCCAGATTGAAGACTCTTTCTGATCAACTATTCAGGTGCCGCATCGGCATCCCCTTCATCCTCATCATCTTCTCCCTCAGCATCTTCACCTTGCTTCTCCTCATTTTCCACTTCAACTTCTTGCTCTTCCTTTTCCTCTTTTCCCTTTTCATTTTGTGCTTCTTCTTTTTCTTTCATCTGTTATTGTTCTGCCTCATTAGACACAGGGTCATTTAGAGGTTGTTGTTGAGTGTGAGCTTCTTCATCTGCCACCATTCCCCCTTGTGCAATTGTGGTGGAGTTGACAATTTCGGCTAAGTGAGCTTTATCAGCTGGCTCACTGAGCTGTTTATCAACTGTACCAATGCTTTTGAAAAGCACTTCTTGGAGAGTCAGTTCATCGTCAGAAA
This sequence comes from Gentiana macrophylla, assembly GCA_026214975.1. Classification (NCBI taxonomy): domain Eukaryota; kingdom Viridiplantae; phylum Streptophyta; class Magnoliopsida; order Gentianales; family Gentianaceae; genus Gentiana; species Gentiana macrophylla. Next base: position 65,847,684 of record CM047810.1, read on the forward strand.
TCCCCAAATCTTCTTGATTGGCTTCAAGATTTTTATCTTCTGAATGTTCATCTTCTGACTCATCTTCTTCCTCATCTATCTCTTCTTCTTCAGATGAAGTGAGTCTATATCCTTCCTCACCTTCTTCAAGGTAGGTGATTTCCTCTCTTTCTTCTCTTCTTCTACATTCTTTGTGTCATCACCGATTGTCACAGTTTCATACAAATTCTTTGGTGTCGAGGCATAGTTGTATCCTCTTGTGCCTTCTGAGATCTGGTTCTTCGTCCCACTCCTGATCTGCTGGATTCAGGTTGTTTCCTCTTTTTCCCAGCAACGGGTTTGGGCTTCAGGGAAGCCTTGATGTAGGTGAACATTGTCTTGGACTTGTGTGGGGACTGCAGGTTTGTGGGTTGTACTTTCAAGGCGTTGAGCAGTGTTGAAGAGGAACCCATATGATTTCCTTTCCCGAAAATCTCCTTTTTTCTCGCAAAACCCTTGGTCGGTGCGGTGAATGATAGGTCAATTTCCTTTTGAATCTGATCCTTCAATCGATTGAAAACAAAGGTTGCCCAATCAAATTTGATGCATTCATAGATTATGGCCATCAGTTTGATCCGTACCTCAGTTAGGTTTTCCATCGACCCCTTTCTGCCTTCAATATTTTTGGTGATGACCGGTGCAAATTCAGCAAACGGAAGTTTGAGCTTTGATCTAGGTAGATTGTACGTTTTGCTGTTTTGCTTGGGGCTTTTGGCTATCTCAGCCCAGAATTTTGTGATGTCTGTCGTCACCAGCTTGACATTGGCAGGACCAATTAAGGGAAGGTGCAAGTATCTGTTTAGTGTACCAGGCGTGATGACTATGTTTTTTTCCAAAGATTGAGCTTGTGATGCGATCGACTTCAGTCTTCTTTGTGCTGGGCACAAACTTGGCATTTTTCCAGAATGCTATCAGGTTTTTATAGCAGATACCACTTATTGGGGGGTTTAGAAAGGTCATCAGCCCCAAATTTGTACAGCAATTGACCAAGCGTTGTGCTTGTGCATCGTTATCACAATAAGAGAGATAGTGTTCTGGTTTGAAAAACGAACCAGTGATGATTGATTTTTCATAGTATTTTTCAGTAGGAGAGATTGTGGAAGATGAGGCCATTGATAGTAGATAGATGTTTAGAAAGGAGTTTTTCAAGTTTTCAGTGAAAATCAGAAATAGGGTTTGTAATTTGCAAGAGAGCGTAAAGATTTCTGAAAATCTTTAAGTCTGGTTTATATAGTGTGATTTGGGTAGTGTGAACGTGGTTTGAATATGGAAGGATTTTGTGACATCATGGCGTGATTTTGTGTATGTGAATTGCGATATTCGAGCGTAATGGGGGAGTGGTTTGAGGTAAGTAATGATAGAGCCCGGGAATCGAGGAGTTTTCAATTCGAAAAATAATACAATTACCTCCATGATCATAAATTGATCTCCACGTGTGTAATCTTTCACAGAATAATCCTCCATAATTGCCTTATTCTCCATGTGTAATCAGAATTGATTTTGTTCACACTTTTAATTTATCCAAGTCTTTATTTCGGTGAAGTGCCTTGGCTGGTCACTTAGCCGATCAAATGGGTTCTTCATTGAGCTGCTCCATTTAACTGTTCCTAACAATCAGTTAAGTTACCTTCACTGGATACCAGTGCCTTGCCTGCTACACCTCTTGTAACGGCAAAGGTTGTACCAGTTGATGAAGTCACTTAGCCGCTTACTCCAGTTGGCCGCTCCTTGATACTTAGTCAATTTCAATCATTCCTAACTCAGTTCTCAACATACTAAATCTTTCTTAGCTAAGTGGTTTAGTGAAGATGTCAGCCAATTGATCTTCAGTAGGTATGTATTTTAGGATGACATCTCCCTTTTCAACATGGTCTCTGATAAAATGGTGTCTCACATCAATGTGTTTTGTTCTCGAATGCAATACTAGATTTTCAGTAATAGATATTGCACTTGTGTTATCACACATGATTGGAATTGTTTTCTCTTCCATTCCGTAGTCCCTTAGCTGTTGTCTTATCTAAAGTACTTGAGCACAAAGACTACTCCGTTTCTATATATTCTGCAAATTGTTGATGTAGATATGGAGTTTTGCTTTTGTCTTTGAACCAAGAGACTAGTCCGTTCCTGGCATTTGACATGTTCCAGAGGTGCTTTTTCTATCTATTTTGCATCCAAAGATAGTCGAGTCTGAATATGATATCAATTTAAATCCTCCATCTTTTGGATACCAAATTCCAACATTTATAGTGTTTTTCAAGTATTTGATTATCCTTTTGGCTGCTAGAAGATGTGATTCTTTTGGTTGAGCTTGAAATCTTGCACACACTCCTACCTGCGAATGCTATATCAGTCTACTTGCAGTTAAGTATAATAAGGATCCAATGATTCCTCTATACATTTTCTCTCGATCAACATCCTTTCTTGCTTCATCTTTTCCAAGTATGATTCTGGCACACATTGGTGTGTCTGCTGTGCCACTTGTATCCATCCCATACTTGTGTATCAAATCTCTTGAGTACTTGGCTTGACTAATGAAAATGCCATCCTTCATTTGCTTTACTTGAAGGCCAAGTAAATAGTTTAATTCTCCCATCATGCTCATCTCAAAATTTGCTCTTCATCAGTTTGCAAATTTCTCACAAAGCTTTTCATCCTCCTCGATCCAAAGATTATATCATCAACATAGATTTGAACCAAAGAATGTGCTTGCTCCTTCCTCTAGTTTGAATAGAGTCTTGTCAATAGTTCCCTTGTTGAATCCATTCTTGATCGTAAATTGTGATAGTGTTTCATACCGTGCTCTAGGTGCTGTTTGAGGCCATAGAGGGCCTTCTTGAGTTTATATACTTTGTCTTCTTTTCCTTTGATTTGAAATCCAGGAGGTTGTTCTACATAAACTTCTTCTTCCAAAAGTCCATTTAGGAATACACTCTTGACATCCATTTGATAGACTTTGAAGTCTTTGTATGCGGCAAAAGCTAGAAAGAGACTGATTGCTTCCAATCTTGCTACTGGTGCAAATGTTTCATCATAATCTATTCCTTCTGCTTGAGAATAGCCTTTTGCAACTAGCCTTGCTTTGTTTCTGACAACAGTTCCTTGCTCATCCATCTTGTTCCTGGATACCCATTTTGCACCAATGATGTTGGCCATATATGGTCTGTCAACAAGTTCCCAGACTTCATTTATTTCAAATTCATTTAGTTCTTCTTGCATTGCTGTGATCCATTCTGCATTTTGGATTGCATCATCTATGGTCTTGGGCTCCACTTGTGATAGAAAGCAAGTTAGCATGTGCTCCAGTTGTCTTCTGGTTCTAACTCCTGTGTGAATATCTCCAATAACTTGTTCTTCAGGATGGTCTCTTAGCCAATTTAGATCTGGTTGAAGTTGTTCTTCACTTGGTGCTTCCATACCTTCATGCTGAGCATGAAATTCAACTTCAAGTGCTTCTTCTGTTGTATTGATATGTGGCTCCTCTTGATTTTCAAAGTGATGATTCAGGATAGTAGCTGGTATGGTTGCATTTGTATAGATTTCCTTCTGTGCTGCTTTCTCTTCTTGGTCTTGAAGATCTTCACCATTTGTATTTGGTTCATCAAAAACCACATGTATTGATTATTCAATCACCAATGTTCTTTTATTGAGTACTCTGAATGCTTTGCTGGTGTCTGAGTATCCCATGAAGATTGCTTCATCAGCCTTCTCATCAAAGGTATGCAGCTGGTTCCTGTTTAAGACAAAACATTTTGATCCAAACATATGAAAATATGAGATATTGGGTTTTCTACCATTCCATATTTCATATGGAGTCTTTCCATGATATTTGTTGATGATTGATCTGTTTTGTGTATGACATCTTTTGTGTTTGCTGCTTCAGCCCAAAATCTCTTTGGCAAGCATGCTTCAGCAATCATTGTTCTAACCGCTTCTTTGAGAGTTCTGCTTCTTCTTTCTACTACACCATTTTGTTGTGGAGTGCTGCTGCCAGAGATAGTTGATGTAGTACTCCATTTTCTTCACAGTAGGTTCTGGATGATTTCATTTAGAAATTCAGGGCCTCTGTCTGATCGATCTTTATGATCTTTAGTTCTTTCTCATTTTGGAGTCTTCTCAAAGAATCTGGCAGCTTTTTGAGTGTCTCTTTCTTCTTGTTCATGAAAATGGTCCAGTGTACTTTGAGAAGTCATCCATCACTACAAGGGTGTATTTCTTACCACTCACACTTACTGGTGTGACTGGTCCAAACAGGTCCATGTGTAACAAATGTAGAACTCTTGTTGTAGATTGATAAGGCTTTGACTTGAATGAACTTTTGATCTGTTTTCCTTTCTGACATGCATCACATAGACTTTCTTTCTTGAATGTGATCTCTGGCAAACCTTCAACTAACTTGTTCTTTGATAGTTTGTTGATGGTCTTGAAATTCAGATGATTTAGCCTTCTGTGCCAAATCCAGCTTGTAGATTGTTTGTTTTTGACCAGCAGACATGTTTCTGCCTTGGCTGTTCTCCAGTCCACAACATACATGTTGTCTTGTCTTTTACCTGCAAGAACCACTGTGTTGGTTTGGCTGTGAATCACTTTGCATCCTTCTTTGTTGAAGTGCACATTGTAGCCTTTGTCACAAAATTGACTGATGCTCATCAGATTGAAATTTAGTCCCTTGACATATGCCACATTTTGAATTTTCAAATTGTTCTTGAGTATTATGCCTTCCCCTTAATCTTGCCAGGGTTTTCTTTGCCTCCAAATGTGACTTTGGGTCCATCAAAAGCCTTGAAGTCGTTGAGCCATTTCTTGTTTCTGTCATGTGTGCGGAACATCCACTGTCTATGTACCAGACATCCTACAAAACAGATTAATTAAGTTTAGGTATCCAACACTGTTTGGGTCCATACCTATTAGCAATCATGCCTCCCATACCAAGTGTGTATCCAAAAGGTCTTCTTTTTGGATAATTGAAGTCATCAACTTCATATGTATAAGGCATGGCAGAATAGCTTCTAATATTTTTGCTGAAGGTATTCTGATACTTTTCTCCACCTTTTGGTGCATTTATATCCTTCTTCACTTTCCAATATGTAGTAGGAAACCTTTCCTGCTTCAAGTGTCTAAGAACATATTGATTTTTCTTATCCACATGATGCATTTTGTGGAATGGTTTCCTCTTGTATTTTGGAGGTGCAACATTCCAATCATCATCTGAAGGGTAAAGTCTACCTTTACCTTTCAGATGGCTGTTGTTCTTGATTGACTGGAATGAGGATTTAGTCTGCTGTTTCACTACACTAGGTTTTGACTTCACCGGAACAGGATGATCTGTTGGAACTATGGTCTGTCCCTTTCTAAATTTTGATCCATTAATGGTCCTGAATTTAGAATTGTGTTGACCATTATTCCTACTTTCATCCTGACTGTTGTAGCCAAGACCAGATCTGGATCCAAACATTTTTAAGGGTTTGTAAGCTGGTGCTTTTAGTGGTGCAGTGGTTACTTTTACTGGTGAGGAGATTTTCTTAACTGATCTGTCAATGACAGATGTATGATCATCTGCTTTTTGTTGATCATTTAAGTAGGTCTCCTTACTGGTTAATTCAGCTTTTGCTTTATCCAGTTCTTTCTTTAATTTCTTATTTTCTTTTCTTAGATCCTTGCATTCCTTTTCCAGAATTTCATGATTCTTTTCAATTTCATCAAATTTAGTCATGAGATTCTGGACTAGGTCTGCTGTATCTAATGGAAGAGTAGAAGATTGTGCAGTGTCAGATGTGGATGTATTAGATGAAGAGTAAGAGCTAGATGATACCTCAGATTCATCTGATTCTTTAGCCATTAGACATAGGCTTGTTTCTTCAGTGTCTGAACTATCACTTTCATCTTCATCCAATTCTTTGGTCATGAGGCATATGCATGCTTTCTCCTTTTCTGAGCTGTCTTCTTCATCACTATCATCTGAATCATTATCAGATGATTCTTCATTCTTCTCACTGCTGGATTCTGCCTTGAGTTCCTTCTTGCTTTTTCTCTGTTCAAATGCTTTGTATTTCTTCTTTTCATCATCTTTTTCATTTTCTTCAGGGCAATCTGCCTTGAAGTGACCTTTCTTGTTGCAGTTGAAGCATCTGTATTCATCATCTTTCTTCTTCATGTCTCTGTTTGAGCTTGACTTCTTGTTTGATGATGAATTTCCTTTGAAGGGCTTCTTTTTGCTAAACTCACAAAGCGTTTAACCAATAAAGCTACCTTTCTTTAAGTTCATGTGTTTCTTTCTTTGATGTAATCGGCAAAGTTACTTTTTGGGTGCAACCAAAGTGCGGTGAGTTTTTGTGTCTCAGCCGGAGCACCATCTTCACCGTTCAATTCGAATTCATGAGCTTTTAATTGGGACATCGATGTCGAGTGTCGATTCTTGCAAGATTTGTTGTTCCTCCGATTACGGATGTTATGATCTTCCATCTTTCGTAGTCCTCTCAAGATCTTCAAGCATACTTCTTTTTGGGGATATGTGTGTCCAAGTCACATTGCGATTCACATGATGATGCTTGAGAATCTATTGTCCATTTGATCTATGGATTCACCAGTCTTCATTTTGAAGTTTTCAAACTTCGCTTTAACTGAGATAATTTGTTTTCTTTAATCGCTTGAGATCCTTCATTTGTCAATGATAGCTTGTCCCACATCTCCTTTGTTGTTTTTGCGCGCCTTTGATTCTCATGAACATGTTGCTATCTAGGGTCTTCAAGATCATGTCTTTTGCTACGAAGTCCAGGTTTGATCTTCTCCTATCATCCTTGGTCCAATCCTTTTTAGGTTTGTCAATTTCCTTTCCTTGATCTGCTCCTGTGCCTACCACAGTAGTGATTGTGATTGGTCCATCATTAATTACATCCAAAGATCTCTTCATGAGTTCTTTGCAAGATGAATAGCATTCTTATTTTATATTCATCAAAATTATTAACATTAAAAACATGTACTTTTGACAAGAAGTTTGAGGAATCCATCAGTGCAAATGAAGATATAAATGTAAATGTATAGAAAACTTAGATTTGAAAACTACTTTGAAAATATGTGATCTCCTTGTTACCAGAAATTAGATCTGAACAGGTTCTAATACTAGGAACACTGCTCCAATACCAATTGTTGGTCCCAGAGAAGGGTGAAACTATAGTCGGTGGGGGGGTGGGGTGAATGACTATAAAGGAGTTTCAAAAACTTTTCTTTTATTTAAAAGCTTTTGGGCAGCGGATAAATCCCTTCTTACTATGTTGTTTTCAAATCAGTTTAGACAATCACAGAATTATGTTATGGTGTAGGCAAATTAAATAAATGCTGTAAAGTAAATTGCAGAAACTAAATTGACACAAGGCTTATAGTGGTTCAGGGTGGTGTTATCCCTTAATCCACTCTTCTCCTATGATGATCGGAGGAATTCACTATTGTTTTTACAGATACAATAGTATGATTGTCCTTGGCTTCCCAAGCTTCACAATCTACAAGACTATCACTCCTTGACTCGCAATGGCTTGATGATTCATCTTCCTTGCTCTCCTCCTGAGATCAAAATCCTTCAACAAACTATCACAGATTCAACTCCTTCTCAGATTGCCTCTGATTTAGTTGCTTCAGTTTGATGTGAATGTGATTCACACACTTGGTTGGTCAAACTCAGCCCCAAGTATGCTTTTGTAGCTCTGATATCTGAGTTGATCACTAGATGTTTCCTTGTAAGTTCAGAGAGAAAGGCTTTTCGAATTGACAGAGTTTTCACTTGATTTTCTTTTGTTTTTGTTCTGCTCTTCTCTGTCTGTCAATGCCTTCTATTTATAGCCTTGAATAACCTTGATTTTGAAATTCCGTCCGTTGGCTATATTAATGAGGAATAATCCTTGATTTTATTCTTGATTCCCCTTAATTGCATTCTCCTTGATTTGTGATCGGATTATTTCTTCAAACGTATAGCGAAAATCCGTCCCTTGATTGATCCTCTATTGATTGTGCATTTAATGCACGATCTTACGAATCTTCAACGTATACTAAATCGATCCGGTAAGTGTTACTTCGCCGCTTTTAGAACGGTTGAGTGATCCTTCCGACTTAGCCGTTTAGCTTTTCCTTCACCGTTTCGTCTTTACTCGGCCCGAGTGAGTGAGTCCTTTGCCGATTCACTTTGCTTTCTTCTTTGTTTCTTTTGAGGAGAATCTTTGTACTTCACCGATCTTTGATTGGGGTGAGATCGTGTACACTATATTTGAATATTAATGTACATCGCTTGTAGTATAACTTAGACTTGTCCAAGGTCATCACAGACTTCCTTGGTTACAAGTCAGACCTTTAATGTCTGCATTGCTTCTCTGCTTGGTGCTTGGTGGGCTTCACTCGCCAAATATCTGCTTTTGCTTTGCCGTCCCTACCACTAGTACAATACTTGTCTGACTCAACTTATACAACATGTCAGACTCTAAGTAAAGACTTATACAGAGAATTCTAACTTATTTCAGGCTTGCTATAACAGCTGGTATGGCCATCATCAAAACATAATAAAATGTTCCTAACAGCTGCCTTTGGGCCTACCATGGTAGGGAGAGCATTACATTTGAGGAAATGCTTCAATGGATTGACCTGTCTCAGCGAACTCCCGAGCTATTGGCCCTTCACCCCGATATTCCTTATGCGGCGGACCGCATTGTTGCTATCCAGACTAACCAGGTTAAGCGCGGCGACCCAATATGGGATCCTCCTCCGGTGAATCCTGTCAACTTTGCCATCTTGCGAAATCCTCCTGCCACGAATGATCAACCCGGCGATGAGTATATTGACACTCCTCCCGGCTCTGTTTGAAAGATTTTGTTTTTGTTTTGAAACATTTTACTTTCCTGCGATCTTGTAATAACTTTGCTTCCGCTTCTCTTTTGAACTATTTGGCGTCCTCAATTTGATGATTGTAATAATTTAGTATTTTACTTTCCGCACACTGATATTGTGGCCGTGTTTGGCTTGTTGAATTTGGTTCGTGGTCGCTTTTGGCCTCTTAATTTAAGTCTTGCACTTGTTTCTTTCAATCTTTTTCGCGGATGTATGTGTATGCGGCCCCCTTTATTTTTGCGAGGTCTACTGAGCTCGCTAAAATAACTAAAGCGGACGAGGTGAAAGTTGATCAAAGATTTACATTGCGGCCCCCTTTATTTGGAACAAGGATGACTGCGACCCATATTGCTCACTCGTCGTTAAAATTTCCCTATCCCCCCTTGTCTTGGGCGGGGCCAGAAGGGGCTCAGGCGAAACAATTTTGCATAATTCTTTGGTCGCTGTGGGCTTATGGCAAATAAAAAGGTCGCTGGAGATGCACCGCAGTTTTCTTAATTTGAAATTTTCTGATTGCGGCCCCCTAAGTTTGAGGCGAGGTTTGTGTTCGCCTAAAACTTGAGAGGTGAATCGATTGGACTGAACTGACCTTTCTCGACTGCCGTGTCGCCGGGAATCCAGGGATCTGAACCGATTTGACAGTTCATTGGCAGCGCATGCGTGGTCAATGTGGCCTATAACCTCAGGCTAATAACTGTTGTGTGAATATAGGCTGGAATCTTGCCCTGATATCTGACATGCATTAAATGCGCCCTTTGAATTTTGAACTCTGGATAAACCGCATGAAGGCCGACCGTAGGATCTTGTTGATCGTGGCCGTTCCTTTGGCTAACCTCTGCTGTAAAAGGAGAAGGCAAGCTTGACCTCATTTTCATTCCTCTTACATAAATTTTAGTTGTGAGAGCCATGTCTTTTCCATCCGGAGAGGGTAGAGTGCGAGTGTGGAAAGCCCGTCCCATACGTGATGTATCCCCCTTCTTCTTTACTGCTTCCTCTGTTGCCAAAGATCACTTCTGGCGCTACTTTGATGTGGTCAGACCTGCTAGGGAGAGGGGTTTAAATGAGAGCAAGGTTGAGGGTGATGGCTCTCTTTTACGTGTGCGACTTTCAGGGTGGGCAGATTTTGTCTCGCCACCCCCAACAGTTTCCAATCTTACAATGGTGAGGGAGTTCTACTCCATTTTATCTGAAGTAGCAGCCGAAGGGGTTGCTTGCTGTATTACCTTTCATGGCGTCGCGGTCACTTTTACTCCGGAGGCCATCAATGGCGCCCTCCGTATACCTGCTATCGATCCCTTGTCCCATTATGAGATCGTTTGGAATCTTGGCGATGAGTCAAGCAGACAGGTTTGCTTACGCCGAGCAATCCGCAGGGTTTTCCCAGATTCTGAACGGTCTTGCGCACTGGGTCCCTCATCCGACCTGTCTCGCAGCAACCGTGAGTGGAAAAAGTTCATCAACTCAAGCGCCCTTCCGGCCATGGATCCTGGGGTTGTTAGTGAAGCTGAAGCTCTCCTTTTGCATGCTATCCGTGACCCCCAGGTTGACATTGATTGGGGGATCCTGATCCACCGCGAGGCAGTTAACTTTGCGGTCTCAATGAACCGTGATCGTCGTATTCCGTTTGCTTCGCTGATAGCCAAGCTATGTAGTTTAGCTAGGGTGCCGATCCACTCCTTGGACCGTTGTGAGTTCACTGCCTGAATTAGTAAACTTTTTTTTTGGCGGCCCCCTTGTTTTTGGTGGATTCAAAGGGCATTGTAGGCCGCAGGTTGGATAGAAACAATTGTACTCCCTCTTTCATGAATGAAGATGTTCTTTTATTTTGATTTCATTCTCCGCAAGTTCTGCTTGCACCTAGCAGATGCACATTTTACATGTAATATTTTTTCAAATAATATGCGTTCCAAGGTCGGTTGTACTCGCGACCTTTGTTATCACTTAGCACATAAGTCCCCTTTTTGACTATTTGAGCGATCCTCACCGGGCCCTCCCAGCTTTCCGAAAGATTCCCTTTTTTGGCCTCGTGGCCAGCGGCTTGTCTCTTTCGTTAAAACATAATCTCCGACGGCGAAGTGATGATCGCGAATGTGTTTGTAGTGGTGCCGCTTGGCGGCCTGTTTGCAATTGAGCAATCGGCCATATGATTCTATCCGCCGCTCCTCTATCAAGTCGAGATCGAGCTCCCTTGTGAGTGGGTTATCGGCCTCGCTGAAATGGGCGACCCTTAAACTTGGCAGGGCCATCTCTATCGGGGCCATAGCTTCGGATCCATAGGTCAAAGCAAAAGGAGTTTCTCCCGTGGTTGTTTTTCGAGATTTTTTGAGCGCCCATAAAGCTGCGGGGAGGTGGTCAGGCCATTTACCCGCCTTTTCCCACAAACTCTTTTTCAGGACGCTGAGTACTTGTTTGTTTGCGTTCTCAGCCTGACCATTTCCCTGCGGATAGCATACTGATGATTGCCAATGCTTGACATTGTTCTCTCCGCAGAATGTGTCGAACTCTTCTCTGAATTGGGGTCCGTGGTCTGAGACTATTACTCTGGGGACGCCGATTTTTAGTCCATATTTGATCAAGTAAAAAATAGGTTATGTCCCTGGTGTTGATTTTTACCAAGGCTTTGGCCTCGATCCACTTGGTGAAATAGTCCACGGCGACCACCACATACTCATATCCAGAGGCCCTTCTTTATCGGCCCAACGAGGTCGATGGCCCACATGTCGAAAGGCCAAGCAGCGACGACGATGCTTTGCTCGACTGACAGCAGCCTGGGGATATCCGCAAATTTTTGACATACGTCGCATGCCTTAGCGTATGCCTTGGCGTCCTCTGCGAGTTTCGGCCAATAGTACCTGGCCAATAAAACCTTTTGAGCAAGAGTGCAGCTAGCGGGGTGGCCACCACACATCCCTTCGTGCAGCTCGGCGAGGACTCTGTCGGCTTCTTCGGGTCGCACGCACCTTAATAAAGGTTTGGAGAACGATCGTCGGTACAAAACGTCGTTTAAGATAGTGTATCTGGCGGCTCTTCTGACCAGGGCTTTTGCCTCGTTTGGATCCTCGGGGAGCTTTCCAGAGTCGATATAGGCCCTCATGATATCAATCCAACAGTGGTTGGTGGATCGCAAGTCCAATACCTCGATCCAGTTGATAGCGGGTCCTGTCAGATATTCTACCGTAATCGATGGATTGCTTATTTCATCCTCGCTGGTTAGCTTGGATAAATAATCAGCTCTGTGATTGTCCTCTCGAGGGATGTTGGTGAATTTTAAGGATTTGAAGCTGCTTTCGAGCTTTTTGACGAGATTAATATATTTTTGCAAAATTTCGCAGTGGATGCTGAACGATCCGGTCACTTGATTGACCACCAACTGGGAATCACAGAAAACCTGCACATTTTCGACTTTCATGGCCCTGGCGAGCTCAAGTCCTGCGATGACTGCCTCGTACTCGGCTTGGTTGTTCGATGCAGTGAAGTTAAACCTTAAGGCCTTTTCAATTTCCTTCGAAGTTCCAGGCTCTAGTAAAATGATCCCCACACCGCAACCTTTGAGGTTGGCGGCGCCATCGACATAGAGTTGCCAACAGTGACTTGGCCGCTGAGGCTCGTCCGCTGTGGTATTCTTGTTGAGGCTATGCTCTGCGCTTGTCTGCTCCAGAATTTCTTCGTTGAAGCTCGTTTCTGCAATGAAATTAGGCAGGGCTTGAGCTTTGATAGCTCTTCGTGGTTCGTAACGAATGTTGAATTCGGTGAGTTCGATGGCCCAGCATAGCAAACGACCTGACAAATCCGGCTTGTGGAGGACATGCCGTAGCGGCGCGTCTGACAGTAAAATAATTGAATGCGATGAAAAGTAAGCCCTTAATTTTCGGGCGGCTATAACAACGCGGTAGGCCAATTTTTTGATATTAAAATAACGACTCTCTACTGGGCTTAGAGCATTAGAAACATAATAAACAGGCTTTTGCGAGGTACCCTCTTCTTTGATAAGTGCTGCAGCGACGGCCCTATCCGAGGCAGCTAGATATAGTAGCAAAACGTCTCCGACCACTGGACTAGACATCAATGGTGGGCTTGAGAGGTAGGCCTTTAGCTCTTTGAAAGCCTGTGAACATTCCTCTGTCCATGAAAAGGTGTTATTTCCTTTCAGGATTTTGAAGAAGGGTAGGCTTTTCTCGGCCGATTTTGAGATGAATCTTCCGAGGGCTATCACTCTTCCATTCAACCTTTGCACTTCCTTGACGCTAGTTGGCTCGCTCATGTTTACCAGCGCTTCGATTTTTTCTGGGTTTGCCTCGATCCCTCTTTGGCTTACCATGAACCCTAAGAATTTCCCTGCCTGGACCCCAAAAGTACATTTCTTGGGGTTTAGCTTCATCGACTGGCTTTTGACGTTAGCGAAGGATTCGCGAAGGTCCACCAGGTGATCCTGGCGACTTGATTTCACGACCATATCATCGATGTAGGCCTCCATGTTCTTGCCTATTTGTGTGCTAAAAACCCTGTTCACCATCATTTGATAGGTTGAACCTGCGTTCTTTAGACCGAATGGCATCATTTCATAGTAATAGAGCCCGCCAGCGGCCCTGAAGGCCGTTAGTTCTTTGTCTTTATCTGCCATTTTGACCTAGTGATAGCCGGAATATGCATCCCGAAAACTTAGCGTTTCAAAACCGGCGATCCCATCGACCATTTTATCAATTCGGGGCAGCGCGTAAGGATCTTTGGGGCAGGCTTTGTTCAAATCCGTGAAGTCGACACACATCTGCCACTTGCCGTTGTGTTTCTTTACCATCACCACGTTTGCCAACCAAGTGGGATACTGAATCTCCTTGATTATGCCCGCTGCTAGAAGTTTTTCGACCTCAATTTTTATTGCGACCTCCTTTTCTGCAGAGAATTGGCGCGCTCTTTGTTGAATCGGCCTGAAGTTGGGATCGACACTTAGATAGTGCAAGGCGACCTCCGACTCCACACCTCTCATATCTGTCACTTCCCAGGCGAAGGCGTCCAAGTTTGCTTTTAGAAGCTCGATCAATCCTTCCCTTTCTTTCTTGGTGGTCTGCGACCCTATTTTTATCCTCTGGTCGGGATATTTGTCGTTTATGATGACTTCGGCTAGCTCGTCCTCGGCAGTGAAATCAGGCTCGTCCCGAATTTGCAATGTTTCAACTTCCACTGCATCCTCCGGAACTTCTTTTACCGTGGCGATCTGATCCGGAGCCATGTTAAATCCCTCCACTCTGGGTCGCTTGGAATCGACCCTATTCTTGGTCATATAGTCGAGGAAAAATCCGGGTCGGCTAGTGGCGACCCCAATCTCATCCCCTATGTGGAACTTGACCCTTTGGTGGGGAACATATGCCACCATTTGAAATTTTTTCATAGCCGGAATCCCCAAGATCATGTTGTAGTATGAGGGGAGATCGATGACTAAGAATGTGATTATCTCAGTTCTACATGGCTCATAGTCACCCAAAGTGATGTTGAGGTCGACTGTGCCCTTGACCCGCACTGTGTCGTTGGTAAAGCCCTCGAGCACCCCGAGGTAGGGTTTCAACTTAGCCTCTCCAAATCCGATCTATTTAAACAGTCGAAATAGATGACGTCGCGGCCAGCCCCGGTGTCAACCATTACTCTGTTGACGCCGTGCTTGTCGTTCACCCCGACTTTGAGAATGAGGGGTATTTCCATGGGGCCGTCGACTGTGGTCAATTCACTTTTAGTGAACATGATTCCATTCTTGTTTTCCCCCAACACTATCTGCTTTTCAAAGCCGCGCGTAATGATTTGGTGTATCTGGGATTTCAGCTGATTGTTGCTTGGAATATTCCCATGGATAACTTGAACTTCCCTCTGATAGACGTGGGGTTGTCGGCCCTGACTGGGACCGGTATTCCCATCTCGTTTATACTTAGTCGCTGGTCCCTCACGGATTAATCTTTCTATTTCTCGCCTCAACGTGAAGCATTCGTCTGTGACGTGGCCGTGATCTTTGTGATAGTCACAGTATTTCGATTTATCGCAACTGTCAGGATCGCCCCTCATGGGTTTGGGTTTGTCAAAATGCTCGTGGATTTCGAACAATATCTGGGATGCTTTGGTGTTGAGCGGGGTAAAATTAGCCTCGCTGAATTTGTAAGGTTTCTTTACCTCGCGATCGTGGTTAGCATCTCGCCCCTTTTCCCTCTTGTGATCCTCCGTACGATCCTTTTTCTGTGAATGTTGCTCTGTTTTGGGCTTTGCTCTCCCAGAGGATGGTGCTTCGCTGACTCCTATCATTCGGGCCCTCTCCAACATTTCCCTGAGACCCGCTTTAGAGGGCCGTAGGTTAAATTATGTCTTCATTGAACCCTTGGCGATCCCCGTGAGAAAACATGTGACAACTACATCATCCGGAATGTTTCTTGTCTGATCGTATATTCTAATGAACCGCTTGTAATATTCTTTTCCGGACTCATGCCCTCCCATGCGAACTTCGTATAGGTCCTTTATGGTTTTCTTCGGTCTGCTTGCCGATTCAAACCCTCGGCGAATTTTTCCGAAAGATCCTCCCAACTTTTAAGCGAGCGCGGGAAGCCCGCGTATCGTGAGAGACAATGACCCTATCTCGCATGCTACCGACTAAAGCGATGCACCAGGCGGATTTGTTTTGGGTTGCTAGGGTGATGCGGCCTTGGAAAGCGGTGAGCCAGTCGTTCGGCAAGAATTCCCATTGTAGTAATTATAGCTGGGGTAGCTAACCTTTTCATTGCTGGCCGGCAATGTCTCGGTGATTCTTTTAGCGAGCACATCGATTCCTGAGATCGGTGCGGCCCTCTCGGCTGGCCACGACTTTTTCAACTTTGCGAGCACATGTTTCATTATTTCCATCTGTTCTACCAAGATAGGGTCGCACCTGGGTCGCGATAGTGCCTGCGTATCAGCTCGTTCCATCATGCGCTCTGATTCCCCGTAGTCTTGCGATCCCTCCTGACGAGCTCTTTTTCCCGTATGATCACGCGAGCGTCCTGTGCGTTTCTATCTTGTCGGGGGGTATTCCTCCCCCTGGAAGGCTGAGATGACTTGGGGCCGAGTTCATGTCCTTCTCACCCAACCTTTTGAAGGCTGATCCTTTTTCGAGTGTCTTTCCTTTCTGATGATAACGATCTGGGAGAACCGGGGTCTGCACAATGTCTTTCCTTGGTCCCTTGCGACCTGATGAGCGCACACTTTCCTCGACCTCGATTTCCTGGATCTGACTCTGGCGACACTTATCTATGGCCGCGGGAGCGATCTCAGTTTTGGGAGGATTCGGGGGTCGTATTGACATTAGGGCCTGGCCCTTTGCCACCAGGCGAGAATTAGTTAGGTACATAGTTTCCGCATACCTCGCATATTCCCTCATTTCTGCGATCTCAGGATCCTTCAGAAAGCCTGGTCTTGTCTCGGGGGTCGACCGTTGGATTTGTTGTGACCTTGCTCTTTCTTTCTGAGCCCCATCTAAAGCAGCGATGGCCTCCTTCGACTTATCTTTTTGGTTAATGACATTCCGGGTGTCGGTAGGTGCTAGGACTCCTCTCTGTGACCCTTCTCCTTCTACGGGGAGATTGTCAAGTGTTTCTCCTATGCCCTCTCCACGAGCCTGATGCTACATTCCCCCCTTTGCAGGGGTTTTGGGCGTCAGCTGTCCTTTACTTCCTGCCATCACTATAGGGTGGCTTTCAGGGGGTAGTGATGATTTGTACGTAATAACCCCGGAAGAGAGTGACTATTTTTGGAGTGTGTTTTGTATTGGTGAGGGTTTTTCTGGGTATATGCTTTTGAGGTATAAGAGGTCACCTTTTGATGGTTCTCTTCACTAAGGGAAGGAAACAAAGGCAGTTTGAGGGTTTTCTTTGTAAGATTACCTCCTTTTTTCGGCTTAAACTTAGACGAGAGGACACAACCGGACACTTCCAAATCAACTGAAGAGAGATTCCTTCGAGTTGATGTGTGTTAGAAATCTTTAGATGACTTTTTGCTTTGGAATGAGCGCATGCTATTGAGCCTTTCCCGGTAACGGAGCCAACTGATAATGCATAAATCATCACGGTTGTTTTAGTGGTGTTTGAGCTGTGGATATCTGGCTTATTAGTTAGTGATCGAGTGTATGCTAGCCGGAGACATGCGGCGGCGATGGGGGGAGGAAAAGAAGTTCTATTTTCACAGGGGCTTTGGCCTGCTTTTTTGTATTAGAATGTATATATGATTCAGTTACACAAGACTTCCTTTTATAGGAAGAGAAATCTTAGGAGCCAAGTAATAGACAAATGTCTGCGGGCGGCACTTAGTCACTAATCATACTTAATGGTTAAGAAAATACTAAATATCTAATCTGCAAGTGGGTAGAATATCTAGGCGGCGATCCTTTGGGGTCGTAAGGGCTGCCAACACTGTCTGGCTTGCTTTTGCTCCCTGTTTCCTCTCAAGTCTTGTGCGGCCCTTTTGAGGGCCTTTTTGTCCAAGGTCGCGGACTGGCCCACTAGCTCTAGTGACGCTCTAGGCGAGGTCGATCTCAACGGCCTTGACTTGGTATCATATGGCATCACCTGATGATGTAGTTGCGGACCTTCCTCGGCGATGACGGGTCAGAGGCTATTTCCGGGATTAAATGGTGGCAATATTATTTGTATCATCACCTACCTATACAAATTATGCCCTGAAGCCATTCTTAGGAGATGCGTCCACGATGATGAGATTCCAAGTATTTTGCACATGTGTCATGCTAGAGAAGCTGGAGGTCACTATGGGCCAGACAAGACATCAGCAAAGGTACTGCAATATGGATTCTACTGGCCGACAATTCATAAATCTGCTTATGAGTTTACAAGATCCTGTCATTCCTGCCAAATGACTGGTAATATTTCTAAGCGGAACGAGATTCCACTGTAGAGTATCTTAGAAGTGGAGTTATTCGGTGTTTGGGGAATTGATTTTGTTGGGCCATTAACATCGTTAGAATCAATTCGTTAAATCCTGGTAGCAGTCGATTATGTTTCCAAATGGGTGGAAGCAATGGCTTCACCTACTAATGATGCCAGGGTTGTCCGGAGATTTCTTAAGAAGAACATTTTGATGAGGTTTGGTGTGCCCAGAGACATAATTAGTGACGGAGGGAGTCATTTATGTAATAGGTTGTTTGAGAAGTTGATGATGAGATATGGGGTTAGACATAAGATTGCAGCAGCATATCACCCTCACACGAGTGGACAAGTAGAAGTGATGAATAGAGAGATTAAGAGGATCTTGGAGAAGACTGTGAATCCCACAAGGAAAGATTGGTCTTTGAAATTAGATGATGCTCTTTGGGCGTACATAACAGCTTATAGGACCACGATTAGGATGTCACAATATATGATAGTGTTTGGAAAATCATGTCAATTACCGGTAGAACTCGAGGACCGACCACTTTGTGCTACGAGGTTTCTAAACATGGATGAGGATTTAGCCAGTGAAAAAAGAATGCTAGAGTTGAATAGATTGGAAGAGTTTAGACTTCAAGCATATGAGAATGCAAGGATTTACTAGGAAAGAATGAAACAACTGCATGATAAGAAGATTCTGAACCGCACATTCCATGTTGGAGATAAAGTGCTGGTGTACAATTTGCGTCTTCGTCTTTTTCCTAGGAAGTTGAAGTCTAGGTGGTATGGACCACATGTAGTCACGAAAGTCTTCAATTCAGGTGCATGTGTTGTTAGACATGAACACTCTGGGCAAACTTTCACAGTTAACGGCCAGAGGCGGAAACATTACCTAGAGCACAATTATAACCCTGAATTGGAAGTCTTCGCATTAGAGGAGCCAGAATATGAATGAAGGAGCCCTACTAGTACAGTCGAGCCGACGACTATAAACTCAGAAATATTTCTAAACCCTTATTTATTGCTTTTGTTTATTTTATTTTGTGTCAATAAAGTAGC
This sequence comes from Gentiana macrophylla, assembly GCA_026214975.1. Classification (NCBI taxonomy): domain Eukaryota; kingdom Viridiplantae; phylum Streptophyta; class Magnoliopsida; order Gentianales; family Gentianaceae; genus Gentiana; species Gentiana macrophylla. The sequence goes on from CM047810.1 coordinate 65,866,511, forward strand.
ATGACAATCGCAAGGTTTTTTCATCACATATATCTTCAGTCACCTGACTATAGATATATGTGGTTTTTTCCTTCATGATTCTCATGTGATAACCTCGTAAAAGTTTGCGCGTCTTGCTTAGGCCGATAAAAGAATAAAGTGGCTTAAATTATTTTTGTGCATTCCTCTGGTATGCACAATGACCGCCACCTTATTTTCTTATTGCCCTTGCATGTTACTCACATTTTTGGAAGCATTTGGACAACAGTAATAAATTGGAAGATGAATGACCTAGAGCTAACGATTACGCTCCATGATTCGTTTTTGACTCAAATTTGACATTTCCAGAGCTAAGTACTTTTTCCTTTCTTTATTATTAGTCATTGGGGACAATGTCTATAATAAGTGAAGGGTAAGGCGTCTTAGCTGGGTCGTCGAAGTCGAAAGAGGGAATATTTTTTGAAAATTTAACACTATTTTTTGCTTGCTATTTGCACGTTTTTGAGTAAGGAATCGGTAGAAAAGGAGCCCATGTTCCATTTCAAGTGACCTATAGCATATTCAATTTAGTATGGAAGAATGAGCATATGTTATGTTGCGTGAAGCAGTAACTTATTAATTATTATTCTATCATTGCCATCAATATTTGAGCACATAATCTGAGTGAGAAGTGTTTAAGATTAGATGATGAGTTGTTTTAACCGGGAATCATTATTTGTCTGTTTATATACTTTAACAAATTGTTGTAAGACAAGGGAAGCAACTTGGATGACGAAAGGCAACCGGGACAACAGACTTGTGAGAGAGAGAGAAAAAAGTGAGGAAATCTGCCAGAGAGGAAAAAATGAAAAATGAAAAAAGAAAAAAAAATGCAATAAAGGCGGTGAGGGAAGCAAACTCGTGTAAAAAGGCACGACCCGCGTATAAAAAGAAACAAACGAGGACTTAAGAGCGATGCTGAGTCCCCGAGTCCGCCCGACCCAATATCGGTACCTTGTTGTGTAACCAAGTCTGAAGGCAAGATGAGCGAGTGTATGTGCAAGCAAGTTAAGATTGTGTGGTTAATAAAACTTGATTCTTCTCATGAACACACTATCACAACTGATTCATCACACAACACATTGATGCGTGATAAGTAGTGATTAATGGGGAGCTTATGGATTGCGGCTTAATGTTTGTTTCTGCCGGAAATCTTTATTGAATATGTGGTAGTTGATGGGGATTGTTCTTGGAGGTACATTCCGCCTTGATTTACTGCTCGTGGATGAGCAGAAGGCTAGTGGTGGGTAGTTGATGACGGTTAAAATAGTCTATCCCACGGCATCAATATTGTTGAATATCATATGTCGGGTTTGTGAGTCGAGAAATCTGCACTTAGCGTTTATTTTCCCCGTTTCGATATTATTTCGTGCGTTATTTGATTATTTTCAGGATACGAAATATTGGGCTCAGCATGATGGACGAATCTGGAGTGGACTGAACGAAAGGAATGGGCCTAGGGTATTCTCGAAGCATCCAAGTTAAGTCGGTAGAAGAAAAATGGAGAAAATACCCTTGGTAACCCGAGGGGCGGTGCCGACTTACCGAGGGTTCAGAATCTTCCGAAACGGGTTTTCTTGGATGAGGGGTCAAACTAGATGATCTTAAGTCGGTTTAGATTGCTATAAATAAGAGGCTTCGCCTCAGAACACAATGTACTCAAATTATTGAAGGAAATTATGCAATAAAAATTCTTAGTTCTTCATTTTATTTATTTTATGAGTTTTGGTCGGAGAGACGACGGAGTCGCTGCCTAGGGAGAGATCCGACGGAGATCTACGCTCATCTTCGAGGGTATGATTTTTTGTCTTTTCTATGATGTAGATCTATCGTCATTATATTCGACTAGTATGTTTTGATTGCTTATTTAGTTTAATTATGTAGTAGTTAGTTTATTTTACCTCATGTGTTATAGATCTGATTCGTTGGTGAAGTAATCATGAAATAGTAGTTGCATTCTTCAGATCTGCGACGGTTTATATCGCTAGATCTGAATACCTAGTAAATTACTAATTCATGATAATCGCCGCTAGCTACGTTGATCGATAGATTTAATTTACATGTTAGTAGCTTGATCAACTATTTGCATGTTATCGTAAATTAACATGAAGGACCGCAAGTGAAGTGTTAATTAGGACATTATCTAGAATGGACCCTAGGAACGTGCTGGTCAATGTCGATAGTTGTCGAGGCGGGTTTGCGGTATGAGGTAACACTCAATATCGGCAGCTCTAGTTCTTTATGTGTATGGGCTATTACGGACCAATTAAGGAGGGTAGCTTGTGTATAGATTGTCTACTGCCATTGTCGGAGTAGATAGGGTAGGAGTTGGACCCGTAGCTGAACAATGAATAAATTCGCCAATGGGGAGGACTGTTGCATATGTAGGGGAAATAACTAATTACTCATAATTGAACTAACACATTAGAAACTCGAGTTTGCTTCGTAGAACTTGCATAATCTTGTTAGTTTGAGGCACTGATGACGTAGATCAAGTGATAATAAAATACTTGACCACCATACCAATACTAGCAAGAGGACTAGGTCCATCGTAGTATAGCTATAGCGAATCAAGGTCGATTGATGTATTATTTTTATATGATTAAATTTACGTGATTTTATTTTGTTTTATGGACGAATTCTATGTAAAATATATGAAATATGATATAATTAGTATTTAATATTAATCTTTATAGTTTAGTATAGTTAGTAGTAAAAGTTAGTATTTTATAGTAAAAAGTTATGATTTTGCACCGGTTTTAGTGACCGGAGTGTCGTGTCTGTTTTACATGGGTATTTTGTGTTTATTTCATTGCAGAATCCTAAGATAAACTGAAATCCCAAGTATCAACACTATTTGAAGTCAATTCAGGTTGTTGGAAGGAAGTTATAAAGCGTCACTGATGTAAATGGTCAAGGGGATAATTGTTTCTTAATCCCGAGAACGATATGTATTGAGAATGGCTCGTTAAAAAGACATTTTCTGGGAAAATGTTCTTCATGAAAGTTGAAGATCTTCATATAAGATTTCTAATGCACTTTGAATCATGAAGATTAGAGGTCTACAATTCAAATGGTGATCAAGTGGTCATTTGATTTCAATTAGTAAAAAATCCCGAAAAAGACACGTAATACAAATGGCTCATCGAGAATGCGTTTTCCGAAGAAGTGGTCTTGATGAAAGTTGTAGAGAATTCAACGAGCTTTCCAATGGATCTTGAATCATATCGTTTGGAGTTCGGAATCAAAAGATATGAATTTTATAATTTTAATATAATTATAATTATAATTATAATTATAATTATATTCCCCTGCACATGCTAAGTGATGATTAGCGTAACATGGGCCAATCATTACACCGGACCGATCCGGGATGTTTCAGGACCGGTCCGGGAAGGACTAGTTTGCCTATATATAGAAGCTCAGCTGCAGAAGAAGAAGTGTACCAATATATATATACCCTATTCTATATATATTCTCTATCTCTTCTTTTCTTTAGTTTGTAAATAGGCCTTATGCCGGGAATAAATTAATAGTAGTAGTATCGTGATAATGCTCGGGAAATTATCAGAAGTCCGGTGTTGCTAGAGTTGTTGTTATGTCCGGAAGAATACAACTTCTGAATCAGCATCTGTAATCGGGTAACTTTTCTGAAATATTTATGTTTATGTTTGTTATTTTCTTCTTTTTAGTTTTTATAATGTTATTAGGCTAGATCTAATAACTAGCCAAAGTTATGTAATCGTATTATTTCGATCTTTTCGGTAATGGAATGCTGTTAAAATAAAATTGATTAAAATTGAGTTAAAATGAATCTTTTTCTATTTCGCTACGTATTGATAATATATTCGGATTGACGTAATCAATCATGATGAATACCACATATAACCTGACGATGAACTGACCAGAGAAGTCAGGATATGAGTAAAAATAGAAAAACCGGAGGGTAAAAATGGCCGTCTGATTAACGGAATCCTATTTCCTACCCGGGGGCAGATTTGTCCTAGAAAAACGAATCTTATTGAAATTTGTACTTGAGATCTTAATAATGTTAAAATCACAGTTTAATTGAAACTACACCGTTTGTATTAAATCGATCCGCTTGACAACCGGAGCCTCTTGAATAACATCGGCCGTCGGCGAACGGAATCACCTCTTTTATCCGGGGTAGATTTGTACTGGTACTGCTTTTGACTAACTAAGCTTAGCATAGGCGATTTGTGGACATTGGATGATGACAATTTGACATATGACAATTTCATACGCCGTGTGAGGAGGGATTGTTTACTATAGAGTACACCGTTTCATTTACTCAATTGGACCTAATAAAAATAAGATCGAACACATTCTATTAATCGAAAAGATCGTATAAATCGATTATATATACTTTGGCTAGTCTAGTCTATAAACTATATATTGGTATCTATATATTTATATATATATATATATATATATATATATATATATATATATATATATATATATATATATTACGATTTATGTACATCTATATATATTTATATATCTATATATATTATATTAGAATAACTTTTAAATTACACATTTATTTTATGTTGGTTAGAATAGTAGTAATCATGTTATAAAATTGCGGTTTAGATCGAGTTAATAGCAGCTCTTTGGTGTTTAACCCCACTTAAAAGAATTACCACATTTCCCTGAGGATTCGACACCTGACTCACCACTTTATCACTACAATTTGACCCGGTACACTGCCGGTTAGGATCCGTCTAACCTAGAAAAGGTTTGTCCCTGTCTTGACGCCGTTTCTAAGGTCTGGTTTGGTGACGTCAGCTTTCTGGCGCCGTTGCCGTGGATAACGTCGCTAATTTCTTTTTTTGTGTCTAGGGTTACTACTTGTATTAGCTTAAAATTCTCGAGGATAAACCAACACTCTTCTTACCACATTTCTTTTTTTTTTATTTTTCGTTGGTATCTACTTTCTTTTAGTACCAATTTTCTTCTTCTTTAAAACTCGAGCATTTTTCTATTTTCATTAGTTTATGACCAGAAGCGGTAAAGCCTCACTTACTCCTTATAAGCCTGATATAAACGCTTACGAAAGGCAGTTACGAATAGAGAGTAAACGTGGTCATACTAGTCAGGGAAATCCTGACCAGGAATCGTCTTCTAATCAAAATAAAAAAATGGCTGAAACTAGTGATGAAACAAATGAACAGAGGCTAGATCATGCTCTAGGGCATGGACAAAACCCTGTTAACCCTAATAATCAAAATAATAATAATAGAAATAATCAGAATCGGAATCAGAATAATCGTAACAATCCGCCAAACCCGAGACCTATCTGTGATCAAACTGTTAGGAGAAACCAGACTAATAATCCCATACTTTTACCTAATGAAGGAGCGAATAATTTCGAAATTAAGTCTCATCTTTTTGGTTTAATTGACACGAGAGCCCAATTTCTAGGAGAAGATGATGAAGATCCACATCATCATCTCTATCTGCTCAAGAATCAGGCAATACAGCCAAAAGTCAAGGTGCTCATAAGGAATTAACGAGGATGACTATGTTTCCTTTTTCTTTGAAAGGACGAGCCCGAGATTGGTTTATGTCTCTTCCACACCACTCACTAACTAGTTGGGAGGATATTCAAACTGAATTTCTGAAACAATATTTCACTCCAGGACGAAATTTGGAATTAAAGGTCGAGGTTGCTAATTTTAGACAAGGATCTGAGGAAACTCTTGGGAATGCATGGGAAAGGTTTAAAAAATTGTTAAGAGCTTGTCCCGATCATGGTTATTCCTTAGATATGCAAATTCAACTTTTCTGTCGTAAACTAAGAAAAGATTCACGTGCAGATGTAGATCATGCATGTGGTGGTTCGTTAATGATGAGTGAAGCTCAAACAGGGCCACGATGCTATAGAAAAGATTTCCAAAAATAATAGAATGTGGGAAACCGGTTCTAGCACTAGAAAAGTAGCTTTTGCAGGAGAATGTACGTCAAATACGGAAGTTCTAGCACACTTGGAGAATTTGAGTAGGAAATTTGATGGATTACAACAAGGTATGAATCAAAGTTCAGAAAATAGTACGCCAACTGAATACTCGAGTCATGATAATGTGTCATTAGGGATAGAAGAACCAACAGGATATTCAAGGGAGGAGGTGAGTTTTCTTCAGCAGCATAGGAATTTGAACAATGCGTATTCAAACTCGTTTAATGCTATTAGAAGAGACCACCCAACTTTTAGATGGTCAGAAAACCCTAGTAAGCAAGGACAACCGCCGTATCGATTCGAAGATAAGAATATGAATAATAATCAAGTTTATCAAGGAAATACATCTAATCAAGATTTACAATCATTACCAAGATCCTATCCTCAACATACCACTCAAAGTATACCAGTAACTCAGAGTTCAACTCAGCCTGCAGAAGGGGTTGAAAAATGGGAAAAACTGATGGAAAATATGATGGGTATAGTATCTACTCAAGCTAAGAAAATGGAAACAATGATGACTTCTATAGGTTCAGTCAGTAAGGATATGAGTTCAATGAAAACATCTATGAATGGACATGATACCAGAATGAGAACGATAGAAGCTTCATTAAGGAATATGGAAGATCATTTGAGTAGGGAAGGTGAACGTAACAACAGTAGACCTCCTGGAGGATTACCAAGTAACACTGAAAGAAACCCAAGAGAGGTAAATGTTGTAGTTACGAGAAGTAGGAAACTCTACGGTAGCAATGGAGTAGAAAACTTCGGGAATAATGAAGTAGAAAATGATTTAGATAGTAAGAATGAAGAGACTAAAGATGAACTTGAATTTACTGATGAGGAAGAAGAAATTATAGAGAATTTCTTGAAAAGGAATAGAAGTTTGGAACCTGAGAATGAAGGTGAAAAATGGGTAAAAATCCCTAGAATTTTGAAAGACCCTATGGATAAAGATTTAAGGACTTTATTTAAGGAACATGTGAGAGTATAAGATAAAGAAAACAAGGATGAGAAACAGGAAGAACTGAAGGAGTCTGAAGTAGAGATTGATTCAGGGAATATTTTAAAGGAAAAGATTCAAGAACCTGAAACATGGCGATCAAGTAACACTAAAAATTTTAAGGATAAAGGAAAAGAGAACATGACTTCGAAGCCAAAGGTTATAGATTTAGAATCTTTACCTTTTCCTCCTAAAGATCAAATTAAAAATATAAAGACTGATAAGAAGTATGCTCGTTTCCTTGATACTTTTCGTCATATTCATATTAATATCCCTGTTATTGAAGCTCTAATAAATATGCCCGCCTATGGAAAATTTCTGAAAGATATACTATCAAATAAGAAAAAATTAGAGGAATATGAGAATATATGCCTGAATGAAGAATGTTCTGCAATTTTGCAGCATAAGTTACCACCTAAACTGAAAGATCCTGGAAGTTTTACGATTCCGAGTGAAATTGGAGGATTTCTGTTTAAGAAGGTCTTATGTGATCTTGGAGCTAGTATAAATCTCATGTCTTATGAGGATTATAAAAGCTAGGCATAGGAAAGCTTACTAAGACCTAAATGACTCTGAAATGGCGATAGATCGATTAAGTACCCTAAAGGAATAATTGAGGACATATTGGTTAAAGTAGACAAGTTCTATTTTCCAGTAGACTTTGTAGTTATGGAAATGGAAGAAGGATTTTCAGCGCCACTTATCTTAGGACGCCCATTTCTAGCTACAGGGAGAACTTTAATCGATGTTCAGAAAGGAGAATTAATTTTGAGAGTCAATGAAGATGAAGTTGCTTTCAATATTTTCAAGGCTATGAACCATCCTTATACATCACCAGAATCATGTTCTTTTATAGAAGATATTCATTCTGTCTATGATAAGCAGTTACCAACTTTTGAAGACAGATTAGAAGAATGCTTAACTCTGTCTATCTATAAAGAAGATGAGGAAGACATTGAAATGAAAGAGATAATCCTATCTCTAGATAAAGGAAGCTTTACTTTTAAACCACCATGGCATAAGTATTTGGAGTTAGAACTAGAAGGACCAGTTCTTAAATCATCAATAGAAGATCCGCCGAAGAATCTGGAATTGAAACCGTTACCTTTAAATATGAAGTATGCTTTTCTTGAAACTGATAATCTATTACCGATTATTATTTCGTCAATTTTAACTGAGCAACAAGAAGATCAATTAATAGGAATGTTGAAAAAGCATAAGAAAGCTTTTGGATGGACAGTTGCCGATATTCGAGGTATTAGCCCTGAGATTTGTGTTCATAAGATAATTCTGAAAGAAGATGCTAAACCTTGTATTCAACCGCAACGCCGCCTCAACCCGAATTTACAGTTAATCGTTAAGAAAGAGGTTATTAAGCTATTAGAAATGGGAATAATATTTCCTATATCGGATAGTGAATGGGTAAGTCCAACTCAAGTTGTACCAAAGAAAGGAGGTTTCACAAAGAAAGAGAATGATAAGAATGAATGGATTCCAACAAGGGAAATTACAGGATATCGAATGTGCATTGATTTTAGAAAACTAAATGATCATACTAAGAAAGATCATCATCCACTACCATTCATAGTACAAATGTTGGAACGCTTAAGTGGACATAAGTATTATTGTTTCTTAGATGGTTATTCAGATATTTACAGATATTCATTGCAAAGTAGAGATAGGAAAAAGACTACTTTCACTTGTCCTTATGGAACTTTCGCGTATAAAAGAATGCCGTTTGGTTTATGTAATGCTCCTGCTACGTTTCAAAGATGTATGATGTATATATTTTATGATATGGTTGAGAAATTCTTAGAGATTTTTATGGACGACTTTAGTGTTTACGGAGACTCTTTTAATGGCTGTTTGTTACACTTAGAACGAGTGTTACAAGGCTGTGAGGATACCAATTTGGTTTTAAACTGGGAAAAATGTCATTTAATGGTATCAGAAGGAATTGTACTAGGTCATAGAATCTCTGAAATAGGAATTGAAGTTGATAAAGCTAAAGTCGAAGTGATTGAAAAATTACCACCACCATTTAATCTAAGGACTATAAGAGGATTTCTTGGACATGCAGGATTTTATAGGAGATTTATTGCAGATTTTTCGAAGATAGCAAAGCCTCTAAGTCATTTGCTTGAAAAAGAAGTACCTTTTAATTTTGATAGTAAATGTATGGAAGCATTTAAGACCTCGGCGCGGTTGATTATCGCACCGATGATTGGTAGCACCAGATCGAATTTACCTTTTGAGATTATGTGTGATGCTAGCGATTTAGTTGTAGGAGTCGCTTTTAGGTCAAAGGTATAATAGAATTCTCAAAGCTATTTACTATGCATCTCACACGTTAAATGCAGCTCAACTAAACTATGCAACTACAGAAAAACTATGCAACTACAGAAAAAGAACTGTTGGCTATGATTTTTGCCTTAGATAAGTTTAGATCGTATATTGTTGGCTCTAAGGTAATAGTTTATACTGAGACTATTCACTCAAGTATTTAATTGAGTAAGAAAGATGCTGAAACCACGCCTTCTTAGATGGATTCTCCTACTTCAAGAATTTGATATTGAAATTAAAGATAAAAAAGGAAGTGAGAATGTAGTAGCAGATCATCTAAGTAGAATGGAAACTGAGGAAGAGATAGGGAATGAAATTAAGGATTCATTTCCTGATGAACTACTATTTAGAATCGATATGCCTTCAACTATGCAGTTATTAAAGAAAAGAATTCCTTCTAAGGAAAGTTCACCTTGGTTTGGAGATATCATTAATTACTTAACCTGTGATTACATTCCGTCTCATTGGACTTGGCAACAGAAAAAGTTCTTTTATGACTTAAAATTTTACTACTGGGAGAAACCAGACCTTTTCCGTAAGTGTTCGGATGGGATAATCAGAAAATGTGTGCCTGATAATGAAATTTTAAGTGTTTTATCGTTTGTCATGATCGTGAGGCAGGAGGTCATCATGGAGGATGGAAAACTGCTTTTAAAGTTTTACAATGTGGTTTTTATTGGCCTACACTTTATAAAGATGCGTATACATATGTTAAATCTTGTGAGTCTTGTCAAAAATGGGGAAATATTTTGGAAAAAACATGAAATGCCTATGCAACCTATTTTAGAATGTGAGTTATTTGATGTTTGGGGTATAGATTTCATGGGACCTTTCCCTATATCGTTTGGAAAAAGATTTATTCTTGTAATGGTAGATTATGTTTCAAATGGGTAGAAAGTCAAGCTCTTCCCACTAATGATACCAAGGTTGTCATACGATTTCTTAAAAGAACATATTTACTAGATATGGCATTCCGAGGCGATCATTAGTGATAGAGGTCACACTTTTGCAATCGACCATTTACAAAGTTAATTGAAAAATATGGTGTAATGCATAAGTTAGGAACGCCTTATCATCCGCAAACCAGTGGTCAGGTAGAGGTGTCGAATAGAGAAATTAAAAGAATTATAGAAAAAACAGTGGATTCAAACCGTAAAAACTGGGCAGTTAGACTAGATGATGCGTTATGGGCATACAGAACAGCGTTTAAAACTCCAATTGGTTGTTCTCCCTACAAATTAGTCTTTGGTAAATCTTGTCATCTCCCAGTAGAGTTAGAACACCGAGCCTTTTGGGCTATTAGATTTCTGAATTTCGATCCTAAGGCTGTCGGTGATCATAGATTACTTCGATTATGTAATTAGAAGAATTTCGCCTTGATTCTTACGAAAATGCTCGAATCTACAAGGAACGCACGAAATCCTTCCATGATAAGAGAATCTATAGTCGTGAGTTCCATGTAGGTGATCGAGTGTTATTGTACAATTCACGTTTAAAGTTGTTTCGTGAAAGCTTAAATCAAGATGGACATGACCATTTAAAGTAACACGAGTTTATAAATGAGTCATTGAACTAACTGATGGGAATACAACTTTTATAGCCAATGGTCACGAGGTGAAGCTATTTCGGAAGGTGAAGAAGTCTCTCTCGATAAATGAAGTGATGTTGCCGATTGACCCTCCGAAAGACCGAAAAGCGAAGGCTCAAAAAACTAAAAATATCAAATTACCAGTGTTTTATCTTTACTTTTATATGTCTAAACTATTTTCGCTTTTTACCGGATAGATTTAAAAGAACTGGATGTCTTTTTTAGATAGATTAGGAATTTTTGTTTTACTTTTAAATTTAGGTTTTGATAGAGATGTCGCTTTTATTATAGAAGCTTTAGTTTTTAAACAGAACAAGCAATTGTTGAGAGAGAAAAAAATGAAAGAAGTTTGTAATGGTACATCGAGAAGCTCGATAAAAGAAGGGCTAAGTTTCTAAGGAAGTGCAACTGTGGGAAAGATTGAACACAAGTATGCGATGTGGGAAAATATAACTCAATCTCGTAATGAGTGTTTGGATGTAATTAAGAAGGAACGATTAGGTGGTTAACCTAAAATCCGATGGAATTCCAAGACATAATTCAAACGCTACGCTTTCTAGGATTTAGTTTGCTTGAACGGTATGTTAGAAATCTGAGTTTGTAGAAATTGAAGAATTAAAACCCCGTAAGTTCAAGTCTTTTATTGTTTTTAGTTTTATAAAATTTTTGCATAACTTTGAAAATTTTATAAAATTGGATCTTTATAAAATTAAGGAGTTTTATAAAAGCTTTATAAATTTTTTTTTTTAGTTTTTAGATATTTTATAAGAATTAATGGAAATTTATTGCATTTTTATAAACTTTTAAATAAGTTTTATAAAGATTTTATAAATTTCAAGAAATTGTTATAAAATTTATAAATTGTATGTTCTAGTTTTTATTAAGTTTTTATTGAGTGTTATAAGTTTTTATATTAAAAAATAAAAAATAAAAAATAAAAAATAAAAAATAAAAAATTTTAAAAAAATTGCACATGGACCGATCCGGCCATTAATCCGGACCGGTCCGGGACCAAGTTGACCTAAAAAACGGGGAATAGCCCTTCTTCTTCATTTCTCCTATTTTTTTTAGAAACAGGCCGCCCCACCCCCAAACTCCACCAAATAAATTTTTTTTTTTTTTCAAACTTCACCACAAATGCACCCCACATCTTACCAATACATAATTTCTCAATAATTTCTTCTCCTCTCTTCAACACAAAGTGAAAAATTCGAAAAGATCGAACACAAGCTCCGTTTCATTCCGGTGACTTCTACGACTTTTCCGGCCACTTTTCACCGTTTTGTGCATTGTAAGGTATAATTTAGTTACTTTTCTTATCAATTTCGTAATTTTTCATACTATTGTAGTTTGTTTTCAACTGTTTTGATTTTTATGTGTGTTGTGACTCTTTTATTTTAGTGTTGTTTTTGTTGTTGTGTCAATTCCAATATCGTAGAATGGCCTCATCTAGTAGAAAAATCTCTAAGAAACGAAAGCCTAGTATTCCAATACCAGTCCCGGTTGTAGAACTTAAAGAATTAACACCTGAAGAACAATCTGTTAGTTTTGCTAGGACTGCATCACCACAAGCTATCAGTGCGTATGATAAGATCTATAGTAAATGTGGTGTTGTGTTGGAAAGAGGTATGGATTTTGATGACTTAGGTGATGAGGTTAGACGTATTTTCACGAGACGTCAATGGTTAGATTTTGCTGCTAAGAGGGAAGGGGAGGTTAACACTACCTTAGTGGCAGAGTTTTACTCAGTTCTGTCTACTTTTGTACCCACTGAGGGTAGTGTGTTGGAGTCAGTATCTCTTAGATCGAGGAGTGTCCCTTTTAATCCCGCTGTTATCAATGCTATCTCAGGAGTGGAAGTTTTTCCAGATGATCAAGATTATTGGAATGTTTTAGGATTGAGTGATGCTACAGTGTTTGAGCAGATTTCTTCGAGAGCTCAGAAGGAGTTTGATGCAAACGCTATTTGGGTGGATAATAGATTTAACTATGGGAACTGTATGAAGGATTTAAGGGCAATTAAACGTTTTTTGAGCCATACTCTCTATCCCACAACCAAGCACACCGCCTTCAGTAAAGAAGATTTATGTATTACGTGGGCGATGGTTAATGATATTAAGATAGATGTTGGGAAGATCATGTATAAAAGAGCCTTTGAGTTTATTGTCACTGCCAAGGCAGGAAGTCATATGTACTTTCCTGGTTTTATTTCAGATTTATGTCGTAGATCGGGAGTTCCTTTCCTATCTAACGACAAGTTATGCAAGGCAGATGAGACCCTTATAGGCCCGAGTCTGAGGATGCTTCCCGGGGGGACGATAGACTTTCTGACTAGACGTAGTGAGCCTCTACCTGTTCCACCTGTTTCTGCATCTTCTTCATCTTTTCCATCTTTTCGTAGTCAGACTCAGCAGTCATCTTTCCCAAATACCAATATGTATGACTTGATTCAATCTTTAGTATCTGATGTAGCCCGAGGACAAGCCAACATGGCTTTATTTGCTGAAAGTAATAGGCAGTGGTGTGATGATTTACGTAGAGGATTGAGGAGACAGGAGCGGTTGTTTGGTCCTCCTACTTTTGACGATCCTGCCTATCCACCAGTTCAGTCTGAGCCTTATAAGTTACCACAGTGGATTGGACCTATACCACCACCTTCGAGCTTTCAACCAATGTCACATGCCTTTGGAAGCCAATCGACCGTCGTGTGTCTTTTCTACGTGTTTTCGCATTTACACTGACACACGAGTTGGGGAGGTTTTATTTGAGTTTGCACAGATGACATCTAGCATGAGTACGATGGGTCTAGATAGTTCAGTCCGGACCACGACTGCATTTCCACCATCTACATCGCAATCAGGACCGAGCTCTAGTTCTCAAGATTATATCGAGGAGGATGACGAAGTTGACATTGTTTGATTAAACATTATGTTTGTTAAACCTTTTTATTTTTGCATTTTTTTCCAGCATTTTTCACTTTATTAGATTTCGATATTAGTATGTTTTAATTTCGTTTTCACAATCATTTTAGTTTTATATCGTGTTGTTAAATATTTCATTAGAATCATTAGAACGTATTAGTCGTTTTTAATAACGTATAAACTCGAAAATACCAAAAATATTTATCGTTAATGAGTCATTTTTAACATTTTACTAGTTTTCTAAATATCATTTCATAGTTTTTTCATCTTAAACATAAAAACAAAGAGGAAACATTTCATTATACAACATGTGAAAGGTAAAAACAAAAATCAAACTTGGATTTTACCTCTTTGCTCGATCAAAATATCTTAAGACCGGACCGATCCGCCACTTATCCGGACCGGTCCGGGAACAAAAATCTTGCTGAGTCATGGAGAGAGTGAATTAGATGAAGGCACGTATGTTTTCAATGTTTTTATTAAAGAGAATGCAGGCCAACCTTTTCACCTGCCAATTTACTTTCACTCACCTTCATCTTTTTAACTTCTTTCCAATTGTTTCAAAATGTCGAATCACTCTTCACCTTCGGTGAATTCATATGAGCAAGAAGACCCTAATGCTGTTATTCCAGAATCTCTCGCTTCTAATCAAAATCTGAGGGTGCATGCACGTTTTGCTAATTCTCCGATTCTGTTGGAGAAAGGTTTGAATATGGATAAGATAGATCATTGGGGCAAAACGATGATTCGAGGCTTCGGTTGGAATAAATTTATAAAAGCACCAAGAGGAAGAATAAATGTCTCCATAGTACGAGAATTTTATTCCGCCTTGATAACCACACCAATGATAGAGTCTACACAGGAAGTTTTGGTTAGAGGAGTGGTTGTTCCCTTCTCTCCCACACTGATTAATCATCTATTTGAAATTCCACCAGTTTCACTTCAACACTTTGAAATGAAATGGGGACTCAATGATCCCTATGCTCATCTGAATAAAACACATGAGTCTTTTCAATGTTTGTTTCCTTTGTTCGATGAAAACCATGATTTATCAACCAATGCTCTACTTCCGCATCTGAAAGTGTGGAAGCGTTTTATTAACTCACGCGTTTATCCAACGTGCCATTTTGGAAGTTTAAGTGATGATGAGAATCTTTTGTTGTATGCATTGACGAGTGGAGAATACATTAACTGGGGTATTCTCATTCAAAAGACTGTTTTGAATTTTGCACTAACAAGGGAAAATGGAAGGCCTATGCCAAATTCGTGGATGATTTCACGTCTTTGTGTTCAGTTGGGCCAAGTTGAAGAATTTCATACGGATGAATTATTTCCGTCTAGGAATAATAGAATTGCTTTGCTACCGGTTGATACACCGGGATGTTCATCATCAGTATAAATCAGTTTGAGTTAAGTTGTTGTTTAAGTTACTTAAGTTAGTCTTTTAAAGGTTGTTTTTAATAAGTTAAGTTAGTAATAGTTAATAAGTTTGTTTTCTTTTTTATGTTTCTTAGTTTGTAATAATTTTGTTGTTATGTTTAATATATATGCTTTTGTTTAGTTTTTATTGCAGTAAACGCTATTCAATATTAACGATCATCTATAATTTTAATTTAATTTTCCAACCTACTTTTTCATACTCATTGAACATCGGGACGATGTCATTTCGTAAGTGGGGAGTAGAGTTAGGTTTGAAAATTTCATTAAAATTTTTGAAAAAATTAAAAATATTTATAATATATAACCTTTTTCATATAAATTAGTACTTTAATTACTTATTTCTTAGTTTTAATTTTTCTTGAATGATTTAAGTTAGTTAATATATGAATAAAAATAATATAATTTGGGAAGATTAATTTTTGATTCATTAAAATATATTAGATATATTATGAATATATTTTATATCTTTTATAAGATTTTTAAGATTTTGAGTATGTATAACTAAATAATTTTTGTCAAATATTTCTTTTATGGAATTATTCAAGTAATTTTTATATTTATAAATAAAAATTTTAGATAATTTTCTTTTCAAGATAAATTATGAATTTGGAATCAAAATTAGGAATGATGATTTTTGGCACCACAAAAATATAACTATAGTTAAATAGCCTACCTGAACAAATTTCCAATTTTTGACCCCACCTCAGCTTTTTAAGAGTGTTCAAGACCTCACTCGGAATTTAGCCATTTTGATTAACTAGAAATTTCCGACCCTTAGCTTATTTTGGTCTACATTTCTTTAACATCCTTCGAGTTTGTACGTACTTATGAGAGGAGATGATGACAAAAAGAGTTAAGAGTTGAGAAAAAATGGTTATGCTGAGATTGGAATAGGTAGATAGATTCTAATATAGATGTTCTCACCTCATGACGCTTGCAAGATAGCTGATTTTGGCAATGAGTTCAGATATGTTAGTGTCCTATGAAAAAATTATATTAAGAATGAAGGCACCATTTTTACACAGAATTAGTCAAATATCAGGTATCTTCCCTATCTTTGATCGACAATATAAAAATAAAATATATCGGTAGTAGCTACCAATGATTTGAGTGTAGTAGGGGGTTATCTAGAAACGTCCTATATCACTATGAGGTATAAAGCTCCCGATTTGCCTGATGATAGTAGTCCAGCTAGGGGATTATCTCGAAATGTCCTATTGCTGGGAATGAAGGCATAAGTCGAATCAAAAGATCTCAAGAATGATTACGAGTTTAAGGAAACCGGACTTGTAATTTTAGATCGAAAGAGTAATACTCCGATCAATCTTGATGAAGCAATGCTTGTAAATTTGATTTTTCTACACACACTCACGCTTTTAGTTCTTAATATTAAAAAAAAAGAAGAGAGAAAATATGAAAAAATAGTTGGAATAAGAGGATGTTACTAATCGAGATTGTTTTTGATCGGAAATGTGAAGGTGTGAGTACGTACGACTTACCTCTTTCTCTTTTTGATTTCCTTTTCTATCTTTTCGATTAACCAATGTCCTAGCCTAACATATTATAAGCCATTGTGTCTTCGATCTGACTTAGTTAATGATTCCAGAAATTCGTAATAATCGAGATAGAAAGTATTTCTAATATTTTATTTATATTTCTGAATTATTGCATGCATGCTTCCATCTAATTAATATTTGATACTTAATTTATTTAAGTTATATAAACTTTCTTTCTTATTAAATTTCTATAAAAGTTATAACTTATATGTTTGTAATATTGACGATATATATTACTTTGGAAATTTTAATCTAATCAATTATGTTGTCTTTCATTTATATATTACCGCTTATTTTTGCTCGAGGACGATCAAAAGCTAAGTGGGGAGTAATTTGATGTATTATTTTTATATGATTAAATTTACGTGATTTTATTATGTTTTATGGACGAATTCTATGTAAAATATATGAAATATGATATAATTAGTATGAAATATTAATCTTTATAGTTTAGTATAGTTAGTAGTAAAAGTTAGTATTTTATAGTAAAAAGTTATGATTTTGCACCGGTTTTAGTGACCGGAGTGTCGTGTCTGTTTTACACGGGTATTTTGTGTTTATTTCATTGCAGAATCCTAAGATAAACTGAAATCCCAAGTATCGACACTATTTGAAGTCAATTCAGGTTGTTGGAAGGAAGTTATAAAGCGTCACTGATGTAAATGGTCAAGGGGATAATTGTTTCTTAATCCCGAGAACGATATGTATTGGGAATGGCTCGTTAAAAAGACATTTTCTGGGAAAATGTTCTTCATGAAAGTTGAAGATCTTCATAAAAGCTTTCTAATGCACTTTGAATCATGAAGATTAGAGGTCTACAATTCAAATGGTGATCAAGTGGTCATTTGATTTCAATTAGTAAAAAATCCCGAAAAAGACACGTAATACAAATGGCTCATCGAGAATGCGTTTTCTGAAGAAGTGGTCTTGATGAAAGTTGTAGAGAATTCAACGAGCTTTCCAATGGATCTTGAATCATATCGTTTGGAGTTCGGAATCAAAAGATATGAATTTTATAAGTTTAATATAATTATAATTATAATTATAATTATAATTATATTCCCCTGCACATTCTAAGTGATGATTAGCGTAACATGAGCCAATCATTACACCGGACCGATCCGGGATGTTTCAGGACCGGTCCGGGAAGGACTAGTTTGCCTATATATAGAAGCTCAGCTGCAGAAGAAGAAGTGTACCAATATATATATACCCTATTCTATATATATTCTCTATCTCTTCTTTTCTTTAGTTTGTAAATAGGCCTTATGCCGGGAATAAATTAATAGTAGTAGTATCGTGATAATGCTCGGAAAAATTATCGTAAGTCCGTGTTGCTAGAGTTGTTGTTATGTCCGAAGAATACAACTTCGAATCAAGATCTCAGAATCGGATAACTTTTCTCAAGTATTTATGTTTATGTTTGTTATTTTCTTCTTTTTAGTTTTTATAATGTTATTAGGCTAGATCTAATAACTAGCCAAAGTTATGTAATCGTATTATTTCGATCTTTTCGGTAATGGAATGCTGTTAAAATAAAATTGATTAAAATTGAGTTAAAATGAATCTTTTTCTATTTCGCTACGTATTGATAATATATTCGGATTGACGTAATCAATCATGATGAATACCACATATAACCTGACAATGAACTGACCATAGAAGTCAGGATATGAGTAAAAATAGAAAAACCGGAGGGTAAAAATGGCCGTCTGATTAACGGAATCCTATTTCCTACCCGGGCGCAGATTTGTCCTAGAAAAACGAATCTTATTGAAATTTGTACTCGAGATCTTAATAATGTTAAAATCACAGTTTAATTGAAACTACACCGTTTGTATTAAATCGATCCGCTTGACAACCGGAGCCTCTTGAATAACATCGGCCGTCTGACGAACGGAATCACCTCTTTTATCCGGGGTAGATTTATACTCGGTACCTGTTTTGACTAACTAAGCTTAGCATGGGGCAGTTGTGGACATTGGACTGATGACAATTTGACATATGACAATTTCATACGCTCGTGTGAGGAGGGATTGTTGACTATAGGAGTACACCGTTTCATTTACTCAATTGGACCTAATAAAAAGGAAGATCGAACACATTCTATTAACTGAAAAGATCGTATAAATCGATTATATATACTTTGGCTAGTCTAGTCTATAAACTATATATTGGTATCTATATATTTATATATATATATATATATATTTTACGATTTATGTACATCTATATATATTTATTTATCTATATATATTATATTAGAATAACTTTTAAATTACGCATTTATTTTATGTTGGTTAGAATAGTAGTAACTGTGTTATAAAATTGCGGTTTAGATCGAGTTAATAGCAGCTCTTTGGTGTTTAACCCCACTTAAAAGAATTACCACTTTTCCCGAGGATTCGACACGACTCACCACTTTATCACTACAATTTGACGCGTACACCGCCGTTGGGTCCGTCTAACCTAGAAAAGGTCTGTCCCTGTCTTGACGCCGTTTCTAAGGTCTGGTTTGGTGACGTCATCGATCCCATAGGGAACCAATCGTGGATCATTTATATACAAACAATTAATCATCATGTCAAGCACACAGTGGCGGTCTATGACCAAAAAAAGCCAAGAAAGATAAAGGACTCGACTCGATACAACACAAGCAGCGTAATTAACCTCCCCAAATACTATGTTATCGTTTTGATCTAGAGATTCTATATAATTAAACTAAACTCGACAACTATTAATCCGATTGGTATTTCTTTTATATTGGCTATGGGAGTCATCCCCTAAACATGACTTAGTTCTAGGTAGGACACTAGATCACTGTGCTACATTACGTGACTTCACATTTTGGGTCTCCATCTCATATAACTTGCACGCTTACAATACTAGGGATGCCGATATTAACCGTATTCCTCACCTAGGCAACATTCATGTGGTTAGGCGTATTTCCTAAGTGATCGCATCGGTCCTCTCGTCCCATTAACACTAACTTTGTAGGTATCATGTTAATATACGATTTACGATAACTAGATGAGCTCAATTCCTAATACTGAATGTATCTAGATCTCACCAAAAGTCCCGGAAGATCAATTCATGAGACGACCTAGAGCCCTATATTGGTATTTTCTAATCATACGCTAATTAAAACAGACGAGCAACGTAGCCATAGCCATACCTACTAAGATAAGAAATTCTAGGTGGACAATCACACCATAAAGACGTGGCTAGATTGACGCGGCGAAAACCTAAATCTTAGCGTTTCTACATACGTACGGATAAAATAGAGATTCATAAAGAAATTATATAGATCTACTAAAAACAAGATTGTCGATCATAACAAAGTCATCTATAGGTCACCGGATAACAGATCTGGGCGTGTGGATCCTTACAGACAAGGAATTCCCACTGCCTCATATCGTATCCTTAGATCTACATCGTTCGGTGAAGAACGAACAACCTCAAACGATAAACAATAATTGGGGGGACTTAATTACAAAGAACAAAGACCAAATAAATACAAGAACTCACATATTTGCTGCTGAACTTGTATTAAAACTGCTCGGAGAAACTGAGAATTTGTGTTATGAAAAGTGATATTCAAGATGATACAATGAAATAAGTATATATAGGCTGGAAAACCGACTTAGGATAAACTCCAGCCAACCTAATTTACGTTTCCTAAACCCTAAAGGAGTCTAAAACGCATTGAGATAGCTCCTCAGTCTGCCTCTCAACTCGCTCCCAACGAATAATGGGCTCGCTGCCAGCGAGCTCACTGCCTTCTGATTGGCTCGCTGGCTTTTCTTGTTCCACACTCCACTCTTCATGCTACTTTGATATTTATCTTTAATACAATCCGATTCTACTCCGATTTATCTTGAGATTTACTTCCTTCGTTGGTAGATATCCTCCGATTCACCGTAATCTATAAAATCAATGATTATCACACTGTAAATCGTATTTTAATAATAAAAATAGATAAATACCAAATTATATTCTATAAATCACATAACATTAAATAAACATTATAAACATGTGTTTTAATATAAAATATATATTATTAAGCTCGATTTAAGGATAACATTGATGACTTTTATGGGTATAATTTGACTGTCATCAACTACCCCCCACTTAGACTTTGATCGTCTTGAACAAAGCATCAATAAGTCATTTCCCAAGATAACATTTTCCAATGGTCAAATCATACTTACACAAGAAACTCGAGTCAACTCATGCCATTCATGATCATAAGGTATCCATTATTCACTACTCGCTATGAATCGAAGTGATGTGTGCATGTGCATTCAGTTTTAGATATTCGTGGCAAGATTAAAGTTTATGCTAACTTTGCAGTCTTAACCTACCAACATCAGCATTCCCACTTCTTAAGACTCGCAATGGGTAAAGACATGGTGCAATAAGCAAGAGTGTCATCTAAAAGGTTTTTGGACTCGGAGACCGAGAAATACTCAAAGCCTCTTAAAAAGTTGAATTTCTTCGCATTTTCATAATTTCAAGTATTGACACCTTTCAAGAAAGAAACTTTCTTTAAAAGTAAAGTATGCATTGCAAGAATCCCCCTCTCACGGATTAGTCAATAGCGTTGAATATTACCACAAGCTCGGGGCTACTTTGGTAATGTTACTACAAACCCAGTGTTTAACGCATTGTTAAAACACAGATAATTCTCAAGCTTATTACTCCGCTTTGATGGCCGTAAGATAGAATACATCAATGAGATAAATATCGACACTAAGTTTACATAACCAATCATCTACGCAATGTACACATAATTCTTCTAGTTATTATGATTCGTGCAATAATAGTCGATTCAAAAATTGAGTAATCGAATAATAAATAACTACTTCCAAGAGTCGGCATGAATATCCTTAAATTTACTTGACATAAGTATAATATGATCACGTAATCATGCAACTCGGTTCCTTTCTTACTAATTCAAAGTTAAGGATTCACAAAATTAAATGCGATTCTTGCTTAAAATTTTAAATTTACTCATTTATTAATTATTTGATAAACGGAAGCTAAGTGATTCATGTACCCCCCACTTAAACGATGCATTGTCCTCCATGCATAAAAAGAAAGTAAAGCATAGGAACTTTGCTTCGGTCAAGTGCTGAAGTGGAACAAGTCGATGAACTTCGGGGAACATAGATAGACCGTGGAACTAACAAGAGATATATCGCTGCAAAACAAATCTTCAACAAAGCTCGAAACTCGTTACAACGTTAGCCCATAAAAAGTAATAATCAAAAAAGGGAAGTAGAAGGAATAAAATAACCCTTAAACCGATGATTAAGCCCTCACAATGTTTATTTTATAGCATTAAAACTACTCATTCCGACATGAATTACTAAAACGAATAAGATAAAGGATATACAGACTCAAAAAGAAAAATACTAAATCAAAAGAAAAATAAACAAGCAACTAAAGATGGTAGTATGTAGTATAGATGACGCATTATCTAAGTTTGTTCTACCTATGGTCATTTAGGTCAAGTTGTGTATCTTACAAGGGTCAAGGATTTACGGATTCGATATTTTACAAAATTGAGAGGACCATAAGGATAGATAGATTTTTGAGAGATGTCCTGCCCGAAAAGGAAGAAATTCTTTGGCAAGAGGGTAGTGACGATCCAAAAACCGTCAAGGTAAACTTTCTGGGTTCTTTCTATTGTTGACAATCTAAGGATGCTCTGTGAACACAAAGAACGATAACGGGGGGGTGTTTTGGGGATGATTTAGACTCATGAGCTTGAGATGTTGTTTCTCAAGCTGCCTATGTAACCAATATGTGAATTGGAATCAAGCCTTCATAGTTCCTTATGGATAGTTTATATAGAGGGGCTTATGCCCAAGGGTTAGCATATGGCGTGTTGTCTGTGATGGACACTAATTGGCGTGTTCCCTAAGGAAGAGGAATATGATTGATTAATCTCCTAGGCTATAGGAGATAATTATAATATTCAAATATTTGTATTAAGTGATAGAGAATAGAGCCTTTATGACTCAGGATTCTTTCCATAGCTATCTGTTTATTACACACATGTGAAATATGATTAAAGATTGACTCTGGCCGACTTGAACGGCCCGAACTGAGCTATTCGAGCCCTTCGGCCGACCTTCGAAGGTCGGGGAGAACAGCCGAGCTGGTAACAGCTCAGACTCTTATGCCTGTAGAGTGGTAAGTCTGAAAAGGACTTACGCTGACTGGTAAATTTGGTCATCGGTTGACCAGGATGTAAGCGGTGTCTGACCTTAGGAGGTCGAGCACAGAACTGGAAACTGCTTATGACTAATGGAGGTTGACCCTAAACATTGGTCAACCTAGAAAGGATAGGGCGAGCAGCCGGACTACTTCAGTCCGGTCAATAAGGTACCTGGCACCATCTCTCTCCGGCTTTAATGTCGAGCCACTAAAGAGGTGCCATGTGGGTATTTTCAAATTCTGGCATTGGCATAAGCCCCCCAGATCCAGTCGAGCTTTGGCTGGTCGGCTCGGATATGCCTGTCTCGGATGCTTGACATATAGGATTTTAATTTGCATTGCCAGGTGGATAGGCCAGCTGTGATGTTATTACAGCTGTACCGGGAATCGAGGCATCGTTGCCCACTAACTTAAATGAGGGAATTTTTCGAGGTAAGTGATGGGATTATAACCCCATTAGATCAATCATTTCATAATTACGTGGGCTTTTAAATCAGAGGATCTCCTGCCGGTTGCCGCTTGTCATTCTCAACCTAATTTTTGCACGTAAGTGCTTGTTCCTTTGTGTTCTGATTTAATAGCTTGATTTCCTTTATCGTTAGATAAAACCTTATTCTCTCGGAACCCTAAGTCCGATTTCTCCAGAATGCCTATAACGGATAGTAGAGACGTTGTGTCGATTTGAATCAAGAAGATATAGACGAGGTTTGTGAATTATACGGGGTGGATAAGGAGAGGTTTGCTCCTCGGTTACCTTTGGAACCGAATTTATTTGCTCTAGACTCGTCGGAGGGTTTCTGTACGGTTCACCGAGAGTATTTTGAGGTGGGTTTGAGACTACCCTTCCGTACGGCACTTCTTGCAGTACTTCGACACTACGGGCTTGGGATTTCCCAGATATCCCCCAATGGCATTAGGGCTGTCATAGGGTTTGCTATCCGGTGTAGGCTGCTATACATAAAGTTTGGCATAAAGAAGTTTATATACTTCTACCACTACATAGGGGTAAAGGACCACCCCTACCGGTACTACTTTGCCAAGAGGCAGGGCAAATCTTTCGATATCCCCAAACTGCCCCCTGGAAAGGACTCTTTCAAACGATGGAAAGAGAGGTTCTTCTATGTGCGGAATGAAGGTCATCCCGAGCTGAGCATGTGGAACATAACAGATTTGGACAAAGATGATCGTCCGGAAATACCGGAAGCGTGGGTGGAGAAGGTTCGAGAGTATGGGTATTCGATTGAATGGCAGACCTTGTACAACGAGATGATTACAACAGCTCGGCTAGAGGATGAGGGGCCCGACCCCTAAGTGGAATTCACTAAGGCCGAAAAGATGACCTGTAGGATCTCCTCCTTTATAACTTAGCTTCGCTATTGTATTTTTTCTTTTGTCAGACTGTCCATTTTATTTGTACTTGCAGTGGCTGAATTTACTGACCTAAAAGCAGGAGGCGAGTGAGAAGTGGTTCGTCAGCCTGTGCCGACACCAGCTATCCGGCTCATGCCCGTGGAGGATCCCGTAGTGGAAGAGGTGGGTACTTCTTTGCTCTCTCCTTAGATTAGGTCGATGGGGACGCTCCTGAGAGAGCTGCCGAGAAGGGGCTAGTTGTTGGAAAGACAGTACGCCCGAGGCCGACCTCGCACGAGGGTCATTCCTCAAAGAAAATAAAATCTAAAGCTCTAGAGGGAGTTCATGAAGAAGCTGCTTTCGAACAGCAGCGGGTCGCCAGTATGTCGGATGAAGAGTTGGCGATTGTTTAGCTTGCTTCAGTGGTGAGACAACAACCTGCTTCAATTTTTACTCAGATACTCGACCTTCTTCTTTCTTTCGTAATGTTTTCTAATTTCTTCCAAGTTTGATTGATCAATATTTCTTGCAGGTGATAACTGAACATTTAATTCTTTATCTGATTCTTCTTCAGCCATCTTTGCAACTGTTCTCGCTATTTCTAGCAAAGACTTGTCTGTAGGAGATTTAAAACCTTCTTTTTCTTCTTGTTGTGCATCAGACACATGTTTAGAACTAGAGCTTTCACTGGATTCTTCAGAACTACTTGACATATCATCAGTAGTCTGATCAGTTTCAGTTTTCTTTTCTTGTAGGGAGGCTAGAATCCCTTTCTGCAGATTGGCATCTTCCTGAGAATCATCATCATCATCATTCTTTTGAAATTTCCACCAACTCGTGGCTTCCTCCCGATGAGCTATTTCTTATCGGTGCATATCCCCGATTCGTAAATTCTTCGGTATTGATTATCTCTCGATAGACTTGTGATGTTGTATAAATCAAATACCCATTTTTCAGCAGCTTCCATTTCTACTAGCTGACTCCTTTGATTGGCAATGGAACTGAATTTCCAGGCTTGATATTTGCGCAATTGTTCATAATCAGCTGACATTAATTCTCCATGATCTCTTGATGATTTAGACTGAGTGATGATCTTTCCTGATTCTCTCATGACTTCTTGACAACTTTCGAGAATAACATCTTCAGTTTGCATAGGGTCAGTTCTTGCAACATCTTCAGTTTGTACAATATCAGTTCCACTGATTCCTCCCTCAGTGGTGATAGGGATTGCTGATGACTCTTTTTCAATGACTGAGAGTGAGATTGTCGGCTCAGTTTCCAAACCTTTTTCACTTATAATTTCTTCAGCTGCTTGATTTTCAGTAGGCTCAAGTTCCAATTCAATAACTGGAACTTCTTTCACTGTTGGTTCAATGAGTTCTTCTTCATTGATTTGCTCATCCAAGTTAATGATTTTAGTTGATCTTGAGTCTGCTTCGGTTCCTTTTTCCACTGATTGAGAAGCTGAAAATCCTTTGGCTGATTCTTCAAATTCTAATCTGGAAAAGGATCTTTGGGTGGTAGATCCGGATTTTGAAAGTAAAGAAAGCATTTCCAATGTTGTTTTATCGATCAATGTTTCATCACTTTCTGAATCTTCATCATCATGTTCAATTCTCAGAGTCTGTTCCCCCTGAGTCTCAGCTTCCTTCTGTAATTCAGTTTCAACAATCTATTCATTGTTGACAACTTCAGTTTCCTTTGCCATCTCAATTTCTTGTGGATGTGAAATTGGTTCTTGAATGGGTAACGCTTGATTCTCGGAGTTGGAGTAGACTCAAAGAAGAATAACTTCATTCTTTTCATGCAGGGCGATCCTTCAAAGAATTGTTGTTTCAGTTAATGGTGAAACAAGATTAGATTTATTTCTCTCTAAATCTTTCAATTGTTTTCTTTTCTTGCTTAATTCTTCAATCTGTTCCAAGACCTCATCTCCAGTTACAGGTTTTTTCGATTTTCTGCTTTTCTTCTTTTTAGGTTCACTTACAGAACCCTCAGCTTTCCTTTTTCCGGCTTTTTCTTCCTTAATGACAATCTTCCCATCAGCAACTACTGTTTCTTTCCTCTTTGTGATTCCAAAATGGGCGAGTATTCTTTGGACCACTAAGGCAAGAGTCTTCTTGTGATAGAAACGACCTTTCTTGACATCGGTCTTTTTCTTGGGTAAGTCAATTCATTGTGCCACTAGTTGATTAAATAGATATCTTTGCCAATTAAAATTTTCTCCAAACCAAATTACATAAAGTAAATCCAACTTTGCTCCAGATAGATTACTAAAGTTTCATGCATTTCCAATTATGCAATTTGCCAACATTTTTGAGAGAAAATTGAATTCTGGTTTGAGTAGACTTGTGCTCCCTGTTTGTTAAACTGCGTATTCTGTAGCAATTGATATATCTTTCCATAGTTTCTCTTTTTGTTCTTTGGTCAACTGGATGGCTGCTGTTCCTCCAGTTTTGTAAAACCCAAAGATTTCTGCAACTAGATCTTCGGTGACCTTGATCTGCTTATCATTGACAGTAGTGGTATAGGTGTGTGTGTCATCTCCTTCTATAGTTGTACTTCCAAATTAATAGAAGTCTCCAATGCTTTCCAGACATACACTTTTCAGATCAACATTGAAGGCATCATCCAGTCCTTTGATTTGTTTGATTTTTGCTGCAATTGTTTTGGCTAAAGTTTGATCAGTGTATTTTGCAATAAATTGGTCAAGAGATATGATCATTCCGGGTTCAACACGAGTGAAAGTCATTGTTTTCTGGATTAGATTGAGGATTTGAAAATTTGAAGATTGAGAAAGCAAATTCAAAATTTGAGTGTAAATAATTATAAAAGAAAATTCTGGGTTATTTATAATTTGTTGGAAAGGTAGTTATGAATTGGGTGGGATTCAAAACGTCTTGTCATAAATGTTTTGAGATTGCGAAAAGGTGGATGAGTTGAAAATATGGACGGTTTAGATTGAGAAGGACCACGTCTTTCCTTGACATCTATAGCTAGACTGTAGTGAATAGGGTAGATGAGGTGTCTCTACAAATTGATATCGTTCAGCCTTGTCCTTATATCAATTCAAAACTCGTTGTGAACAGAACTCAGTTTTTCGGCTTCCAATTACCGATATTTTCCTGCAAAACAAATTTAGATATTTTTGGTACCCATATCTGTTTGGGTCCTAACTGGTTAGTTTTCGATGATACAATTATATTTTTGACTTTATACCTCTCTAGATATTTTGACTCGAGTAAATTCGGGCCACACAAGCTTTTCCTGCTTTGTCCATACGGTTTTTGGTTTGATCAGTTTGTGAAACTGATGTGAAGGTTCATTCCAATATTCATCAGTAGGAAATAGTCTTCTTTTCCCTCTGAGTTTATCATTCCATGAATGATCTTCAATTTTGAATGGATATGGCTTGAAATTTTTTCTTACTGATCTCTGATCAGTTCTACCTTTTTCTGCCTTCTTAGTCTTTCTGTAAAATCTGTTGGCTTGGTGCATTTTACCAACTGATTTTTTAGTTCTCTCAGTTTGTGCATTGGGTTGTGCTGAGTTTGTGTCAGTTCTAATAGTTTTATCAGTTTTTTGAGTTCCTGACCGTTGTGCACTCACAAATTTTAATGCAACTGAAAATGATATGAACTCAGAATTATTCTGATTAAAAAATCCTAAACCAGATCTGTCTCCAAAAGGTTTTCCAGGTTTGAACTGAACACTGGGAATTGGATCAACTAACGATTCTATGATGTTTATTACTTTTGTCAATTCATCAGTTTGTCGAATTAACTTGGTTTCATTATTAGTCATGATTAAATTGATCTCGGCATTCAATCTCGAAATTTCAGATTTCAATAACTTTTTCTCCTTTTTGACATCCTCATAATTCTTTTGAATTACCTCAAATTCCTTTATGAGTATGTCCAAGGATTTATTGAAATGTTCATTTTTCTGATTGTTCATGGCAGTGTGAGTGCTAGATGTAGATGCAATTATCTCCTGATTTTTTATGGATAGATTTTCTGTTGAGGAATCATCATCAATTAAAACTTGCTTCCCTTTTTCATTAGCATTTTCTTGTGCTGCTCCTAGCAGTATGATTTCCTCATCACTCTTACCTCCATAGCTCATAGGTAGTATAACATCTTTGCCCTTTGTAGTGGATGGATCTTCAGTAATGTTTTCAGTCAACTTTTCTTCTATATAATCAGCTACTCGTATCCATTCTTTTTCTGCTTCTTCCGAAAGATCGCTTAGGGATGGAAATCCTCTTGATTCATCTTTATATGCCTTAAAGTCAATATCTTCATCATAACTGAAATGAGGTTCCGGATTTGTGTGAGAGCTTGGAGTACTGAATCTTTCAAATACTTGATCCTGAATATCATAAACAACATTATGCAAATAGTCAGTCAGGGGGTTATTCAGCCAACTTCTAATTCTAGATGTATCCATTTAATTTCACTAAAGTATTTCTACGACTGATGCAGTAAGGGGTCTTCAACAACTGGTGTGTATCAGAAATAACTGATGGCCAGTTACTTCAAGCAAACAAACTGATGCTGAGAATCAGTAATGGATCTCTTCCAAATAGAAGCACTGCTCCGATACCAATTGTTGGTCCCTTGGAAAGGCTAACACAAGTTTAGAGGGGGGTGAAAAACTCGTCACCAAAAACTTTCCCAAAATCGAAAGTACCCAGAACTCGGTTTCTCGAAACTTAAACCGACGCCGCCTGGGCTTTGTTCTCGTCCCTTAACTTGTGCGGAGTTCAGCTAACTCAACTAAGTATAAGTCAATACTGACTTATTCTTAGTCTAGTTAACTGGCAGTGGATTGAATTAGCCTTAATGTAACAAACAGTCTGTTGACATGGTTTTAACACGAGAACTAGATAATTAAAGCTGTAATGAAGTAAGTAAATGCATGAAATAAAAAAAACAAGAATTGACTAGAGGTTCCAGGTGGTGTAATCCTGTACGTCCTCTCTTCCCATGTGATTCGGAGGAAATTCCACTAGAACTTCTTTGAGATGGCCCGGTTACAAAAAGTTCTAAACTGATAGTCCTTGACTATTCCCTAGCTTCACTATCTAAACACTTGTAGAACATGTATGATTGCTGCTATTCAATTGTTTGAAACACTGGTCCTTGAAGGGTAGAATTGCCTCTTCACCAGCTCATCACAAACACAGTCTTCCTGACTGCACTCAACTGTCCTTCACACCTTCTTGTTGTTTCACAGTCTAGACCTTTGATTAAATCAAAGTTGAGACTTGAATCAATAACTATGATTCAATTGTGATTTGAGCTTTTCTTCTGGATAATTAAATTTTGCACGGCTCTGTATTTCTTCAAATGATAGATCTTGATTTTGCTTGAATGTGCTTGGACACTTGAAGAAATTTCTTGATCTTGCAATTAAGTACTTAGCAGGAATTCTTTCGGAATTGGCTTTCCGCCTTAATTAGACCTTTTAATTAAATCTATTTTTAATTCCTCCTGCACACACTCTTCTTGATGTTGTAGAAGTAGTCTATTTATAGGGGTTTATTCACCGTTTATCCTGCTTGAATCTTGTAACGGCTATATTTTGTGACCGTTCTGATTTGTCAGTAATTAATCCAATAAAATTGCTTCCTTTATAACGTTCGACTGTTCTATCAGTTTATCGGATGACTTATATGTAAAATCGAGTTTCTTTATCGCTTTTATAATGAGATTACCACTTGTCGGTTTTGACCGACTTGGAGCATTAATCGAGATTTTACTCTTCTTCCAATATCAAGATCGCTTTTTCATCGATTATAATTGACTTAATCAGAGTACACCATGACTCATTGTCTTCTAAGAATTCATTGTCCTTATGATTCTTAGGTCTTCATACAAGATCCATAAAGTCAGTTCAGGTCACCACAATCTTGCCTGAAGTCTAACTTTATAGTCTCGACATAGTCTTCATAATCGAGTTTGAACCCTCGCTTCTTCAATCTTCTATAATCGAGTCTCAGACCTCTCGGTTCTTCATCTTCTAGATAAGCCAATCGAGTCTCAGTCCTCAAATGAACTTATCTTCTTCGCTTTATGGATGTGCTCAGTATTTCGCTTTCTTATTGAATCTCAGTTTAACTAAATCTCGCTTATTTCCTCGCCTCAACCTAGAACTATTACAGTGCTTGTCTGATATAACCTATACAAATATCAGACTCTATAAAATCCTATACATTAATATCTAGACATCTTTTTGCTTTGCACTATAACAGCTAGTTATGACACTTCATCAATGGGGTTAAAAACAATAACTGATTAAGCGATGAATCATCATCAAAACATAAATTTTATTTCCAACAATTTCCCCCTTTTTGATGATGTCAATACCCTCCTTAAAAGCAATGCAAAAAGATAAAACAGAATACAGTAAATGACAGGATGAACTGAGAAACTGAGAATTTATTTGATAATAGAGTTACAAAGCTGTTGGAAATATTATTTGTGTTTTGATGATGATTCATCATGAAATTAGACAAATCACTTACAACCTATGATGATGAAGTCATAACTAACTGTTATAGTGCATAATGAAAGAAGAAGCAAGAAATGGTCTAGAGATAAAGTGTATAAGTTCTATCTAGAGTCTGAACCTTGTATAGGTTGTTTCAGACAAGCATTTAATAGAATAGGAACTAGGTGAACAGCTGAGTCACAAGAAGAATACTGAGTCATTACAAGAAAACTGAGTATACAAATGAAGAACTGAGGTTTCAATCTCAATAATGCAAGAACTGAAGAAGGTAAGTTCGCTGAGGGTCACAAACTCAGTTGGCTTATCTTGAAAGACTGAAGAACTGAGGACACAGATCGAAAGTTACAAGAGGATCAAGAATCGAGGTAGCAAACTCAGTTAGAAGCTGATTAAGTCGTGACTATAAGTCAGGATTCAGGCAAGTCTGTGGTGACCTGGAACTGAACTATAGATCATGTAAAACTAAATAATCTTAAGGACAAAGATTATAAGTTATCAAGAAAAGAAGAAACTGAATGGTGTACTCTGACTTAGTCAATTAAAGTCAGATTTCAAGTATACAAGGTACTCAGTTTTGATGAAGAGTAGAAAACTGAGTCAAGGCCTTGCTGAATTTAAACTAACAATACGACAAAGATCGTACATATGAACGTTGGCTAAACGACAAGTGTAACGGCTACAAGAGCTAGTGACCGTTACATCACCCCTATAAATACACAAGAGAATCACTTGAAGAAGAGGCGAGAGAAGGATCAGAAAAAAAGCTTTACAAGCACATATCCAAAGATCCAGATCCAGAAAATCAGATCATATATA
The DNA here is from genome assembly GCA_026214975.1 of Gentiana macrophylla. Taxonomy (NCBI): domain Eukaryota; kingdom Viridiplantae; phylum Streptophyta; class Magnoliopsida; order Gentianales; family Gentianaceae; genus Gentiana; species Gentiana macrophylla. The sequence continues at coordinate 65,898,270 of CM047810.1, forward strand.
TCTAGAAAAGGGGAAGCCAACAGAATTGCTTTGAAGATTTCAAAGAACGATCTAGTAACCCATTAAAGGGGAAAGAAGGCATCTTGGAAATACAAAGTCAGATCCAGAAGAATCAGACAGCTCACTGAATTAATCTCTTGATGAATTAGATTAATTCTAAGCCTAACCTTTGTGAAAAAGGGTTAGCTGTGCATAGTTTGAAGAGAGCAATTCCACCTTTCTTCATACGGTTGCAACTTGGTTGCCACAATATGTTGGTTCGATCTGCGGATTTGTGTTTGTGTTAGTGGTGAGTCGTGTGAAGGAGCAATTCCACCTCCGAAAGATCGATGTAATGCAGTGAAGGAGCAATCTCACCTTTCTTCATTTTGTGTAGACAAAGTGAAACTAAGGTGTCGTGAAGGATCACATCATAGTGCTAGGATTTTGTAACGGTTATCTCAAATTCTAGTGATACCTCCTACACCACAGGGAGAAGGGGAGACGTACGGGATTACACCACCCGAACTTCCATAAACAAATCTTGTGTTAATTTACTTTATGCTCTTATGTTTGTTTTATCTGTTGCATTATCACTCAACAAACATCAAACACTGAGTCAGCATAAAACTGATACACAGAAGGCGTAGATTCTTATTGACACATCTATTGCACTAAAGGCTAGTTTTATCCGCTGCTAGTTAACAAGACTAAATATAAGTCAAGATTGACTTATACTCGCTTAAGTTAATCGAACTCCGCAAGTTAAGGGGATGAGGAACAAAACTAGACTAAGCATCAGTTTGAGTTTCAGAGAAACTCAGTTCCTGGGGTTATTCCAGTTTTGGGAAAGTTTTTGGTGACAAGTTTATTAACCCCCCCTAAACGTGTGTTAGCATTTCCAAGGGACCAACAAAAGCTGAGTACTAAAATACAACACAAATAAAAAGAACTAGAAGATAGTTTCTTTTTACTTGATAGTTAAAGTAAATTGATTATCATAAGTTTCTGCAACAGTTCTCATAACATCATTTGTGGCTGAGTTTTCAATTCCATGGATGCTTGCCCAATTGTTCAATGATTCAGATAAATTGTGTTTCCTGAAGCATTTGCTTTTGAAAAGAACTGCGAAAGTGAAGACAGTTGCCCTTAGTCTTTCATTGGTGGCCGTTTAGATTTTGAACAAATTCAGGTTCAGCCTTTTCGATTTTCTCTGATTCTTTATCTATAAAACCATCCTCTTCCCATTTCTTAAGTTTATTGAAGTAGTGCATGAGCAACTTCTGCATATCTAGAAACGATTCTAGAGATTCTTCTCTTGATACTCCTTCTCTTGCTGGTAAATATCTGAGTAGACTGTTTAGGCAAGAATCCAAACCAACTCTTTTGTCAGTGGGCTCTGAGTATTTAACAATTAGCTCCATTTCTTCATCAATAAACTCTCCTCTAGCTTTCTTTAGTTCATTCAATTTATCATCAGCATTTGCAAGGACTTATGGAATCTCGCATTGACTTTTAGGATGTCCAAACTTTCCCCCTTATTGACGTCATCTTTATGAATCAGGCTTCTGATGTAAGCATTCAGATTTTATTGAGTTTATGCCAAAATGGTTTGAGCGACAACTGAGTCCTTCATGCCTTGTTCCATTAAAATCATTATATCAACCAGATTATTGAGAATGCCTTCCCATCTGTCTTGAGTTTCATCTCTTCTTGTGTCATTCTCAATGGTTATCTTCCGAAGCTCAATCAAAGTGTTTTGACAGTTTTCAGTGACAGTATCCATCTTCTTTTCAAGTTTGGTTCTTTCATCTTGACTAGCTTCTAAGGACTTTAGGACTTTTCCGACTAAGCTGTTGTCATCCTTTTGAATTCTGATTATCTCATTGTGATAATACTTAATGAGATCAACTTGAGTAGGAACATCTTGTGAGCTTCCAGCTTGTTGTTCATTTGCTTTGTTTGTCTCAATTCCAGTTGATTTAGCTTGCTTCAGTGGTGAGACAACAACCTGCTTCAATTTTTCCCTGTATTCTGCCGACCTTCTTCTTTCTTCACATTGTTTTCTAATTTCTTCCAAGTTTGATTGATCAATATTTCTTGTAGGTGATAATTGAACATTTAATTCTTCATCTGATTCTTCTCCAGCCATCTTTGCCACTGTTCTCGCTATTTCTAGCAAAGACTTGTCTGTAGGAGATTTAAAACCATCTTTTTCTTCTTGTTGTGCATCAGACACATGTTTAGAACTAGAGCTTTCACTGGATTCTTCAGAACTACTAGACTCATGATCAGTAGTCTAATCAGTTTCAGTTCTCTTTTCTTGTAGGGAGGCTAGAATCCCTTTCTGCAGATTGGCATCTTCCTAAGAATCATCATCATCATCATCATTCTTTTTGAAATTTCCACCAACTGTGGCTTCCTCCCAGTAGCTATTTCTTATCAGTGCATATCCCTGATTCAGAAATTCTTCGGTATTGATTATCTCTGACAGACTTGTGATGTTGTATAAATCAAATAGCCATTTTTCAGCAGCTTCCATTTCTACTAGCTGACTCCTTTGATTGGCAATGGAACTGAATTTCCAGGCTTGATATTTGCGCAATCGTTCATAATCATCTGACATTAATTCTCCATGATCTCTTGATGATTTAGACTGAGTGATGATCTTTCCTGATTCTCTTGTGACTTCCTGACCACTTTCTAGAATAACATGTTCAGTTTGCATAGGGTCAGTTCTTGCAACATCTTCGGTTTGTACAATATCAGTTCCATTGATTCCTCCCTCAGTGGTGATACAGATTGCTGATGACTCTTTTTCAATGACTGAGACTGTGATTGTCGGCTCAGTTTCCAAACATTTTTCACTTATAATTTCTTCAGCTGCTTGATTTTCCGTATGCTCAAGTTCCAATTCAATAACTGGAACTTCTTTCACTGTTGGTTCAATGAGTTCTTCTTTATTGATTTGCTCATCCAAGTTAATGATTTTAGTTGATCTTCAGTCTGCTTCGGTTCCTTTTTCCACTGATTGAGAAGCTGAAAATCTTTTGGCTGATTCTTCAAATTCTAATCCGGATTTTGAAAGTAACGAAAGCATTTCCAACGTTGTTTTATCGATCAATCTTTCATCACTTTCAGAATCTTCATCATCATGTTCAGTTCCCAGGGTCTGTTCTCCCTGAGTCTCAGCTTCCTTCTGTAATTCAGATTCAACATTCTGTTCTTTGTTGACAACTTCAGTTTCCTTTGCCATCTCAATTTCTTGTGGATGTGAAACTGGTTATTGATTGGGTAACGCTTCAGTTACTGGAGTTGGAGTAGACTCAGCAAGAATAACTTCGATTCTTTTCGCTCATGGCTTGATCCTTCAAAGAATTGTTGTTTCAGTTAATGGTGAAACAAGATCAGATTTATTTCTCTCTAAATCTTTCAATTGTTTTCTTTTCTTGCTTAATTCTTCAATCTGTTCCAAGACCTCATCTCCAGTTACAGGTTTCTTCAATTTTCTGCTCTTCTTCTTTTTAGGTTCACTTACAGAACCCTCAGCTTTCCTTTTTCCGCCTTTTTATTCCTTAATGATAATCTTCCCATCAGCAACTGCTGTTTCTTTCCTCTTTGTGATTCCAAAATGGTCGAGTATTCTTTGGACCACTAAGGCAAGAGTCTTCTTGTGATAGAAATGACCTTTCTTGACATCGGTCTTTTTCTTGGGTAAGTCAATTGATTGTGCCACTAGTTGATCAAATAGATATCTTTGCCAATTAAAATTTTCTCCAAACCAAATTACATAAAGTAAATCCAACTTTGCTCCAGATAGATTACTAAAGTTTCCTGCATTTCCAATTATGCAATTTGCCAACATTTTTGAGGGAAAATTGAATTCTGGTTTGAGTAGACTTGTGCTCCCGGTTTGTAAAACTGTGAATTCTGCATCAATTACTATATCTTTCCATAGTTTTTCTTTTTGTTCTTTGGTCAACTTGATGGCTGCTGTTCCTCCAGATTTGTCAAACCCAAAGATTTCTGCAACTAGATCTTCGGTGACCTTGATCTGCTTATCATTGACAGTAGTGGCATAGGTGTGTGTGTCTTCTCCTTCTATAATTGTACTTCCAAATTCATAGAAGTCTCCAATGCTTTCCAGACGTACACTTTTCAGATCAACATTGAAGGCAGCATCCAGTCATTTGATTTGTTTGATTTTTGCTGCAATTGTTTTGGCTAGAGTTTGATCAGTGTATTTTGCAATAAACTGGTCAAGAGATATGATCATTCCAGGTTCAACACGAGTGAAAGTCATTGTTTTGTGGATTAGATTGAGGATTTGACAATTTGAAGATTGAGAAAGCAAATTCAAAATTCGAGTGTAAAGAATTATAAAAGAAAATTCTGGGTTATTTATAATTTGTAGGAAAGGTAGTTATGAATTGGGTGGGATTCAAAACGTCTTGTCATAAATGTTTTGAGATTGTGAAAAGGTGGATGAGTGGAAAATATGGACGGTTTAGATTGAGAAGGACCACGTCTTTTCTTGACATCTTTAGTTAGACTGCAGTGAATAGGGTAGATGAGGTGTCTCTACAGCTGTATATGTTCAGTTTTGTCCTTATAATGAATTCAAAAACTCAGTTGTGAACAGAACTCGGTTTTTCGGCTTCCAGTTACCGATATTTTCCTGCAAAACAAATTTAGATATTTTTGGTACCCATATCTGTTTGGGTCCTAACTGGTTAGTTTTCGATTATACAATTTTATTTTTGACTTTATACCTCTCTAGATATTTTGACTGAGTAAAGTCAGTTTTCACAAGCTTTTCCTGTTTTGTCCATACGGTTTTTGGTTTGATCAGTTTGTGAAACTGATGTGAAGGTTCATTCCAATATTCATCAGTAGGAAATAGTCTTCTTTTCCCTCTGAGTTTATCATTCCATGAATGATCTTCAATTTTGAATGGATATGGCTTGAAAATTTTTCTTACTGATCTCGATCGATTCGCTTTTTCTCGCTTTCGAGTCTTTCAGAAAATCTGTTGGCTTGGTGCATTTTACCAACTGATTTTTTAGTTCTCTCAGTTTGTGCATTGGGTTGTGCTGAGTTTGTGTCAGTTGTAATAGTTTTATCAGCTTTCTGAGTTCCTGACCGTTGTGTAGTCACAAATTTTAATGCAACTGAACATGATCCGAACTTAGAATTATTCTGATTAAAAAATCCTAAACCAGATCTATCTCCAAAAGGTTTTCCAGGTTTGAACTGAACACTGGGAATTGGATCAACTGATGATTCTGTGATGTTTATTACTTTTGTCAGTTCATTAGTTGGTCGAATTACCTTGATTTCATTATTAGTCTTGATTAAATTGATCCCGACATTCAATCTCGAAATTTCAGATTTCAATAAATTTTTCTCCTTTTTGACATCCTCATAATTCTTTTGAATTACCTCTAATTCCTTTATGAGTATGTCCAAGGATTTATTGAAATCTTCATTTTTCTGATTGTTCATGGCAGTGTGAGTGCTGGATGTATATGCAATTACCTCCTGATTTTTTATGGATAGATTTTCTATTGAGGAATCATCATCAATTAAAACTTGCTTCCCTTTTTCATTAGCATTTGCTTGTGCTGCTCCTAGCAGTATGATTTCCTCATCACTTTCACCTCCATAGTTCATAGGTAGTATAGCATCTTTGCCCTTTGCAATGGATGGATCTTTAGTAATGTTTTCAGTCAACTTTTCTTCTATATAATCAGCTACTCGTAGCCATTCTTTTTCTGCTTCTTCTGAAAGATCACTTAGGGATTGAAATTCTCTTGATTTATCTTTATATGCCGTAAAGTCAATATCTTCATCATAACTAAAATGAGGTTCCGGATTTGTCTGAGAGCTTGTAGTACTGAATCTTTCAAATACTTGATCCTGAATATCATAAATAACATTCTGCAAATAGTCAGTCAGGGGGTTATTCAGCCAACTTCTAATTCTAGATGTATCCATTTAATTCCATTAAAGTATTTCTACGATTGATACAGTAAGGGGTCTTCAACAACTGGTGTACGTGTATCGGAAATAACTGATGGCCAGTTACTTCAAGCAAACAAACTGATGCTGAGAATCAATAATGGATCTCTTCAAAACAGAAGCACCGCTCCGATACCAATTGTTGGTCCCTTGGAAAGGTTAACACAAGTTTAGGGGGGGAAATAAACTTGTCACCAAAAACTTTCCCAAAACTGAAAGTACTCAGAACACAGTTCTCGAACTTAAACCTCGGCTCTCGCCAGCTTTTGTTCCTGTCCCTTAACTTGTGCGGAGTTCAGCTAACTCAACTGAGTATAAGTCAATACTGACTTATTCTTAGTCTAGTTAACTGGCATCGGATAGAATTAGCCTTAATGTAACAAACAGTTTGTTGACCTGGTTTTAACACGAGAACTAGATAATTAAAGCTGTAATGAAGTAAGTAAATGCATTAAATAAATAAACAAAAATTATAGAGGTTCTAGGTGGTGTAATCCTGTACGTCCTCTCTTCCCCTGTGATGCGGAGGAAAATTCCACTAGAACTTCTTTGAGATGGCCCGGTTACAAAAAGTTCAAAACTGATAGTCCTTGACTAATCCCTGGCTTCACTACCTAAACACTTGTAGAACAGGTAGCATTGATGCTCTTCAATTGTTTGAAACACTGGTCCTTAAAGGGTAGAATTTCCTCTTCACCAGCTCATCACAACACAGTCTTCCTGACTGCACTCAACTGTCCTTCACACCTTCTTGGTGTTTCACAGTCTAGACCTTTGATGAAATCAAAGTTGAGACTTGAATCAATAACTATGATTCAATTGTGAATTAAGCTTTTCTTCTGGATAATTAAATTTTACACGGCTCTGTATTTTTTCCAATGATAGATCTTGATTTTGCTTGAATGTGCTTGGACACTTGAAGAAATTTCTTGATCTTGGCTTTCCCCCTTAATTAGATCTTTTAATAAAATCTGTTTTTAATTCCTCCTGCACACACTCTTCTTGATGTTGTAGAAGTAGTCTATTTATAAGGGTTTATTCACCGTTTATCCTGTTTGAATCTTGTAACGGCTATATTTTGTGACCGTTCTGATTTGTCAGTAATTCATCCAATAAAATTGCTTCCTTTATAACCTTCGACTGTACTATTAGTTTATCGGATGACTGATATGTAAAACTGAGTTTCCTTATCAGTTTTATATTGAGATTACCACTTGTCAGTTTCTTGATTGACTTGGAGCATTAACTGAGATTTTACTCTTCTTCAAATATCAGTACTCCAGTTTTTCATCTGATTATAATTGACTTAATCGGAGTACACCATGACTCATTGTCTTCTAAGAATTCATTGTCCTTATGATTCTTAGGTCTTCATACAAGATCCATAAAGTCAGTTTAGGTCACCACAATCTTGCCTGAAGTCTAACTTTACAGTCTCGGCATAGTCTTCATAACTGAGTTTGAACCCTCAGTTCTTCAATCTTCTATAACTGAGTCTGTGACCCTCAGTTCATCATCTTCTAGATAAGCCAACTGAGTCTGTGTCCCTCAGCGAACTTATCTTCTTCAGTTTTAAGGATGTGCTATGTATTTCAGTTTCTTATTGAATCTCATTTTAACTAATCTCAGTTTCTTACTTTCTCAGTTCTCAGCCTAGAACTATTACTGTGCTTGTCTGATTTAACCTATACAAATATCAGACTCTATAAAATCCTATATATTAATATCTAGACATCTTTTTGCTTTGCACTATAACAACTAGTTATGACACTTCATCAATAGGGTTAAAAACAATAACTGATTAAGCGATGAATCATCATCAAAACATAAATTTTATTTCCAACAAAGGCAGATAGCGAAATCGGGCGAACAAAATTAATGTGCAGAAATGAGAAATAGTCTGGAAAAAGCAATGAACAATAGAAACTTGCCGAACTGATCAGCCCAACATGATTCCTTTGTCCTTAATAGTGGCTGGGTAGAAACTTCGAGCGACCACCAGATCTCCTTTGATTATGTTGTATGCTAACGATGACTTGACCACGACATAGTTGACCATTAGAGTTCTTCCCACTGACTCTTTCCCAAATGTTGTCGTGAGCCGAACCATCCCCAGAGGGTGGATAGGAGGACCTGCAAATCCAAACAAGGGCGCTGAAATAGGGATCAGTTCGGACACCTTGAGATTCATAACCTGAAAAGCCGCCCAGTATAGGACATTGACGGCTCTGGCAGTGTAACACCCCGGTTTCCAATCCCGTCGGCCGCCGGTATTGGTCACTGTAGTGCCACTCATCACGACACACAGTCGTGGCAGTACCATTCAACATTCCACAATAGAAAGAAAACAAACATTCGCCATTCATTATTTTTAAAAGAAAGTATTAAAGTGAATACAAATATCCTGAAGAAAATCAAATTATACGGAACGTCAAAATCCTTAAAATTTAAAATCCCGAATAATGTAGAAAACATGTGACTGTGTCTACGTGGCTCTCAAACCCCGCGACATCCCAGCAACAAGCAAACATCCATAGAAGTACCTGCTACGAATCTGCTCCCCAGAAATGGATCATAGCAGGGTCAAACAAAAGCAAAACCGTCAACTATAAAGTTGAGTAAGAATAAATCTAGTATACGTAAGGTAAAACCAACCCATGAAAAGTACCACAATTTATGAAGGACTCAACCAATCTATAAAAGTTACGACCAATCCATAACGGATACCATACATCACCACTAACTACCTAAAGGTCCCGAATGTGCACATCCCTCAAAAGGGTAAACCCTATAGAGGAGGATCCTAAAGGTCATCCAATGGTACCATTAATTGAATGGACCATCGCATACTATGGTGCAAGGAAACCTTCCCGGGTTCCCGGCTTCGGGTGCTACCCTATCCGGCCCGACCATACCAATGTCTGCAACTCCCCAAATACGCTAAGGTCATTGAAGTCGTAAGGAAACCTTCCCGGGTTCCCGGCTTCGGGTGCTACCCTATCCGGCCCAACCACTATAGGTCTACAAGCCTCAATGCCTAAAATCCAAGTTCCCATAGTTGGGTCAATACCCCTGACCCGTCAAGACATGACTCCCAAAATAAATTCATAGGATTGAACCACAGTTACCAAAGAAGGAAGACAACATAGACTAGACGCCCGTTTGGAAGACCGGACGCCCGTCCCCAAGATCACCGGGCGCCCGTCCAAGATATCGACGCCCGTCCCGAATGTCCAGACGCCCGTCCACTTTAACAGAGTTAGATCCTTGAATGTAAAATAACCCCTCAGACGTCCGTCCAGGTAACCCAAACGCTCGTCTGAACTGAAATCAAGGCAGACGCCCGTCCAGAAGGCCTGGACGCCCGTCCACCTGGGTTTCATCTCGAACCCTAACAATTCTACACGTGATTTCTGAGCCGTTTCACAACAAAACAGCAGCGAAAACAACATTTTAAGCCCAGAAATCTCCATACAAAGTATCATGCCAACTATAGATTTTAACCAACGCAAAAACACATTATTATGAACGTATAACATCCCCGAAATAGGACAACCAAGCGTAGACACCCTTGAATAAAACTTGACAGCAAAACATAGAAATATTCTTACAGGTTAAGCTGCGTTTCTTGAAAGCCCTCTGCTATCGAGCTAAAATCGCTCCTCTACGAAGCCCGAATCTATATATATATATAAAAACAGTGATCACCAAACAATTCTAGTGACCCCAAAGGTAGAACCCTAGACCGAACACAACCCCTTCCCATCGCATAAAAGGATCGGCCATGGCCTTTGGCCGGCCGATCGTCATGCTCGAGATGTAGGAAAAGAAATAACGATGCTTACCGATGATGACGACGACGAATTCCTAAACACCAAGGAGAGATTTTTCTCTCCTTCTTCCTTACAAGAGAGTCGGCGGCAAGGGGAGGGTTTTGGGGCTGAAAATTTTGTGTTTGGGGAAATAAGGGAGGAAAAGGAGAAAAATCCTTTTTATTTATTAAATGATTAAGACTCCTTTTTAATTATTAGTAAATTCCTCCATAAAACTAATAAACCCCATAATTTACCAAATAATTAGATCTTTTACTAATTAATTAGGAAGTCAAAATTTCGGGATATTACATCCTTCCCCCCTTAAGACAAAACTTCGTCCTCGAAGTTCGGGTTCGTACCGGGCATTGCTCCACTCCCCCTTAAAACACCATTCGTCCCCGAAGATAAGCAAAAGATTTTACGCACAAAGCTTGAAAATTGCATACCTTAAGAGAACAAATGCGGGTACTTCTGTCGCATAGCATCCTCAGCTTCCCATGTCGCCTCCTCAGTGGCATGGTTAGACCATAGGACCTTGACGATGCTAACCTCATGTCCTCTTGTTTTCCGTACTTTGGTATCTAATATCTGCACCGGTACCTCCTCGTAAGTCAAGGACTGATCTAGCTCAACCACCTCCGGTTCGATCACGTGAGAAGGATCACTCACGTACTTGCGCAATTGAGATACATGGAACACGTTATGCACTTTATCCAACGCCGGTGGCAAAGCTAGTCGATATGCCACTTCACCTATGCGGTCCAAGACCTCATATGGTCCCACGTACTTGGGACTCAACTTCCCTTTTTTGCCAAAACGCATCACTCCTCTGGTTGGTGATACTCGTAGCAATACTTTATCGCCCACGGCGAACTCTATATCCCGGCGGTGTAAGTCTGCATAACTCTTCTGTCTATCCTGGGCAGCCTTCATTTTTTCTCGGATTATCTGCACCTGTTTAATCGTATCTTCGATCATCTGTAGTCCCAAAATCGCTGCCTCGGACGAATCGTCCCAACAAACCGGACTCTTGCACTTCCTACCATAAAGTGCCTCAAAAGGTGCCATCTTAATACTGGCATGGTAGCTGTTGTTGTATGAAAACTCAATAAGATCGAGCTTTTCCTCCCAAGAGCCTTTGAATTCTAATACACATGCCCTCAGCATGTCTTCCAAAGTTTGTATGGTCCTTTCCGTCTGACCATCGGTAGCAGGGTGAAAAGCTGTACTCATTCGTAGTTCCGTCCCCAAGGCTGCCTGTAGCTCCTGCCAAAACCGAGATATGAATCTCGCACCTCTATCTGACACAATACTGCTGGGTATACCATGTAGTTTCACAATATTTCTCCGGTATGCCATAGCCAACTCCGTCTTACTCCAAGTGTCTTTCATCGGAATGAAATGCGCCGCTTTGGTCAGTCTATCCACAACTACCCAAATCATATTATTCTCTTTAGGGCTCCTCAGTAGTCCGCATACAAAATCCATGGAGATGGAATCCCACTTCCAAATCGGCACATCCAACGGCTGCAGCATACCCTGTGGCCGTCGATGTTCAATCTTGACCTTCTAACAAGTCAAGCACTTTGACACAAATTCTGCTACTTCGCGTTTCATATTGGGCCACCAAAAGGTTTACTTGAGATCTTTATACAGTTTGTCTCCTCCCGGATGAACCGAATAAGGCGTACTATGAGCCTCATTCAAGATCCGCCTCTTGAGTTCTTCGTCGGCTGGTACACACCACCGACCCTTAAACCGGATACTGCCATCCTCGTGCCACGTAAAATCAGCTGCACCATCTGTACCAATCTTGGCCTTCTTCGCTTCGATCAACTTGTCCCCCACTTGTCTCACTCGGATCTCAGCGTATAATTCGGGTTGTAAGACGAAGTCGCTTTTATCTCCGCCTTTCTGGATGACACAAATATCCATCCAACTCTTCTCGCAATCTGATCCGAGCTACTTCCTCGCACAAGGAATGAAACGATTTCTGACTCAAAGCGTCCGCCACTACATTGGCCTTCCATTCGTGGTATTGGACCTCCATGTCATAATCTTTAATTAACTCCAACCAACGCCTCTGACGCATATTGAGCTCCTTCTGTGTAAATATGTACTTCAGACTCTTGTGATCTGAAAACACCTTGAAAGTTATTCCATACAAGTAGTGTCGCCATATCTTCAATGCGAAGACTACAGCTGCTAATTCCAGGTCGTGAGTCGGGTAGTTACTCTCATATGGTTTCAGCTGCCTCGATGCATACGCGATCACTCGCCTCCGTTGCATCAAGACACAACCTGCACCATTCTTCGACGTGTCGGTATAAACCTCGATGCCCTCATTACCCTCTCGTAATGCCAAAGTAGAGCCGTAGTCAACCGCCTTTAAGCGGTTGAACGCCTCCTCACGCCTTTCATCCCACTTAAACCGGTTCTCTTTCTTCATCAATGCGATCATCGGCCTCGCAATCTTGGAAAAGTCTTTTACAAATCTTCGGTAATATCCACCAAACCCAAGAAGCTTGAATTTCCGCAACATTCTTAGGTGTTGGCCATCTCAAATCACGCTTCTATCTTGCTCGGGTCAACGGATACACCGTCTTTTCGAGACAACATGCCCCAAGAACGCCACTCGTTCCAACCGAATTCACATTTCGGCGGTTTCGATACGCTGATTTTTCCCGTAAAATCTGCAATCTGAGTCTCGTGTGCTCGGCATGTTCTTCCTTAGTCTTAGAGTAGACTAGGATGTCGCCAATAAAGACTACTACAAACCGGTCCAAGTAGGTCCGAATACCCGGTTCATCAAATCCATGAAAATCTGGCTGTGCGTTGGTCAATCCGAAGGGCATGACCGTGAATTCGTAATGTCCGTACCTGGTACGAAATGCGGTCTTTGGGATATCCGCATCTGCTACCCTGAGCTGGTGATACCCTGATCGCAAATCAATCTTCGAGAAAATACCTGCCCCCCGTAGTTGATCGAACAAGTCATCGATCCTTGGTAACGGATACTTGTTCTTCACTGTGACGTTGTTCGGCTCCCGCATCAATACACAACGCATACTACCATCCTTCTTCTTCACAAACAACACCGGTGCTCCCCACGGTGACACACTCGGTCGGATGTACCCCTTATCGAGCAGTTCTTCCAATTGTACCTTCAGTTCCGCTAATTCTTTAGGTGCCATACGATATGGTGCTTTCGATATCGGTTTGGTCCCAGGCATCAACTCCACTGCAAATTCTACCTCCCTCTGGGGTGGCATACCTGGTATCTCATCCGGGAATACATCCCCAAAATCACGGACTACATCAATATCCATTAGTTTAGGATCCCCTGTGCTTACATCGTGTACGTGACACATAAACAACGGGTACCCTTTCTTGACAAGAGATCTCATCGTCACCACTGAAATGATCTTCACATTGGGTTTATTCACAAACCCCTTGTAAGATACTCGCACCCCTTTAGGGCCTCTCAAAGTCACTTTCTTCTGCTCACAGTCAATTTTGGCTTTATGCCGGTTCAACCAATCCATACCCAAAATAACGTCGATGTTCTCGAGGGGGAACTCGATCAAGTCAACCTACAAGTTGACTCCCATAATCACTAACGGCACGTCTCTATACAACTTAGAACATGGCACTAATTCTCCCGACGGTTGCATAAACTCACTGTTAATCACCTCGAAAGTAGCTAGACCCAACCTCAAAACATGCGAACCCGCTATAAAGGAACATGATGCACCCGAATCAAAAAGTACGTAGGATAAAATGAGTTAACCAGAAAAATTACCCGTCACCACGTGGTTGCTCGATCGGCCTCCTACCGCCCCAAAGACGAATAATTTCCCGATCGATTACTCGGCTCCACCCTGGATCGCTCGCCGACCACGATGGTCGGTTCCTGTTTCCGCCAGTGGCCGTAGGTGTACCCCCCTATCGGCTCTGTGCAGGGGTACTACTCTGCTATTGGCTACCCCTACTCACGTTTCCTGTGTTACCCCTTAGAGCTCCACCCATGTTGCTTCCCGTAACCGATGCCGACCCGGCAGGTGTTTGGGCCGCAAAACACTCAAACCGTCTATGTCCAAACTTCCCACAATTGTGGCACTGAACTGGTGCACCTGAACAATCGGTACCCGGATGATTTCCTTGACACCGCTTGCAGTGATAACATCGTGGCCGACTAAACCCTTGAGAGTTACCTCTCGCTGGCTGACCACCGCTGCCTCTGGTAACGTGGGAATTTGCCGAAAAGGAGGGTCGTACTGGAGGGTTCCCAGAATTACTGCGTTTTTGCTGCCCCTGATTGTCCTCAGAGACACTCTTCCTCTTGTTGGTAGCATATGCCGCTTTAACCTCTCTCCAAATTCTTTCAATGTTGCATGCTACTTCACACATCTCTTTTTGGCTCGTGAAGCCCCTGCTTGCCCCCATACGATCCCGGATCGCTAAATCTAAGTGTTGCTCAAACTTCACCATCTTGGCCTCTTCAGTCGGCACTAGCTCCGATGCATAAACTGCCAAGTCAACAAACTTCTCATAGTACTCTTGAACGGTCATATCCCCTTGTCGGAGATTATCGAACTCAACCCGCAACTCTTTCTTCTTAGATTCGGGAAAGAATTCACGCCTTAGCTCCTGCTTAAACTCGGTCTAGTTCAGTGGTATCACCACTGATTCCTCTTGCTCATTTTCAGTCTGGGCCAACCGATCTTTGTTAGCATCCCACCACAAATCAGCCCTGTCAACCAAGTAGAAAGCGGCTTGGTCGACCTTCAATTCCTCTGGATAGCCTAGAGTGGTGAAGATCTTCTCAAACTGTCTAATCCACCGCTCGAGTCCCTTAGGATCTCCCTTACCATCGTAATGACTAGGCCTCTGCTGACTCACGGCCCTAGTCATGCCGGTGGTTGACCCTTGAGAACGATCCTCTGTCAGCTTGTTGACCGCCTGAATCAGGTCTTGATTCATCTTAACCAACTGATCAATCAGCTGGTCCCTCTCATTTCCATTCCTAGGAGGCATAGCTAAACTACAAAAGTAAACAATCATATATTCAATTATTACCTATATCATGCCACAGAATATTTCACATATACTAACACTTACTGTCCAAAATTAATTGCAATACACAGCCACATTTCCACATACATCAGACTTACCGTACCTTCCCTACATAGAACTCAATACCTACCCCACACATCCTCACTGTGCTTATTTTAGTAAATTTATTCTTAAGGTTCATTTTAGGTGGTGGTCCTGGAGTCGAACGTCTCTGATACCACTTTGTAACACCCCGGTTTCCAATCCCGTCGGCCGCCGGTATTGGTCACTGTAGTGCCACTCATCACGACACACAGTCGTGGCAGTACCATTCAACATTCCACAATAGAAAGAAAACAAACATTCGCCATTCATTATTTTTAAAAGAAAGTATTAAAGTGAATACAAATATCCTGAAGAAAATCAAATTATACGGAACGTCAAAATCCTTAAAATTTAAAATCCCGAATAATGTAGAAAACATGTGACTGTGTCTACGTGGCTCTCAAACCCCGCGACATCCCAGCAACAAGCAAACATCCATAGAAGTACTTGCTACGAATCTGCTCCCCAGAAATGGATCATAGCAGGGTCAAACAAAAGC
Organism: Gentiana macrophylla; assembly: GCA_026214975.1. Taxonomy (NCBI): domain Eukaryota; kingdom Viridiplantae; phylum Streptophyta; class Magnoliopsida; order Gentianales; family Gentianaceae; genus Gentiana; species Gentiana macrophylla. The sequence goes on from CM047810.1 coordinate 65,913,744, forward strand.
AAAACCGTCAACTATAAAGTTGAGTAAGAATAAATCTAGTATACGTAAGGTAAAACCAACCCATGAAAAGTACCACAATTTATGAAGGACTCAACCAATCTATAAAAGTTACGACCAATCCATAACGGATACCATACATCACCACTAACTACCTAAAGGTCCCGAATGTGCACATCCCTCAAAAGGGTAAACCCTATAGAGGAGGATCCTAAAGGTCATCCAATGGTACCATTAATTGAATGGACCATCGCATACTGGGGTGCAAGGAAACCTTCTCGGGTTCCCGGCTTCGGGTGCTACCCTATCCGGCCCGACCATACCAATGTCTGCAACTCCCCAAATACGCTAAGGTCATTGAAGTCGTAAGGAAACCTTCCCGGGTTCCCGGCTTCGGGTGCTACCCTATCCGGCCCAACCACTATAGGTCTACAAGCCTCAATGCCTAAAATCCAAGTTCCCATAGTGAGGTCAATACCCCTGACCCGTCAAGACATGACTCCCAAAATAAATTCATAGGATTGAACCACAGTTACCAAAGAAGGAAGACAACATAGACTAGACGCCCGCTTGGAAGACTGGGCGCCCGTCCCAAGATTGGCTGGGCGCCCGTCCAAGATATTGGACGCCCGTCCCGAATGTCCAGCGCCCGTCCACTTTAACAGAGTTAGATCTTGAATGTAAAATAACCCCTCCAGGACGTCCGTCCGAGTAACTAAGCAAACGCTGCTCGAAATCAAAAGGCGCGGCGCCCGTCTGTAAGGCCTGGACGCCCGTCCACCACTGGGTTTCATCTCAAACCCTAACAATTTCTACACGATTTACGAGCCGTTTCACAACAAAACAAAGAAATAAAACAACATTTTAAGCCCAGAAATCTCCATACAAAGTATCATGCCAACTATAGATTTTAACCAACGCAAAAACACATTATTATGAACGATAACATCCCGAAATAGGACAACCAAGCGTAGACACACTTTGAATAAAACTTGACAAAGAAAACATAGAAATATTCTTACAGGTTAAGTCGTTTCTTGAAAGCCCTCTCGCTATCGAGCTAAAATCGCTCCTCTATGAAGCCCGAATCTATATATATAAAAAAGCAAGATCACCAATCAATTCTAGTGACCCCAAAGGTAGAACCCTGGGATCGAACACAACCCCTTCCCATCGCATAAAAGGATCGGCCATGGCCTTTGGCCGGCCGATCGTCATGCTCGAGATGTAGGAAAAGAAATAACGATGCTTACGATGATGATGACGACGACGAATTCCTAAACACCAAGGAGAGATTTTTCTCTCTTCTTCCTTACAAGAGAGTCGGCGGCAAGGGGAGGGTTTTGGGGCTGAAAATTTTGTGTTTGGGGAAATAAGGGAGGAAAAGGAGAAAAATCCTTTTTATTTATTAAATGATTAAGACTCCTTTTTAATTATTAGTAAATTCCTCCATAAAACTAATAACCCCCATAATTTCCCAAATAATTAGATCTTTTACTAATTAATTAGGAAGTCAAAATTTCGGGATATTACAGGCAGTGTCAACGCAAACTCTCGTCACCAGGTTTTTGTTCACCACGACATCAAATACCAACCCTTTGTTGTTCGGGACCAAGGGGAGTGGGTCCCTTGGCCTATAGTTTACTTCCTGAGAAGGGATTAAACTTACTCTGCTCGCCTGCATGCCCCCTGGTCGGGCGTTTAGGTTGCCAACCTCAAATGCATTACCAGGGTCTCCCACTATGGTGTTGATGGTGTTAATCAGGCGGTTGTCCCTCTGTTGACCTTTGTACGGAGATTGATCACTTCTTCGCTGGGGCTCTCCCTACTGATTGCAATCTTAATTGAAATTATTTTGCGGGTACTCTTGTCGTCCTCGACGTTCGCCATACCGAGGTCGTTCCTCCTCCTCATCCAGCTTCCCATCTGCAATTGCTGCCTCCACATCGCGTTGGAAATCCCTGCAGTTGTCCAGCTCATGCCCAGTGTCCTTTGATAGGTGCAAAACTTACTATGGTCCCTTCTGTCCAGCGAGGGGGTTCTCGCCAAACCCTTTCTCTCCATGATCGCCAGTACTTGCTCCCGAGGCCTGTTTAACACCGAGAAATCCTTTGGCTACATGGAATTTCTCTTCTCGGGTCAGCCCGTGGCCGATCCGCTCGAACGGTCTCCGAACAGCTTCCTCTTATTGTCAGATGTGTCCTCAGTCTAATCCTTCTTGGACTCTGACTTGTCCACTTCTCGCTTCAACCGATTGGCTTCTTCTCATTGACAATGCTTGAACGCTATCTCCAAGCATTCTTCCATAGACGCGGGGAGCTTGCTGCTCAGCTTGGCATATAGCCTCCCTTCACACAGTCCTGCACAAATGATGCGATCTGTATCTGATCGGCGTCTCGTACTTGCAATGACTCTTCACTGAACCGCTTAAGGTATTGCAGCACAGTCTCATCTTAAGGTATTGCAGCACAGTCTCATCGCCGTGATAAAAGCGTTGAGGAACATTTTTCCTAAAGTGTCAAAAAAATAGATAGTCCTGGGTGGTATCCTCTTGAACCATTCCCGAGCTCGACCGGTGAGCAGCGCTGGGAACGTCCTGCACTTCATCTCCTCCAGGGCACAGTCGAGATTCATGTGCATAAGATACTGGAACAAGTGATCCTGGGGGTCTTTGGTTCCGTCGTAAGGCTCCAACTTTAGGATATTGAACCTCGTGGGTCGGGGGTAGTGATCAATCTGCTCGGAAAAAGGAGACTCGAGAGCTAGGAGTGTAGATTTCCTTCCGGCCACGGCCTCTAGTTCGACGCGTGCTGCCTCCATCGCCTGGGGTACAATCAGTTGCTTTCTCAGATTTGAGGATGATGATCGATCCTCCTTTCGGTTGCCTTTACGCATTGGGGGAGGAGGTGTTTGTTGCCATGACCCATCATTGGGGTCGTCGTCCTTCTCCGGCTCTTGATCCTAGGACTTTTCTCCAGACGAACCTCCGTTCGGATGATTCTGATCTTGTGAATTCTCATCAAGGGGGTCTTCTTCTTCTTGACCTTCCCAATCTCCATCCTCTTCATCCTCCTCTGCTAAAACGGCATTGAGAACGGCCTCTTTCGTTGCTTCATATAGAGCCGTGAGTTGATCTACCAACTCCTAGTTGGTCGTATCGAGATAGATAGGTTCATGCTGCTGGCTCTGGTTGATGGCATCCGATTCAGTTGCGTTGTTGGCGTTGTTTCCATTGGTGGCTTGTTGTCGTGTGGTTACCATGTTGATTCTTAGAGCATTTCTTGAGATTATAAAATCTTGAGGCCCTCTTTCTAGCGTCAATTGGTGATCCAAAAACAGTCAAGGTAAACTTTCTGGGTTCTTTCTCTTGTTCACAATCTAAGGATGCTCTGTGAACACAAAGAAAGATAAAGGGGGAGGGGGTGTTTTGGGGGTGATTTATACTGCACTTGAGATGTTGGTTCTCAAGCTACATATATATCCAATATGTGAATTGGAATCTAGTCTTCGTAGTTCCTTAGGGATTGTTTATAAAAAGGGATTATGCCCTATGGTTAGCATATGGCGTGTCTGTGATGGACACTGATTGGCGTGTTCCCTAAGGAAGAGGATTATGATTGCTTAATCTCCTAGGCTTTAGGAGATAATTATAATATTCAAATATTTGTATTATGTGATAGAGAATGGAGACTTTATGACTCAGTATTCTTTCCATAACTATCTGTTTGTTACACACGTGGGAAATATGATTAAAGATTGACTCTGGCCGACTTGGACGGCCCGAACTGAGCTACTCGAGGCCTTCGGCTGACCTTCGAAGGTCGGGGGGAACAGCCGGGCTGGTAACAGCTCGGAATCTTATGCCTGTAGAGTGGTAAGTCTGAAAGGGACTTAAGCTAAATGGTAATGTTGGTCATTGGTTGACCAGGATGTAAACGGTGTCCGACCTTAGGAGGTCAGGCACGGAACTAGAAACTGCTTATGACTATAGGAGGTTAACCCTAAACACTGGTCAACCTAGAAAGGATAGGGCGAGCAGCCGGTCTACTTCAGTCCGGTCACTAAGGTACCTGGCCCTTTCTCTCTCCGGCTTTAATGTCGAGCCACTAAAGAGGTGCCACGTGGGTATGTTCAAATTCTGGCATCGTCAGGTAGCAAGTTCGGTGTTAGCTTTGAGAAAGTTTCTTGCTCGGACCCACCTTTTCAAGTTTCTAATTGACAATCTACCCGGCACTCGCACAAATAACTAAATAAGATAACGCGAGCCTTGGTGTAGTGCTCGGTTCTCGATCTGCCTTTGCCCTGTTGACTTGTCCTATTACAATTAAAATTGCATTAATCGATCTCAAAAATGACGAAACGGGACAAGCAAGATTGATATTTGCTAACTAAGCTAAGGTTGGTATAATGTGAATCTCGTTGTTGTTTGAGTGTTATCCACTGTTAAGGGTGAATTTATACGGTTTATATTGATATATTTTATGATAATTTCCCTCATATTTGTATAATTTGCATAAGAGACGAGTGTTTAATGGAATTATTGAGCAAATGAGTTTTTAAACGGTTTAATCGCAAAATTGGTTAATTTATGTGTTTTATTGATGATTTTATGATTATTTGGATGATATTACGTTTTGCGATGTTTTAATGTGTTATAGGTACGTGTTTGATGCTCAAATGATGATCAAAAAGAGATAAGAGTCAGATTTAATTGATGAGAAAGAGATAAGGATGGAATTGGCTAGAAGAAAAGAGATAAAGTTGAAGATTTCGGATTTTGATCAAGCTGAGCGTACGTCTAGGCTCCGTCCAGTTGGACGGGCGTTTGATCAAGTGAACGGGCGTCCAGAGGTGCAAAATCAGTACAGAGTCTTGAGATATTTGATGAACCGGGCGCCCGAACCCATTGCACGAGCGCCCAAGACAGAAAATCGGTTCAGAGAGTTTAAGGAGTTTTCTGGACGGGCGTTCACCCTTCCCAGACGGGCGTCCATACGCCGACTTTGCCCAAACCAATTTATTTCTCTATATATAGTCGCGTTTTTCATACCATATATTCATTACTCAAAACCCTAAACCTAGGGGCGGCTTTAGGCTGCGTTTTTACACTTTTTATTCCAGTTTTTATGATTCAAATTCTAGATTAAAATTAGTAGTTTTTATGCACTTTTCTTCTACAATTTCGAGTTGCAAGAGGATGCTTAGAGGCTAAGCCTTCATCAAACGAGCATTGTGAAGCCTATCCAGCACGTTTTGATTCCGTTTCTTCGATTATATTGTGAGTTTTTATCTAAAGTTGTTTCCTTTATCATGTTTTATATTGTTCATTGCAATTATATCGGAAGATGTGCATGTTTGATTGTTTTATGTTGATGAAAGTCATATAAACATTAGATCATCGTGATAAGGAATAGATGTTTAATCTTTATAACGAGAGTTAATAGGTTAGATTTCTAGTTACAAACGTTAAAGTTTGCACCTTCGATTAGTAGAGTCGTTAATCTTTAAAGCGAAAGATATAGATTAATAGGTGAACTATCTAAGAAATTAGGGTTCATGTTTTAGACAAGGTGAAATCACAACTTGGCTAGAAAACGCAATATAATCGAGATAGGAATTGATACTTGTTAGGATAGGTGGATCAATCGCTCGTTTGTTCGTTATAAATTGAATTTAATCCCTTAAAACTTGAATTGTTTAGTTTAATCAAATCTTCTTATTGCATCTTAGGTTTAGTTGTAGTTTAAATTGTTCGCAACCCGTATTTTCCCTGGCTTTAGATTCATTCTTCTCGTCGATTTTACATTCGTGTTATATTTACTTTCATCTCGTTTAGTTTTATTTCTTTGTTTAGGTTAGTTTTAAGTGACATAGTTAGTTAAACAAAACTAGGATTACCAATCGTTAGTTCCCCGTAAGATCGACCCGGTATCAACCTCTTTACTACGATCCTTGCACTTGAGGTAAGCCGGATTTATAAATATTATTACTTGTTTATTTTGCATTAGATAAATCCGTGAACAAGTTTTTGGCGCCGTTGCCGGGGAACCAAACGGTTGCCTAGTGTTTGTTTTTATTTTGTGTTTAATCGTTTTTGTTCATATGCTAGGTAGATTTTTAATTAGGTAATTAGGGTTTTAGTTTAGGGTTTAAGGTCTTCCCTTTGTAGTTCCCTCGTGATTAGTTTTTCCTTTCCATCTGTTTCCTCTTCCTGATTCTGTTTTTTTTTTCTTCTTTCCCCTTCTTTTCTGCTATATTTTTCTGCTCTGTTCTTGTTTTCCCGCTTCCAAACGAGCGTCTGGAAAGTAGGACGCCCGTTCGCTAGAAAACTTTCAATCCTGAACCGTTTTTGCTCACTTAGACGAACGTCCATAGGTTTTGGACGCCCGTCCCAAGTCTTACGCTTCCTGCAGACGCGCGTTTGGACCACCAAACGCCCGTCGATCTAAATTCCATCCGACGCCCGTCCGCACTTTTGGACGTCCGTCTGGTTCCTTTCTTCTTCAATAATTTTGTTTCTTTTTCTTCTTTTCTTTTCTTTTCTTTTATTAGGCTTTAATATTTAGTTTAGGCTTTTAATTTCTTCATTTTTAGGCTTCAACCACCTAATTTTGGTTCGGTTTATGCAAACTCGAAGTCAAAAGGGACCATTACTGTATACCCCTGACTTAGAGCGGACCATAGTCCGCCAAACAGCGAAAATCTGTTCTGCGGCTCCTTCAAGAAGCCGATCAAGATTTAGAGGATCGTTTAGCGAAGAATTCAAAACTTCATAATTATGGTGCCAGAAGAGAGCGTCGTTGGCGGACTACGCCATGCCAGGCGAAGTCAAAGTCAACCCGGCTATTGTTATCCCAGCCATAACTGCACAGACCTTCGAGCTAAAGCCGGGACTTATTCAAATGATGCAGCATGCATCTATCTTCCACGGTTATCAGTCAGAAATCCCCATACTCACTTACATACATTCTTAGAGACATGCGGTACTACACACATTCAAGGAGTAAGTGAGGATGCTATAAAACTGAAACTGTTCCCATTTTCTTTAAAGGGAGAAGCTAAAGAGTGGTATGCCTCTCTCCCCGCTGAATCTATTACCACCTGGTCTGAACTTGAAAAAGAATTTTAAAGTCAATATTTCCCACCTTCAAAGACAGCCCAGTGTTTAAATGAGATATTCACTTTCTACTAGAAAGAGAATGAATCTTTTTTCGAGTGTTGGAAAAGATTCAAGTCTCTGCTTAGAAAGTGTCCCCACCATGGCTTGCCACTTTGAAAGGCAAGTCAACACTTTTTTAGTGGATTGACCGAGCTTACAAAGGCATGGTCAATAGTTCATCCGGTGGGGCGTTTTGAAGAAAACGCCTGATGAGGGGTGGGCACTGTTCGAGGACATTGCCAAATATAACTACGCCCCCTCTTATCAAGCCATTCAAGCACCTCATCCTCCTAAGGTTGTGGAAGTAAACATGCAAAGTTTGATCGCCATGCTGCAGAAGCAGCTGGCAACTTCTCAACTTTCGAATCAGATGAATCAAACTTCCTCCTTTCCACAGAACTCCCAGTGTACGTATTGTGAGAGTCGTTGTCGATCGCCACATGACTGGCCAGTGTCAATTCAATCCCCCTACACCTTATCAAGTGAATGTTGTTCATGATTATGGACAGTACAATCAAGTCAAATGTCAGAATTGTGACGCGGTGGGGCACACATCTAGATTCTGTCCCATGAACGGACAGAATGCTGAAGTAAATGCATTCTATGGCGAGAACAATCAAAGGTTCAATCGCCGCCGAGAATAATCTCCAAACCAAGGGTTCAATCAATCTTCAAGTTTCAATCCAAATTCTAATTTCAATCGAATCAAAATCGAAACCTTGGTTTTCCTCAGAACCAAAATAATAATTTTTCCAATTCTAACCAAAGGTTCAATCAGAATTGGCCTACCAATTCTAATTCGCTTTCGAGAATCGGTCCAACCACCACCCGTGTCGCGAAATCCCCAAACCTCTCAAGGCCCTCTCGACTCAAGTGATATCAAAGCTCAATAGGACTCCTTTGGGAGGAGCAAAATAGATCAATGAAAAATCTTGAGAGGCAAATCGGGCAGTTGGCTGAACAGTTAGCTTCAAGACCCCTAGGGCAACTGCCCAGTTTCACTGAGAAAAATCCAAAGGGCGGTCACGTTGCTCAAGCCGACTTGAACAATGGCCAATGTACTTACCTCGTACCATCAATTCCATACGGTAGAGAGGAGGCCAGTACAATGAATTTAAGAAGCGGTACTCAAGTTAGTGGTCCTTCCCATCGTGAAACCACTAGCCCTCCCGCCAGAGATAGGGGCGGAGGGGGAGCCGAGCACCTACACCCCTCTCATTGCAAGAGAGAACTCAGTGGCTGATCCTCGAGAGGTGAAAAAATGGATGTCCTCGTGGTCAAACCCCGAGGAATGAAGAAACAAGTGGAATTCAGAGGTGACCCCGACTAATAAAAAAAGATTGAAAGAGCTGCTTCGTGGAAGGATCTGGAAGACAAAGTCATCGAGTGCATCTTCAAGAAAGTCTTTTCGAGAGTGACTGAAAAAGCTCTCCATTTCCACCAAGAAAGAGCAACATCCCTTGAGTGAAGATAAGAAGTATGAAAAGGTGTTGAATCTCTTGAAAATACTCAGTGAATCTTCCGTTATCGTGAGGTCTTGGTTGAAATGCCTAAGTATACAAAATTCATCAAGGATGTTGTTTCTTCAAAACGGAAGTTGTCGATACATGGAGAGGCTGATTGGTGAGGATTGTTCAATGATCAATTATGAAGACTTACCAACCAAGAGAGGTGACCCTGGAAAGTTCGTGCTACACGGTGTTAATGGGAGGCCTGGTCTTCCCTAACTCTTTGTGTGACACAGGTGCATCTATAAGACTCATGCCATTGTTGTCTCAGTGCAAACAAATTGGTTTAATTGATCTTCTAGAACCCACTACCATGAATTTGCAATTACGATAGATCTTCTAAGAAAGCAAAGGGAATCTTAAAAGACGTACTAGTTCAAATTGATAGATTTACCTTTCCCGTTGACTGGTACGTCCTAGATATTGAAAAGGATGAAAATGTCCCCCTGATACTTGGAAGACCTTTTCTGTCTACAGTTAGAGCCCTCATTGACTGTGATGGCGGGCGAGTGACGATAAGAGTTGATGATCAAGAAGTAAGCTATAATGTCTCCCGATCCATTCAAGTACCCTCTGGTCCTCCAACCGGCTTTTCCATTGAGGATATGTCTGATGACTTCGATGATTTCATGGAAAAGCAAGTCATGGCTGTTGCAACTGAATATGAGCGACTGGTTAATAATTTGAATAATCATGGTGCGGTCAATCTAGATCAGTTAGAACCAGAAATTGAGGATGAGTTGTTGAAAGGAGAAGCTTTGGCAGTGGGACCACTGAGTAAACTCAACGATGTTGAGTTAAAAAGTGGAGATCTTAAATCAAGTTTAGAAGACCCCCCTGCAGATCTAAGATTTCAAGCCGCTTGCTAAACATCTGAAGTATGTGTTCCTAAGAGAAGGTGACAAGCTTCCTTTGATTATATCTTCCAAGTTGTCTCGTTTAGAGGAAATGAAATTAATCAACATCTTGAGGAATAATGAAAAAGCCTTTGGATGGCAAGTAGGAGATATCAGAGGGATATCTCCGGACATCTGTATGCACAAGATCAAGAGAAATGAGGGTGCAAAATGTGTTAGACAGCCCCAGAGGAGGCTCAACCCTCATATGCAAGAGGTGGTTAAGATAGAAATCATCAAACTTCTGGACATAGGAATCATTTATGCCATCGCTGATAGTGAATGGGTATCCCTGACTCAGGTAGTTCCCAAGAAAGGTGGAATTACGATTGAGAAGAATGAGAAGGGAGAAGAAATAGCATTGAGGCTTGTCACTGGTTATAGAGTCTGCATCGATTATAGGAAGCTCAATGAAGTAACCATGAAAGATCACTTTCCCCTTCCATTCATTGACCAGATGCTTGAGCGTCTGGCAGGGCACGCATTCTACTGCTTCCTGGATGGATATTCAGGATACTTTCAGATACCCATTGATCCCGCTGACCAAGAAAAGACCACTTTCACCTGCCATTATGGTACATTCGCTTACAGGTGAATGCCATTTGGTCTCTGCAATGCCTCAGCTACATTTCAAAGATGTATGCTGGCTATCTTTGACGGGCTAGTAGAATAGTGTATGGAAATCTTTATGGACGATTTTTCGGTCTTTGGTCAGTCCTTCGACGACTGTCTTGACAATCTAGATCAAGTGTTATCCATATGTGTGGAAAAGAACTTAGTACTCAATTGGGAAAAATGCCATTTCATGGTTGATGAGGGAATAGTTCTTGGCCACAAGATCTCCGCCAAGGGTATTGAGGTAGACAGAGCCATAGTAGAAGCTATCGAAAAGATGAGTTATCCTAAGAATGTGCGTGAAGTGAGAGGTTTTCTTGGACATGTCGGTTTCTACAGAAGATTCATTCAAGACTTCTCCAAGATAGCCAAGCCCATGTCTACTTTACTTAAGGAAGACGTTGAGTTCGATTTTGATGAAAACTGCAAGCAGGCGTTTGAGGAGCTTAAAAACCGTTTAATCTCTGCTCCAATTCTTATATCTCCTGACTGAAATCTACCATTCGAGCTTATGTGCGACGCATCAAACTATGCAGTTGGTGCTGTTTTAGGACAAAGAATCGAAGGGAAATTCCAGCCAATCTATTACGCCAGTCATACATTGAATCCTTCTCAAGTTAACTATACTACTACCGAAAAGGAATTATTGGCCGTAGTCTTTGCTATGGACAAGTTTCGTAGTTACTTGTTGGGAGCTCAAGTGATTGTGTGGACTGATCATGCTGCTTTGCGATATCTGATGACGAAGAAAGAGGCCAAACCCCGCCTACTGCGTTGGATACTGACCCTACAAGAGTTTGACGTTCAAATTAAAGACAAAAAGGGCAGTGAAAACGTCGTGGCGGATCATGTTTCGAGAATGTTAAGTGAGGAAAATGATGATCCACATGATATAGATCTTTACTTTCCTCTAGAAAACATTATGCTTATCGATGGCTGCACTCCAGATGTTCCATGGTATTCTTCCATTGTCAATTACCTTCATTCCCGATATCTTGATCCAGAATTGTCCAATCAGGAGAAGAAAAAGTTCTTCTCTGATTTGAAATCTTTCGTGTGGGATGAACCTTATCGGTTTAAGATTTGTAAAGATGGTCTGCTTAGAAGATGTGTTCCAGAATCTGAGCAGCGCGATATTATTGAGCAGTGCCACAGTGGACCCACTGGAGGTCACTTTGGTCCGTGGAAAACCGTTGCTAAGATCTTCCAATCCGGTTTCTATTGTCCTATGATCTTTAAAGATACAGAAGCTTTCTGTAAAGCGTGTGATAGATGCCAAAGAACCGGAACTCTAACAAGGCGTTTCGACATGCCATTGACACCCATCCTAGAATGCGAAGTCTTTGATGTATGGGGCATCGATTTTATGGGACCCTTCCCATCATCTTGTGGTAACAAATACATCTTAGTCTGCGTTGATTACGTATCGAAATGGGTGGAGGCTCAAGCCACGACTCACAATGATCATAAAACGGTCATGAAGTTTCTAAAGAAAAACATCTTTGTGAGATTGGGGTGTCCACGCGCCTTGATTAGTGATGAAGGGACACATTTTTGCAACCGACCCTTAGAAAAAGTGCTTGAAAAGTATGGTGTTCATCATAAGACTGGCACACCATATCATCCTATGACGAGTGGTCAGGTTGAAAGAAGCAACCAAAGCATTAAGAAAATCCTGGAAAAAACGGTCAGCAGTCATAGAAAAGACTGGAGTTTGAAATTGGATGATGTACTATGGGCATACAGAACCGCCTATAAGACTCCTATGGGTACATCTCCATATCAAATGGTTTATGGTAAGCCATGTCATCTGCCAGTCAAGTTAGAGCATAGAGCTTATTGGGCTACAAAGTTTCTGAACTTTGATTCCCAATCTTGTGGTAAGCATCGATCGCAAATGTGATTGTATGAGTTGGACGAATTCGGACCCAGTGCCTCTACGAAAGTGCCAGGATCAGCAAAGATAAGATGAAACTCCTCCATGACGCCAAGATTAAGAAGAGAAAATTTCAAGTTGGGGAACAAGTTCTTTTGTATAATTCCAGGTTACATCTTTTTCCTGGAAAGTTAAGGACACGATGGTCCGGTCCCTTTGAGATTCTCCAAATTATTCCTGGAGGCGTTTTAGAACTACAAGGTTATGGTGACCAACCATTTCGAGTAAATGGTCAAAGGTGTAAGCACTGCATTGGTGAACCTAAGGAAAAGCCTTTGATTGTTCGTTTCCTCGATATCCTCGGGTGTGGTACTAAAGAAGTCGAAGAATTTGACACGTTTTCACCCGACCTATTTTCAGAGGATGACGGTAGTGGTCGATCTGAAGAAGTTCTAGCAGGTAGTTCGGATATGGAAGAGTTTGAGAGGAGCGTAAGTCAAACGTCATCGTAATACTCGTAAGAAGAAGAAGTCGACCATGGGGCGGTTTAAACGTATTTGGAAAGCTATCAAAGATTTCACCCCATGTGTTAAGTCTTTCAAGTTTCTGCAAATTTAACCATCGACCCAAGTCTAGATGAGGTAGTGGTGTGGCGTAAAAGTTAAATGGCCTTGATCCAGGTGACCTTAAACTCAGGTCGAGCTAACGACATTAACCAAAAGCGCCACTAGGGGGCATCCTAGATATCCCTTTTAATACTAGTTACTTTTGTTTTATACTTTTTATTGCTGTAGTTGTTTAAGTTTCTAGCCTTATTAAGCTTTTGTTTGTATCTGTCAGTTTAGCAGTGTTTTAGATATGGATTTCGGAGTTCTACCAGAGGAGTTACCTTTCCTTAGGAGGATCCCACTTATCACTGTAGATGACGGACCGGGAGGGACTATCATTTTGCACGTAGACTTTGATATTAGTACCCACATCTGGACTGTCACCTACATTCTTATTGTTTCCCGAGTTTCGGGAGGTGGAGACTTTAGTACAGAGGAGTTATAGGCAGCTCTAGGACGTCCATACACAATCCTGAATGATCCGATTCTGACAGATTTAGCGTTAGTGCTGCAAGCTGAGCATTTTCGGGGTGTCGATGTAGCTGGTGAGGACTGGGCTTTGCAGGACGGGTATGATTTTCGTCCGGCGATTGACATGCTCCGCCGTCTTATCCGGGTGGTGGATTGGGCAGAAATTTACGATGACTAGCGTTGTTAGGTTGTTTCATCGAGCAAACGACGTAAAACAAAAGCGCTCGGTGGGAGGCAACCCACTATTTTCTATTGTTTTTACTTATTATCTAGTGATTTTTTGTAATTCGTCGTTTTTCATTTGTATTTTTGAGGTTTTATTTATGTTTAATGAGAAAATGCAAATTTGAATTTGAATTGTATGAAATTTTATAATTTTTGCATAATCTCTGCTTTGGATGCCCGTCTACCCTATGCATTTCTTGGACGCCCGTCCATTATAAATGGACGTCCATCTGAAATGTTCCCTCCAATCCTGTATCTAATTTGAAAGTTTGGACGAGCGTCTGATACACCGGACGCCCGTCCAGTTCATATGGTTCTCTACTGAACGCCCGTCCATGGAATTGGACGAGAGTCCATACCTTGCCTATAAATACCCCATCAGTCCCTGAACCTTCATTTTTCAGAAATTCAAAATTGAAAACCCGACTTTTGCCCTCCTCTTAACCTAAATCCCTCAATATTACACCAAATTGAGCGATTTCAGTTGCTATAGACCGCTTTTGATCCCCTCTTTTCACTTTCCTAAACCTTATTCCTCAATCAACAACCATTTTGATGAATCAGAGCCCTATATTGGTCCGACTTTTTCCAAAAAAAATTCGATTTTGGGCTCGGATTTGCGTTGTTAGGGATCCTGTCCAGCATCATCATCATATTTTCATCATCATTGGTAAGTTCTAGTCACTTTTCAAGGATTAGTTCACTTTTTTTTTGAGTTCGATCTTCGGTTCGACTCATTTATATGAGTTGTACCGTATTTGTTTTTTTCCCTGTTTTGTTTCTTGATTCTTGCTCTGTTGTTGCGGTGGTGATGATGGTGGTTGATGCATGGGTGGTTTGTGATTGTGTTGGTGTTGGTGTGTTGATTTGAAATCCCGTTTGGATGATAAACGGGTGGTTTGTTTGCTTTGGTTTGGGGATGTTGATTTGGTTTAGACTAAGCTTCAACAATGGTTCGTAAAGCGGTGGTTAAGAGGTATGGTAAGGGTGTGGCTCAGGATCCTAGTAAGAAGCGTAAGGATTTTGATCCCACCTTAATCGATCCCACTCGAGGTGTTAGCATTAGAGAGCAACCTCCTAGGGCCACACAAGCTAGGGCAACATTGAGGGATGAGCCTACCTCGGGATCTCGAGGCGATGATGATATACCATTGATGAGGATGCCTGGGTTCACCGAGGTGGAGAGTCGCTCAGGGTTGAGGAAGCCGTGGATGCTACTCGGGAGGAGGAACCGGCCGAGCCTAGGGCTGAACAACCTAGGAAGAGAGCGAAGACCGTGAGCCCCTATGCCTATGCCTCGTAGATTTGTGAATCCTAGAGCCCACGACGCCTTTACCAAACATTATTTCTCTAGGACTATGCTGATCGAGAGGGCTACGATGGAGACTAAGGTTGATCCGGGGTTCGTCAAGTTGTTAAATGACCGGAAATGGGATGCATTGATGACTATCCTGGTACCCCGACCAACGACTCCTAGTTCGTAAATTTTATGCAAATTGCTCGAGACCGATTTGGAAACGGGAGTAGTCGTGGTTCGGGGTGAAAGTTCCTTTACGCCGATGTGATAAATAAAGTAGTATAACTTGGCGTCTTTTGAGGGTCGGGACTATAAAGAGGAAATCGCTCATAGGCGAATGCGGGGCAAGATCCGTTAGAGGAGTTAAGGTTAAAGGTTTGCCCGGATGTAGCATGGACGCTGAGACCGGTGGAAACCGGAAGGAGTTGGTCACCACTACCGGATGGAGGATTGGAAAGTCCAAAGGTCGGTTCATACAGAGTCGGTTGTTGCCAAAGAACAATCTGACGCATTTTCATATCGGTGACTTAGGGATGTTGTACGCTTTGACCTTTGGATTGAATGTGAATGTTGGGCAAGCTTTATACGATGAGATAGCTATCAATCAGAAGGTTTACACACGTAGCTTGATTGTCCTCCATTTGATACATAGTTTGTGTGTTGATGCCGGAGTTCCTGAGTATGGACCGGATCACAGACCGAAGAACCCGAGACCTATACAGAGAGAAAAGGTTAAGTCTTCGGGACATTTTGAGGCGGAGGCACCACGTGAGCCCGGTTCTTCTTCGGCACCGCCTCGAACATCCTCCCTTCCTACTTTATCTCCCTCAGTCCGGATGAGGTTGAGTATGGCCAACAGTGTACGGAACTGGATGGAGGATATTCGGACTTCTCAAAATAACATCTTGACTATTTTACGGTGCATCAGTGAGGGCCGGAAGCCGAGGGACGACAGAGTCTTCGACCCGAGCATCATAGATTATGTCTATTCCGACGAGATTGAGCTAGCCATTGCGGATGTTCTGAACGAGTCTGAGTCGTCTTCGGATGAGGAGCAGCCTGACTCTCCTACGGGTGGAGCACCTCCTGCTGATGATTCTGCAGCGCCGGGCCAGACCTGATCTTATTTTTCATATTCTAGCTTTTGTTTTGTCTTAGATACGATGGTTGTATAATCTTGCTACTTTTCATTACGAGATTCGTTGTACTTTTCATATAGCTACTGTTTATTTTTCCCAATGGATCATGTAAGCCCTAAGGCACTCTCGTACTTCGATTTGTATTTTGACTGATATTGTACGATTTCTATTTTCCTTCTGCCTCGTGATATATCTCGTTGTTCGATTCGATTTCACTTTCGAATAATCTTTTCTTGTGTTGCGATAATATTCCCCGTTGTTCCCCGAGATTTTTCCTGTTTTGTCCAGTAGTGCAGATATAGTTTTGGTCGGGATCTCGCTTGAGTTAGTTTGGACGATTTTTTTCGACGCTTTCGAGAGCGTTGTTTTCTTTCATGCTCCAGCCTGACCACGTCTCGATTTTTCTACGTGAAATCAGCTAAGTTTCTTGTCTGTTTATTTTCTGCACAACATGAGGACATGTTGATATTTAAGTGTGGGGGAGGGGAATGATTTGATATGTATCTATACATTTGCTTAATTCGTTACGAGTCTATGCAAAATGAGCTAGAATTTTCAAATTTTTCGACATTTTGTTTTTTGTTTTGTCCCGAGTAGGCAATTCGATGCAATGTTGGTTATTTTTATAGTCATCCAAGCTATATATCATATGTTTGATAAGTTAGTTGTTTCACCTGAGATCTATTTTTCACGAGCCATAGTGAACGATGAGCTAATTTATAAAGTTATACCCATTTTGACGAGTGATTTCTGATTATCTCATAAGTCATGTGCTTAGTGCTACGTATATATCTTGAGATTTATGATAGTTTGTGTTTAGATCCGAAGTATGTTATACTGTGAATATCTAAGGTTTGAATGTGATAAGTAACACGTAACTTATTGTCAAATTAAAAAGTTGAGTTTATAATGAATTAATTGGGTGTGTCGGAAGCTGGTCGATGATTTGAGTGAGGTAGGGCATATCTCGAATGTCCTATACCACTATGATGACCAAAAGCTCACGACAGTCAGGAAAAGCTGCCTTATGATTTGAGTAAGGTAGGGTATATCACGAATATCCTATTCTGCTATGACAGGGCAATAGCTCATTCTGATGTGCGTATAAAAGTGAAATAGTTAAATCAACTCATGAATTGGTATGAAATGGATATAAGACTAAGTTATCGTCTATCTTATCCCAAAAGAGAAACCGATAGATATGTCTTTGTAGGATTATCCTCTGAGTATTTCGTAAAGGCCCTAGATATATTCGATCATCCTTTCTCGGATATTTTACGCTTGTAGGTACATCTTATGAGTATCATTTATTGCTAGTCTACGAGGGGTATTAGCTAGTTTTGCTTTGAGTTTCTCAAGTTTGGATTTAGTGGAAGTTTTCTATGGCTATGCACACACAAAGGGTGAACTTCGATTTATTGGATCTATGCTATATTGTCTCGAGATGTCTGTTTTCGTTTCGAGCCTAATTTTCGTTTTGTTTTGCTCGGGACGAGCAAAAGCTAAGTGTGGGGGAGTTGTTAAGGGTGAATTTATACGGTTTATATTGATATATTTTATGATAATTTCCCTCATATTTGTATAATTTGCATAAGAGACAAGTGTTTAATGGAATTATTGAGCAAATGAGTTTTTAAACGGTTTAATCGCAAAATAGGTTAATTTATGTGTTTTATTGATGATTTTATGATTATTTGGATGATATTAGGTTTTGCAATGTTTTAATGTGTTATATGTACGTGTTTGATGCTCAAATGATGATCAAAAAGAGATAAGAGTCGGATTTAATTGATGGGAAAGAGATAAGGATGGAATTGGCTAAAAGAAAAGAGATAAAGTTGAAGATTTCGGATTTTGATCAAGCTGAACGCACGTCTAGGCTCCGTCCAGTTGGACGGGCGTTTGATCAAGTGAACGGGCGTCCAGAGGTGCAAAATCAGTATAGAGTCTTGAGATATTTGATGAACTGGCGTCCAGACCCATTGAACGAGCGTCCAAGACAGGAAAATCGGTTCAGAGAGTTTAAGGAGTTTTCTGGATGGGCGTTCACCCTTCCTAGACGGGCGTCCATACGCCGACTTTGCCCAAACCGACTTATTTCTCTATATATAGTCGCGTTTTTCATACCATATATTCATTACTCAAAACCCTAAACCTAGGGGCGGCTTTAGGCTGCGTTTTTACACTTTTTATTCCAGTTTTTATGATTCAAATTCTAGATTAAAATTAGTAGTTTTTATGCACTTTTCTTCTACAATTTCGAGTTGCAAGAGGATGCTTAGAGGCTAAGCCTTCATTAAACGAGCATTGTGAAGCCTATCCAGCACGTTTTGATTCCGTTTCTTCGATTATATTATGAGTTTTTATCTAAAGTTGTTTCCTTTATCATGTTTTATATTGTTCATTGTAATTATATCGAAAGATGTGCATGTTTGATTGTTTTATGTTGATGAAAGTCATATAAACATTAGATCATCGTGTTAAGGAATAGATGTTTAATCTTTATAACGAGAGTTAATAGGTTAAATTTCTAGGTTACAAACGTTAAAGTTTGCACCTTCGATTAGTAGAGTCGTTAATCTTTAAATCGAAAGATATAGATTAATAGGTGAACTATCTAAGAAATTAGGGTTCATGTTTTAGACAAGGAGAAATCACAACTTGGCTAGAAAACGCAATATAATCGAGATAGGAATTGATACTTGTTAGGATAGGTGGATCAATCGCTCGTTTGTTCATTATAAAATGAATTTAATCCCTTAAAACTTGAATTGTTTAGTTTAATCAAATCTTCTTATTGCATCTTAGGTTTAGTTGTAGTTTAAATTCTTCGCAACCCGTATTTTCCCTGGCTTTAGATTCATTCTTCTGTCTAGTTTTACATTCGTGTTATCTTTACTTTCAGTCTCGTTTAGTTTTATTTGCTGTTTAGGTTAGTTTTTGTGACATAGTTAGTTAAACAAAAACTAGGATTACCAATCGTTAGTTCCCCGTAAGATCGACCCGGTATCAACCTCTTTACTACGATCCTTGCACTTGAGGTAAGCCGGATTTATAAATATTATTACTTGTTGATTTTGCATTAGATAAATCCGTGAACATCCACACACACTTCAATTCTATGATGAGATGTCAATTAATACGTGGCTTATGGATTTGAGTTTATTCACCTCTTGTTTGCAATCAGTTTTTATATTTTTTTGGGGGTCTATTTCGGTTTAAGTTTTCTTAGGATGATCAAAAACTAAGTAGGGAGGGGGGGTAGTTGATGTAAATCAACTTTATGACATATTTTACTACCAGTTTACCCCGAATTTGTGCGTATAATGGCTTAATATGTGTAGAATCATAGGTTAATTTAGCTAAATGTGTGGTTGACACAATTTGGGTTAACTTATATGGTTGTATATGTATTTTTATTATATTTTGTGTATTATTTGTCGAGACTCGGAATCTACCTGTTTTGTGTGTTTTATTTACAGTTTCCGGAGTTATCGGGGCGCAAGTTTGATCGGGCTAAGAGCTATTTCAGGTTAACAATATAAAAGTTATTGAATTGGGCCTACAGAATGAAGCTGGGCTGAAGTTTTAGAGTCCCGAGGTTATGGAAGGTTCTGTAAATATTATAAAAGCTTCCGTACGTGCAGAAGGTTCCGTGAATTTACCGAAGCCTCCGCGGTGATGGAAAAACATTTCAGCAGGATAAATAACATATATCTTTATTTTCCCAGATATAGTAGGAATCTGTTCTTAAGTCGAATTTCATAAAGGTTGTATCCTATGTAAAGACAGTTATACCCATAGGAAATATAGAACACTTCTACCACATTCTTATCAAACACTTTTTTATGCAATTATTGTCTTCTTGTTCTTCAGCAATAAAATTTATGGGTGTTTATTCGTTGTTATTTGGTGTTATTTTGTCAAGCAATTGTGGATTTTGTCGATTCCCGGTTCTCGAACGCATCACTCGTTGGGAAGAAGCCGTCCAAGCTAATTCACCAAAGGTATAATTACGTTATCTTTTAAATTGTTCATCCATGAATCTTTACATGAAAAATCACAATATGTTAGGATAAATATTTAGTTAGCCAAACGATGTGAAAATTAGTATCTACCAAATCTAATATGCATGTCCAAATCTATCTGAACCCGAGAGGCTCGGCCTTGAAGTTTGGCCACCAGCGACGCCAATGAGAGGCTAGTCTGGCCCCGAGGCAGTATGTCAATAGTACAGATTCTCAGTGCGTTTCATGTTAATTATTTCTAGTTACTAGCTTTAATTATTCATGTGTAGAAATTGATCACTTTTATGCATGCTTTCATAATTTATACTTACGGAACCGTATGTTGAAGGAATAAATTGGACATAGGTAGCTAGAACACCCAAGTAAAATCACTACCTAGGATGTGGGGTCTCAAGGGAGAGATTTTAATGTAATTGTTAGCGTTCCATAGCACTTAATCGTGTTTAATTAATTTAATCTCACCCATACACGGTAGGTAATTAATTATTCATAGATTTCTTTTGACCGTAAACGAATTAAAACCATATTAGGGAATTGCACCATTAATTAATATGAAGAGGGTTTACATGATATATGGTTGGGTAGATTTGGCATGTTATGTTGGATTGGGTAGTGATATGCCTAAACCATAATTCGGCCCACGGATCCTTATTCGGATCCGTCCGGCTACCAAAATAGTGGATAGGGCCATCGGCCATCATATTCTGCGAACTCACAAGCCAATTTGGGACCGCAGACCTCTGTACCCGCATCATGCCTTCATGAAGCGTCCCACCATGCCAAGAAAAGCTAGGGGGATGACCCGCATGTCCTTCAGGCAATTAGGTCCACCAGAAACTAGTGCCCGCCATATCATAAGGGCAAGCTACAACTCAATGGTAACAAGACAGAGATTGAGCAATGACCAAGTGTATCGGGTCTGCCTCATCATGGCACCGCAAAAGAGATATTAGCTTAGTCTGCGTCACCTTGTAACTAAATAAGTCGTATTGTATTTAGTTAAACTCTATTTTGTAGCATGCCTATAAATAGAGGTTCAATGTAATCACTTACATAAGTTCATATTATAAAAACACAAGCAAACTCTGCCAAAGTGTACTCTCTATTTTCACTCAAGTTTTCACCACCGTGATTTCCATTTCACCACCACGTACCATCACTTTTATACACTTATATAGCTAGATATCCACCATAAACCACCGCTAATTTTACCTATGGTAATTTCTGCATTATCAGTTGGCTCTGTTACCAGAAAAAGCAAGCTTTTCTGTCCTTTCCGGTGTACGGCACAACCACGAAATCATCTTCTCCGGCGGCTCTGCAAGGATCATTATCACTTTCTTCATGTTTTCAGAGTTTTTTCTTCAAAAAACTCCCAGAATCCTTCTTAAAATCATGTAAGTAACAGCATCCCACCAGCTTTGTTCAAAATATTTGAGTTTCCTCTTGATTTATCGCCATTCTCATTGATTTCATGTTCAAAGTCTTAGTCGGAGATCTGCTGCTCCTTTCTCCTGCAAAAATTCTTGTTTCTCAGCAAGTTTTGATTCAGTCATTGGTTCTCTTGAGTTGTACGTTTGATATATTTGAGATTACACGTGAAACACTGAGTTTGCACTTGAAAAATCGTCATTCTCGGTATTTTCACGTTGAAGATAAAAGTTGGTTGAAGTTTCTGCATTTTACATTTGAAGAGTTGCCAAATTATGGGTTTGTTCATATTTACATGTATATTATGGGATTTTTTTGTTGAGTTTGGAGCTACAGTACGTCGGAATCATCAAGGGAAAATAGTATATTCT
Source organism: Gentiana macrophylla (assembly GCA_026214975.1). Lineage (NCBI taxonomy): Eukaryota > Viridiplantae > Streptophyta > Magnoliopsida > Gentianales > Gentianaceae > Gentiana > Gentiana macrophylla. The sequence continues at coordinate 65,935,365 of CM047810.1, forward strand.
TGGACTTCCTGGTTGATTAATCCCAGTTGTCCTTAAATTATCCGGTATTCCATACGCCAGACCGCCATCAGTTCGCTGGTAACATCCATTTCAACAAAATCCTCATGCATGCCGCCGACATGATCAGATCGTACAAGGTTTTTGTGTGTTAGAGACAGTTGGTTGCTCATGTGACAGTGCACTTTTTGTCGTTCAGTGAAGACAGGTGAAAATTAGTACAAGATGATAAACAGTAAGGATAAGCAGTACGTGCCACCTAATCAAGATAAGGGGACCACAGTGAATCTGCAACGTGATGAGCACGTAGAGGAAACTTTTGAATATCCATCTGCTGATTGGGACCAATCCCAACAGGAGGAAAGACTGAGGATCGACGATGCCAGGGGCATCATAACTCAGAGAACCAAGTCTAAGGAGGCCGCTATGGCCACAAAACCGATCAACATCGGACATGCTCATGGAGAGGCTGTGACTGGCAGTCATTGGAACTTTGAGACCGCAACGAAGTCATTAGGTGGCACCGCAATAGATACCAGGATTTGAGAAATATCCAAAAGTGAAAGCGGCTAAGGTACATGCCGAATACATACAAAAGATGTACACAGGAAATTCTCTTCTGGTCGCATTGGGTGAAACCCCTATGCCAATTCTGGATCAATTCCCTCTAACTATCGACGTTGACGTCACGGCCCCGCCAAAAAGTCAACGAAGCCGCTCTAAACCCATTAATATTGAGGAAATCACACACTCATCTGGCGGTCAGTGCCACAAGAAATTCCCAGAGAAAAGTATTGAGAGAAGATCAGCTCTAGAGCATGAAAAATTCAACATCGTTTGGGTCCGAATCATTCTGAAAGAAATGTCATCCCGAGACAAGAAAGTAGAGATAATCAGGATGCCCATCAGATCATCAGAGATAGGCAGGGTGAGCAAGAAGAAGAGTCATGATATTGCGTGGACTCAGAGCGTGTACCTAAGCAGGCAGCCGACCCCACCACAGCTGAGAAGATGGAGCGGATGCAAAAGGTGATCGAGAATGTGAAAAAGTCGAGACCCACTAAGAAGGCCTAGCCAACTTCGGGAATTGATGTGCTCTCTAATGAGATCTTAAGGTCAGTACCAACAGAAAAAAGTCACCTACCCCAGCTATTAATTCTACCAGGGAACGACTTGCCCATACGATTGGCGCACCGCGTTTCAAGGCCGAATCACTTTGACGACTCCGAACAAATCCACCTGGTGCATTGCCCTCATAGGCAGAATGCAGGACATTGCCGCTTCTTGGATTCGCGGTCTCCCTCGGGGGTCAATCGAGAGTTGGGAGGATTTAACTGATAAATTTGTGAAATAGTTTGAATCCGCCAATAGACCAAAGAAAACCATTGAGGATCTGTATGATGTTTGCTTTGGAGAAAATGAAACATGCAGAAGTTATTATGAGCGATTTCTCAAGATTTATGACCAGACAAGAAACATTCTAGACGACACCATAATCTCTTGTTTCTTGATCGGGATAGCTAGGGGGCAATGAAAATGGTATTTTTTTTGCGAAAACCTAAGCAAGGTCTGAGTCAGATGTTGGGAAGGGCCTGAATGATCGGATTGATCAAAGCGGCACCCTCACCTTCAGGAAAGAAAAGGGTAAAGTGAGCCCAATCCACTGAAAGAGGACAGCGGAAAATGTTCGAACCAAGACCGTGAAGGGAGGAAACCGGTAAGATTCAATGAAAGTGAGTTCATCCCACTCAACACAAAACCCTCCTAGATCTTTTATGAGATTCATGATCAATTACCCCGGCCAAGGCCCATGAAGGCCGACCCAAAGAATCGTGATAAGTCAAAGTACAGAGGATACCATAAAGATCATGGACACATCACTGATGAATGTATCACTCTGAGGATATTGATCGATAAATTGATTCAGGGGGTCCCGCAACTAAGTATAAAAAAGATGGTGGGGCCACCCCCGGGAGGGATGATAGACAACCGTGTAGATATCAGAACGAAATCAGAGATATTTTAGAAGAGTTCCTAAGCAACAATCAACTCAAATACCAAATTAACTCCATCAATGTCAAACATTTTGTAAAACCAATCATTTTGGGCAAGTCTGAACAGGGTATAACTTTCACACGATGTGAGTTGGCAGGCCCGCCATGGGCAATAGAAGTACCGATTGTGATTCAAGTTGGAATAAACAACTTTGGGGTGAATCGGGTTCTCTTGGATACTAGGGCCGGTAGAGACATCATCTACTGGAACACCCTCAAGCAACTTGTCTAGGGACAATCCAGGCTGAGGCCTTACTTGGGAATGTTGGAAGGCTTCTCGAACGATAAAGTAAGAGTCATGGGAACAATCGACCTGGACGTCGAAGTTGGCAACTTCGAACCTACTCGAATTGAAAAGGTAAACTTTCTCAGGGTTGATTTACACTCTCACTACACTGCGATCCTAGGGATCCCCATACTTAGAATGTTTCAGATGGTTGTTTACATGCCACATCAAAGAGAAAAATTATATACTAAGGAAGGGGTTGGGATAGTAGTGACTCGATCTGATCTTCTACATGATCACATTACCAAAAATCGGTCCGATTATAAAGACCGCGACGACTATAAGAAGGCCGGACCAACCTTACCGAGTCCACAGTGGGCCCAAGTCAGGTTAATGTGGTCAAGGAATCCACAGACAAGGAAATCTAATGTGAGAGCTTGTAGATGAGGGATGACCCAGATTTTTTGGCTCATGATGAGTTGATTGAAGTGATTGTGAACGAGAAATATGCAGAGAAAAAGATTAAAATTGGAGATCAGTTGACCGAGCAAGAAAGAGAGGAGTTGATATCACAACTAAAGACGAATCTGGATGCATTTGCATGGGTCATGACAAATATGAAGGGTATTGAACCCGAAGTTGCTTTTCATTATTTAAATGTCGATCCAAATTTCAAACCTATCCAAAAAAAAACTAGACACTTCTCAAATGAGAAATAGATTGCCAAGAAGGTGGAAGTTGAAAAGCTTGTTCAAGCTGGGATCATAAAGCAGCTCGCATATCCCATATGGTTGGCCAATGTTGTTATGGTCAAAAAAACATAATGGAAAATGGAGGATGTGCATTGATTTCACTTATCTGAACAAGGAATGCCCAAAAGACCTGTATGCTTTACCAAGGATCGATCGATTGGTAGATGGGATCGTAGGATTTGAGATGCTGAGCTTTTTAGATTCTTATTTTGGGTACCACCAAGTGAAGATAGTGGATGATAAATAAATGCTTTTAGACCCACTGGCGGCCTCTATTACTATGAAATGATTCCATTCGAAGTGAAAAATGTGGGGTCTACCTACCAGAGGATGGTGAATAAGGTTTTCGGTCCACAAATTAAAATAAATATGGAAGCATACATTGACGATATGGTTATCAAGTCAGCCCATAGCAACCATGCAGCCGACTTGCAAGAAACTTTGGATAACGTCAAGAAGCATTCGAAGAAACTAAACCCAGCCAAGTGCACCTTTGGGGTTCAAGCTGTATAATTTTTGGGTTTTAAGGTGAGCCAACGGGGCATTAGGGCAAACCTAGAAAAATTGCAGCTCTTTTGAACATGACAGAACCAACAACTATCAAAGAGGATAATTACTTTGGGAAGGTTCGTCTCAAAGTCCGCAGATAAGTGTCTACCATATTTCAAAGTGTTGAAAGGAGACAAAACTTTTTCATGGACCGAAGAATGCTCCCAGGCCTTCAAACCTCTCAAGGCATATTTGGGGAGCCCGCCGTTATTAGTTAGCCCACTTGTAGGCGATAAACTATTTCCTTACTTGGTGGCCTCAGACCGGGCTATTGCTGCCATTCTTGTCAAGGAGGACGGCACCCTCTAAAAACCCGTTTATTATGTCTCCAAAGCTCTCAGACCCATTAAGAGTTGCTATTTTAATATATAAAATTTAGCCTACTCTCTTGTTATTTCTGCCCGAAAATCAAGGGCTTACTTTCCTTCACATACGATTATTGTGTTATCTGATAGTCTGCTCCACCAATTGCTACACAAGCCCGATCTATCAGGCCGATTACTTCGCTGGGCCATTGAATTAACAAAGTTTGACATTCACTACAAGCCCCATAAAATGATCAAAGCTCAATCGTTAGATGACTTCATAGCTGAAATGAGCTTCAAAGAAGAGCGGTCTAAAGAACAACCTAGTCCGTAATCCGTCAGTGACCCAAACGCTTCAGCAGTGACCGTGCCGCAAAGGCCAAGTCATTGCTGGCAGCTATATGTTTACGGGGCCGCAGGACAAATTGGTTATGGGGCAGGAGTTATATTGCTCGAGCCAGGTACTTCTGAGGAGATTGAAAGAGCATTGAGGTTCGACTTTATAGCCTTGAAAATTCAAGCAGAATATGAGGCCGTCATAGTGGGCATCGAGCTTACCAAGGCCATGAATGTCGACAATGTTGAAATGTATTGTGATTCACAGCTGGTAGTTTATCAAGTTGCAGGCTCCTATTGGACAAAATGCAAAATCTTACAGAAATATCTTGATCTCGTCAAAAGGTTAAGGAACAGCTTCAACTATTGTGAGTTCATCAAGATACCCCATGAACAAAATATGCGGACTGATTACATATCAAAACTATCAGCAGAGGAAGAGGTCAACAACCCATTGGTCATGGTTGAATATATCTCTGAGCCCGCAATTAGTCTAACCAAAATCATAGATATTCAGCCAGCGGCTCCATGTTGGATGGACGAGATCAGAGCTTATATCGAAAACGGAACGCTTCCCTCCGATCCTAAACAGGCTCAGGCTCTAAGGAAAAGGTCAGTACGTTATACCATTTTAAATGGCATCTTATACAGAATATCTTTTTCCAAGCCTTTATTACGATGTGTACGACTTGAAGAGGTACAAGAGATTCTATCTCGAAAGGTAACGGAAGAGTGTGGGGGCTATCCCGCAAGCCACACACTCTCTCAGAAGGCTATATTGACCGGTTACTATTGTCCTGAGCTCGCTGATGATGCTCAGAGATATGCAAAGAGTTGTGACAAGTGTCGGTAACCGCCAACATACCTAGACTACCATCAATCGAACAAAGTATCGCCGGAGCCGGCTGGACCTTTGACATGTGGGAATTGATCTTATCGGCTCGCTCCGCAGCGGGCGTCCGGTAGTGAATACGCCGTCGTCAGCGTGGATTATTTCATGAAATGGATTGAATTAGAGGCTTTAGAAATGATTTCCTCCAAAGATATAATCTACTTATTGCTTGATATGTGGGGACTAGGTTCGGAGTTCCAAGAGCGATTGTATCTGACCACGGGCCGCTGTTCAGGGATGAATTCATGCAATTTTACACAGAGCATAAAGTGAAACATTGGCAATCATCAGTGTGCAACCCGCAAGGAAATGGCTAAGCAAAAAATGCGAACAAGCAGGTACTCAAAGCGTTAAAGAAAATCCTTGACGAAAAGGCAGGAAAATAGGTAGATCATCTGTCCGCGATTCTATGGGCGCTCCTAACCTCGCGCAAAACTACAGCAGGGGAAACTCCTTTCACTCTAACCTATTGTTCGGAAGCCCTGACACCGGTTGAAATGGTGCTGCCAAGATTAATGATAAAACACTTCAACGAGACCACGAATCCGCTAGCGAGAGAGCTCCACTTCAATCTTTCAGAAGAAAGCGGTTAAAATCTTACAGTCTGCTAGTCAATTGCAAGCAAGCCACAAAACGACATCATGATAAGCAGCTCCGCGATCACTGTTTCCGATTGTGATTTTGTTTTATTCAAAAAGATGCCGCGGGACATAAGGCCACAAAGGGAAAATTATCACTGAATTGGGAAGGTCTGCTTCATGTGTCAAGAATAGTCAAGAAAGGAACTTATGTTTTGAAGGACAAAGAGGGCTGCGAGTACAATCGACCCTGGCATGTAGATAATTTGAAAAGGTAATACATGTAATAGCGACACTAGTTGTAGCTGAATCATCCTTTGTACCAGGAATTAGCCTTTTATTCGAAATAAATTGAATGTGCATGTTTATTATATTACAATTATTGTATCCAACCACTTTGTTCCTGACAAGCTAGAGATCGCACGTTCTAAGCTTGTCCGAAACAAGGGGTCCCGGAGAAAAAATTTCAAACTTTCATCAAAGTTCACAGAGCGTAAAGTTTGTTTCAACCAAGCCGCAATATGCCCTCAACCTTGCTTGAAACAAGGGGGACACAAGTGGAAATTTTCAAATATATCTTAAGTTCTCGAGTCCGACATTTGTTTCAATCAAGCTCGCAACAAAGCGCCAACAACCATACTTGAAACAAGGGGTCCGCATATCGGAATTTTCGATTCAGTTTGTTAAGTTTAAAAAGACAGATCAGATTTTATGTTCAATTATTTTTAACGAGCTCGATGGCCGTATGTATATATCAATTTGCGAACTAAAAAAAGATGCACATTTCGAGCGAATGTAAAAATGCGAAATTTAAACATCAATTCAAGTGCGGAATGGAAAGCTAAAATTATTACAGACCAAATAAAAGCATCGAAGCCAAAGGAGTTGAAAATTACAAACAAGAAGAAATCATTTTTGCTTGTGAGAGGGCATGAGAGTTTTATCACCGACGTTGGCTCCAATCAATGAGGAATCTAAATACTTATCAGCCTCGTCCTCACCGCCTTGGGCACCTGTAACACCCCATTTCAGGATATTGAGTCCTTACCTGGAAATAGAACGTTCGGCACGTATAATATAAAATAAATTCTATATTATACGTAAGCATCTACTACGTCGTATCGAGTTTCACAAGTACTGAAGCTAAAAGACTCGGATGAATAATTTTTTATTTTGTGCAAGATAAGAATAGAAACTCAACCATACTAAAGATAAAAAAGATATCTTACAACAACAAACTTCAAATCTTACAACCATAAGATGTTTAGAGAAAGGAAGGAAATACAACAAATATCTTACAAGAAAATGTCATGAAATGAAATTACAACATAAAATTTGAAAGGGAAACAACATAGACTAGTAAAAATAAATATGATAATAGCATAGTATGACAGGAGCATCAAAGATCATCTTCAAAGTCCTTGTCAAATTCCTGTTCAACCTGTTCATCTTCTCAACCCCAAACACAACAAACATGCATTTGAGATAAGTATAAATGTACTTAGCAAGAAACATAAGCTATTGCATTAACTAGATTTCACAAAGAAAAATTTACATAGTTGTTAAGTTATCTTTATTTCACCGACTCAATTTTAGGGTTCACTTCATGCTCATCAACATGTTATGACTAAACGTTTCTAGCTTAACTCAAGTTTGTTACACCGGCATTCAAGGGCACTACGCATGGTGCTACCCACCACGAGGTATCGTTTACAACCTATTAGTGGATCACACCAATAGCCACGGGTTAAGACCCGTTAGTATACACGTTCGACGAAGTCACTCTACAATTTTTCCATTTATAGGCCAGTAGAGTTATTCACTTTATCTGACCACCCTCACATCACGATATAGACAAGTGTCTTACCAAGAATGTTACGATGTTTAGTCTTTTACTATACACTTATGTAAATTATTAATTATTAACTAGCCATCTAAGTGTTTTCAAGGTAGAAGCTCACTTAGCAACTCTACTCCCTCACTTAAACTCTAGACACAACACCCTAAACACGTACAGAAACATTGATGAATACTAATTCATCAAAGCACAAGTCATTCATACCCTTCCGATGGTACCGAACTTCAACTCTATAGAAGAGTACATTCGGTGCCGGAACTAAATGCATCAGAAGCTTAATCAAGGCTTGTTTATGTTCATTTAGTGTTATTAGATCAAGGGGTAACATTTAGGTTTCATCTCGTAGCTTAAAACACACAAAATAACACTTAGATAGTGTTGGGATGCGCCAAAACTGCTTCGGAGACTTCACTAAACTCTCTGTTCCGGTTTGAGGGGCGTCAAACATGTTGGGGTGTGCCAAAATGTACCAGAAAGTTCACAGAACTCTCTTGAACAGGTTTGGGGGGAGCCAAACATGTTGGGGGGGGCCAAAATGCACTAGACTGCACTATAATCAATTTTCTGCACTCTATCGATTTCTACCCAAAACCAACCAAGTTTAACATCATTCTAAACATCATAACAGCAGAAAATCTTTATCTTAACATCACATCTCACCAAGCAATTGTACTACCATGTTTAAACATGATTTCAACATCAAAACACCCCAAAATAAAACCAAATCTTCACCAAATCATAACTAATAAAATGAAGAAGATTTCCTTACTTGATCAAAGCACAATTCCAAGAAAAACTTCAGAAAATTTGCAGGCACTTCACAAACTCCAACAAAAACCTATTTAATCTACAACCAATCCAATAACTTGTTAGGATTAAGGTTTCTAACTACTCAGAACTATGAAATACACAACTCTCTCCAGCCAAACATGATCAAAACGTGATGAATCCAAGATTAGGGCTATTTTCATACCTTGATAAAATTTGGAAATCTTTGTATCAAAATGATCCTTGATTTCTCATGATGCACCTGCTCTAGTTGAATATGAAAATGGAGTAGCAACTAGTAATGAATTTGACGAAGTCTCTTTTTCTTCTTCCCTTGAGAACTCTGAAGCTTTTATGTTTGAGTTTTTCTGATAACTCTTTTTGATTAGTGGGGAGGTTATTTCCCAAATAAAACCTCCACTAAATAATTTGTAATTAATTACTCTTAATTCCCCATAATTACAATTCAAATTAGGGAAGAATATATATATATATATATATATATATATATATATATATATATATATATATATATATATATATATATATATATATACTTATATTAAATTATAAACTTAAAATCCATAAAAGAAATAAACATAATATTTCATTCTCGGAAATTGACATGTCTCGCTTTTCTTTCCCAAGAATCGAGAATATTACATTCCTCCCCCTTACGAGGAGTTTCGTCCTCGAAACTTGAACATACCAGGTAAGTTCAAAAAGTATGGAAACTCTGTGATCATATCATCTTCCACTTCCCAAGTAGCTTCATTTACTGTGTGGTTGCTCCACTCTACCAATACCAAAGGAACCATTCGCCTCTTGATAATCTTTTCCTTCCTATCCAAAATCTTAATTGGCTTTTCATCATATGTGAGGTTATCTTGAAGGATCTCTGGATCAACTGTGGCTTCAACATCCAACTTCATTAAACACTTCTTCAACATCAAGACATGGAACACATTGTGAACTCTTAACATAGACTCCGGTAGCTTAAGCTTATATGCTAACGGTCCAACTCTCTCGAGGATCTCAAAAGGTCCAACATACCTTGGACTTAGCTTTCCTTTTTGTCCAAATCGCTTAACTCCCTTCATTGGTGAAGCTCTCAAGTAAACTCTATCACCAACATCGAACTCAAAAGGTCTTCTACGGACATTAGTCCAAATTTTCTATTGGTCTTGTGCTGCCTTCAAGTTCTTCTTAACCAACAAAACTCTTTCCTTAGCTTGTCCAACCAATTCTGGCCCGGTAAGCTGCTTCTCTCCAACTTCATCCCAAAATAGCGGCGTTCGACATCTTCTACCATAAAGAGCTTCAAACGGAGGCATCTCCAAACTTGCATGATAACTATTTTTGTAAGCGAACTCAGCCACGGGTAGGTAATCATTCCATGATCCCCCTACTTCCAAAACACATGATCTTAACATATCCTCGAGTGTTTGGATTGTTCTTTCCGATTTCCATCCGTTTGAGGGTGAAAAGTTGTACTCAAATCCCACGTTGTGCCCAAGGCTTTCTGCAAACTCTTCCAAAACTGACTAATAAACCGGCTGTCACGATCTAATACAATTGAAATAGGCACTCCATGTAGCTTCACAATATTGTCCAAATAAAGTGTAGTCATCTTCTTCAATGACATATCAGCTTTGGTTGGTAAGAAATGAGGCGGCTTTGTAGTCTATCCACAATGACCCATATCATATCATGCCCACTCTTAGTCCTTGGAAATCCGGTGATAATATCCTTTGTAATCTTATCACATTTCCACCCAGGGATATCCAAAGGTTTAAGCATACCTCCAGGTTTCCTATGTTCAGTCTTGACTTTCTGACACGTATCACATTCATCCACAGACTTAGCTATTTCCAATTTCATTGAAGGCCACCAAAAACGTTCCTTCAAATCCCGATACATCTTTGTAGCTCCTGGGTGGACTGCAAAAGCTATCCTATGTGCTTCATCCATGGCTCTCTATCTTAAGTCTCCAACATTAGGCACACATAATCGATCTTGGTACCAAAGGTTCCCATTCTTATCTGGGACATAACCAACTGTAGGCTTTTCTTTAGCAACTCGCTTCAAATCTACCAAGGCTGGGTCTTCATCTTGTTTACCCCGAATGTCGTCCATCAATTCTAACCTAGCCAACAATGGTGCTTTAAACTGCCGATTCCCAAACTATGCAAAACTCGATTTTCAGCCTATCTAATCGCTTCCGCCATATCTTCAACCCCTCAAACCGCAAAACACCGGCTTCCTACTCAACGATCTGCAACCACATTTTATTTACCTGGATGGTAATGAATATCCAAGTCATAATCCTTCACGAACTCTAACCATCTTTGCTGCCTCATATTCAAATTTCTCTTGAGTGAAGAAATATTTTAAACTCTTGTGGTCCGTGAAGATTCTTGCTTTGACTCCGTACAAGTAGTGCCTCCAAGTCTTTAAGGCAAACACTACTGCTGCCAACTCTAAGTCATGAGTTGGGTAATTCTTTTCATGCACTTTCAACTGTCTAGATGCATAGGCGATAACCTCTCCTCCTTGCATCAACACACAACCTAAACCTTGTCCCGAAGAATCGGTGTACACATCATAATTATCAAAGATCTCTGGAACTGCCAAAACTGGTGCTGTAGTCAATCTATCCTTTATAGTCTGAAAAGATGTCTCACACTCACTTGTCCATTCAAACTTCACATTCTTTTGTGTGACTTTGGTGAGTGGTGTGGCTATTTTGGAAAAGTCTTGCATGAAATTCCTGTAGTATCCGGCTAACCCTAGAAAACTTCTTACTTTTGAAACTGTAGCAGGTCTTGGCCACTTCTCAACCGCTTCTATCTTTGCAGGGTCTACTTATATACCATCCTAGATATCACATGTCCCAGAAAACAGACTTGCTTCAACCAAAACTCACAATTCAAAAACTCTGCAAACAATTGTTTCTCTTTCAAAGTCTTCAACACTATTTTTAAGTGTTCTTCATGTTCTTTCTCATCCTTTGAGTAGATAAGGCTATCATCTATGATTACTATCACTAACTTATCCAAATAAGGCATGAAAACACGTTGCATCAAATCAATGAATGCGGAAGGAGAATTAGTGAGTCCAAAAGGCATAACCAAGAACTCATAATGTCCATACCTTCTACTAAAAGCCGTGTTAGATATGTCTGCCACATTAATCTTCAACTGATGATGACCAGACCTAAGATCAATCTTAGAAAACAATCTTTTTCCTTGCAACTGATTAAACAAGTTATCAATCCTTGGTAGTGGATACTTATTCTTGATGGTGAGGTTGTTCAAAGCTCTATAATCTATACACATCCTCGTGCTACCATCTTTCTTCTTTACCAACAACACGGGGGCTCCCCACGGTGTAGTACTTGGTTGAATTATATTCCTTTTATTATATCCTTTAGCTGAGCTTTCAATTCCTTTAACTCAGCCGGTGCCATCCTATATGGTGCTTTTGCTACTGGTGCTGCTCCCGGTACTTACTTGATTTCAAACTCATTTTCCCTATCCGGCATATTGCCTGGTAACTCATCCGGAAATACCTTGGGGTAATCTCTTACTATAGGGGTTTCATCCAACTTAGGCTTAACTTGCTCTACATCCATTGCATACAACAAGTAGCCCTCACAACCTTTTTGACACTCTCTTATAGCCTTAACTGCAGAGATTATCAGATGACGCTGCTTGCTCAGCTTATAAACATTACCTTTAACGGTATTAGAAGATTTTCCGGGTGCTTAAATGTTACTCGCTTTTCCCTACAGTACAAGTGTACATAGTTCTTGGACAGCCAATCTATTCCCAAGATAACATCAAATTCCGTGAAGACCAACATTGTAAGGCCACTCTTGCAACGGTAAGATCCTACACGAATGTCTACTTTTTGGTATCAACTTTGTCACTTAAGTAACACTTCCTAATGGTGTAGTTATCTCCAATGTATTCCTTAAAGCTTCATTCGGTAGGTTTAGTTTCTTAGCAACCTTAGAAGACACAAAAGAACTAGACGCCCCGGTATCAAACAAAGCCTTAACTGCTAGATTGTCTAATATTATCGTACCTAAAGATGTAAATTCATTTATTTAAATACAACTATAACATGATTTAAAGTGCCATAATAGTACTTGAATAACATAGAATGAACAAATTAAAAGTACCTGAGATAACATTGTCATCCGCTCCATAATCTCTCGACTCATAGCAAAACTCGAACCACCGGCTTGAATTTCCTCTTCCGCTTCTTTAACCTTGATTTTCTTTACCTTCCTTGGTGGGACAATTCCTTGCAAAATGCCCTGGATCTCCAGAGTAGTAACAACTACCTGTGCTTGCCTTGCATTCACCCGAATGGTGCCTCTTGCACTTCTGACAAGGGGGTGCACTTGCTGAAGGTGCTACTGATAAGGATGCTGACATCCTTTTCACATTCTATTGAGGTGCTGGCCAACTACTCCCTTGACTCATCCCAAATGTTCTCTTAGCACCAACTATCACCGAAGGCCTGTTCTTAAAAGTTTCCACTTCTATGGCCTTGTTCAACAATTCAGCCATATTCCTTGGCGTAGCTCCCATCATACCGGCTTGTATTTCATGAGATAATCCATTTTTATAAAGGGCCATTTTCTTCTCCTCAATTTTCATGATTTCAGGATAAAACCTTCCCAACTCTTTGAAACGATTAGTATATTGAGACACGGTCGTGTGTTGACCTTGACTATGTCTCAAAAATAGACTTGCTTGATTTTCTTGAACTGCTGGTGGGTAGTACTCATTATAGAAAAGTTCCTTGAATTCTTTCCAATCCGTAACCTTACCTCGGCTACTCTCTATTGCATCAAACCAACTCTCCGCCATATTCAACAAAAAAACCCGCAGCACTGAGCCATTTCCACTTCAGGCACATTCACATTTCTACAAGCCTTTTCAAAGCTCCTCAACCACATCTCAGCCTTGAGTGGTTCCCCATTTCCATAAAAGTCTTGCATACGGTTCTTTTTCAGCCTAGTGTACCAATCCACGGGTGGTGCCTACTCAAATGCTTGAGGTCTAATCGGAGGGTAACCAGGTGGGTAAACCGGTGGATACACTGGTGGATAAATGGGTGGATAACCCGGGGGTTCTTGTGATGCTTGAGGTGGATAAGGTGGTGGATAAGGCTGCTGAGGTTGAGTCACGGGTGGTGCTTGTTGATAAGGGTGGTACCTTGGATGGTGTGGTGGAGGGTGGTATGGTTGATGGAGTTCATAAGTTGGGTATTCAAAGCCATATAGATGATCAAACCGTGGTGATGGTGGGATTGTAGGTTGAGGTTGGGAACTTACAGATGGAGGGTAGAAGGTTTGCTGGTATGGAGGGTAAGCTGTGGTTGGAAGCCGTGGCTTACGGGTGGTGGTGGAGGATAAACTTCTGTCACTGGTGGTGGTACAAAGCCCGCTAGAATATCACTTACCATCGTAAACTGAACTGAACTTCCCACATGCCATTGTGGAGGTTGCTCCTGATGAGATCGCGGTGTTTGTGTCGCCGTATGAGGCGGTGGTGAGAAGCTCGGGTGAAGCGAGGGGTTCTGCCTCACAAATCCATTTCCTACAACTGGTATCGGACTCTCACATCTAACTCCTGACGGTTCCGCACTTGCTCCAGTTCTAGTGAACACCATCCTGATGATTAAACGAAACCAGAACGTTACTAAAAGATCTAAAGGAACTTATCTCAAGAAAGGAAACCTAAAGGATGCTTTGCTCTAATACCAAGAGTAACACTCCATTCCTGGATACCGAGTCCTTACCTGGAAATAGAACGTTCGGCACGTATAATAAAAAATAAAATCTATATTATATGTAAGTCTCTACTACTTCGTATCAAGTTTCACAACTACGGAAGCTAAAAGACTCGGGTGAATATTTTATTTTGGTACAAGATATGAATAGAAACTCAACCATACTAAAGATAGAAAAGATATCTTACAGTAACGAACTTCAAATCTTACAACCATACGATGATTTGAGAAAGGAAAGAAATACAACAAATATCTTACAAGAAAATATCATGAAATGCCAAATGTCTTGAAATGAAATTACAACATAAAACATGAAAGGGAAACAACATAGTCTAGTAAAAAGAAATATGATAAAAGCATAGTATGACAGGAGCATCAAAGATCATCTTCAAAGTCCTCGTCAAACTCCTGTTTAACCTGTTCATCTTCTCAACCCCAAACACAACAAACATGCATTTGAGGTAAGTACAAATGTACTTAGTAAGAAACAGAAGCTATTGCACTAACTAGATTTCACAAAGAAAGATTTACATAGTTGTTAAGTTATCTTTATTTGACTGACTCAATACTAGGGTTCACTTCATGCTCATCAGCATGTTATGATTAAACTTTTCTATCTTAACTCAAGTTTGTTACACCGGCATTCAAGGGCACTACACATGGTGCTGCCCACCATGAGGTATCGTTCGCAACCTATTATTGGATCACACCAATAGCCACGGGTTAAGACTTGATAGTATACACGTTCGGTGAAGTCACTCTACTATTTAGCCGTTTATAAGCCAGTAGAGTTACTCACCTAATCTGACCGCCCACACATCGCGATATAAACAAGTGCCTTACCAATAATGTTACAATGTTTAGTCTTTTACTATACACTTATGTAAATTATTAATCATTAACTAGCCACCTAAGTGTTTTCAAGGTAGAAGCTTGATGGGAGTCAACTTCACTGCACTTTTGTATGTGAATCTACCCCCGTTTATCACTTTATTGGCATGTTTTGGGTAGATATAGACCTATTTGAGAGCAATATCGAGAGTTATACGCACGGGGAGTTAAAGTGTCATGTCGATAGTAAACTCAGGCTTTTTAACGATATTTAACTCTTTTTCGAGTACTTTTGTCTTGTGGAATTATGCGTGGTGTTTTGTTAGTGAGTTTATTGCAGGACTTAGGTGACTCGAGGCCCAGAAGGCGATATTTTAAAGTGAAAGAGTTTATCAAGGCACAAGTGTGGCATGAAAGTGGAAGAAAAGCCAAATTTGGAGTAAAGTCAAGGCAAATTGGCGTTTGCAGTGAGCCTGACCCAAACGGGCGTTTGCCCATTCCAAACGGGCGTTTACAGAGTTGACACTTCATTCAGAAAGTTGGGTTTTTAGCTGGACGAGCGTCCCAATGACCCCTAAACTGGCGTTTGGATGGGTTCAGCCCGAATCAGAAAGCTAATACAAGGCAAACGGGCGTCCATGATACATAGACGGGCGTTTTCCCTCAAGACATGATTTAGCAAACGGCCATTCAAAGAAGGGCAAACGCTGGTTCACTGAAGACGAAACCCTAGTATCATCATATTTTCCAGGCAAACGAGCGTTTGGAGGGACTCAGACGGGCGTTTGTGGCCGACAGCAGTATTTCACCATGCCTTATCATTAATCTTTATTTTGACCCATCTTGGAGGCATTTTCTGGTCAAGTCGTCTGAATCGTTCAAATCGGAGCCCTACAAAGCAAGTTACCACCAGTTTACTGAAGACGAGTTAAATGGGCCAAGTTGGTCGGCCCAACTAGGTCAAGGTCGCGATTTTTGCCTATTTAAGAGCAGCTAAACCTAAGAGGACATATATTCTGACTTTTATTGGCCTAGACTGAGTTTGAGGATGGCTTAGGTGCTCAACTTAGCCGTTTCGGCGGTTTTTATGACAGGTTGACATCTAAA
The DNA here is from genome assembly GCA_026214975.1 of Gentiana macrophylla. Lineage (NCBI taxonomy): Eukaryota > Viridiplantae > Streptophyta > Magnoliopsida > Gentianales > Gentianaceae > Gentiana > Gentiana macrophylla. The sequence goes on from CM047810.1 coordinate 65,951,426, forward strand.
TAGTCGGATTAGAGCTCTGGACTAGGCGAATATTTCAATTTCTTAGTTTAGATTTTTAAATATGGAGTAGAATACGATATTCGATCGATAGCTTGGTGGAGTTCGTGCCTGGGATCATTGTATGAATTAACGGTTGATATTTTTTGCTGATTTAGGATTCAAAAGTCTTGATCTGCAATCTTTAGATCTTCATTATTGTGAGTTTTCTGATTTCGATTTGTTTTCTCTCAATATGGTTTTGATTGTGTAGATCATTAGTTTGATGAAATTTACTCTGGATAAAAGTCTTGATTCAGATCCTTGTTTATGTCGTGTAATAGTAAAAGCTTCGATCTTTTGTCTTGTTCAATTACTCTTTGCCCTCTGATTTTAACACAAGTTTTGTATTTGATTCAACCTCCTCGTGGGATCGACCTCGGACTCTGAACGCACTACCTACGATCGACCCAGTTCACTGCCGGTTAGAAAGTGAGTTTTGCCTAAGGTTTTGAGTTTTATAAATTGTATTTGATCGAGCCGGATTGCGAAATCTCTACTTATCAAATTGGCGCCGTTGCCGGGGAGATTGTTTAAAAGTCGATATAAAAAATTGTGTTAGGTCAAGAGAGCGAAAAAAAATGAAAACATTTTGATATTATGTGCTTAGACTAGGTTTGAATGCAATTTTGGTACTCAACCCAATCGCTTTATGGGGTTGTTATATTAGGTTGATATCTTGTAGGTTGTCCTAGAACTTGGGCCTAGGTTTTTATCATCTTGTTTTATTTAAATTTCGATAGGAGTCATGGGATGCTGAAGTGATATTGTCCTGAACTCGGATTGAATACGACTTTGGTACTCAACCCAATCCCTTTAGAGGGTTGTTATGTTAGGTTGATATCTTGTAAGTCCGGCTAGAACTGGGGCTTAGGGCCTTCGGCTACCATGACTTTTTGAGGGGTTTAAAATATCGTGTGTGTGAGGGGTAAAAAAATGAAACTCGAAAAATAATAATAAAATAAATATAAAAAAAATACCAGGCTGCCAATTTAAAGAGAGAGAGAGAGAGAGAAATTTGGAGAAATCTTTTTGGAATAAAGCAAGCTTAGGTGTGTCTAAGTGGAATTCGCGATGAATATAGTGAGGAGTATTTTATTGTAATACATGTTTTCACTACTCGACATGGATGTTTTAATGTGACCCTCTGTAGCCTTTATTTGATATGCGTAGATGCTCTGTTCTTTTACCTTTATGGTTATTTTTCCATCTATTGCAGTCCATGTTGAGTGATTGTTTGTGTTTCGAGTCTACTGATGTGGCATGGCTTCTTTATTTTATATCCCCAGTGTATCTGTTGCATACTTTTGGCACGTGGACCACGTCCCGTGCATGTGTTTGCGTTGTTTTCTGTCTATTTGACTTTAGGTATACGGGATGCGCTTATAAGAAGATGTCACGAGATTCGTTCCCGCCTTTCTGCCGGGTCTAAAGCTATGTCTTCTTTCTCTTTCATACACACACTGAGGACAATGTTTCATTCAAAGTGTGGGGTGGTAGACTTAGCTTGGTTTGAGTTGTATGTTTAAATGTGCCAGTTCAGTAATATACTTAGTCTGTGTCTGTTTTCGAGTCAGATTTTAAAATCTGCCAAGGTTTTAACGCCCGTTTGCATGTTTAAACATCACATTCTCTTCATAAACGACTTAGCGAAGTAGTTCAATTTCATGGGCCTTAGGATCTAGTGAACGATTATGGTAGAATTGAGCACAATTCGACTGCCTAGATCCCATTTCGTAACTTCGAGGCGAAATAGAAGGATTGACCTTGGTAGGACACGGGATGACAGCCTGGCGCTTCTTTGACACAACTAGAGCCAAATAAGCCAAAATCCCAACATTATACCCTCGTAACCCCTCTAAGTCTTGATCGGACGGTCTGACCACCGTCCGAAATGAGCTGTTTTGGTTACATAGCCTATGTTATCCCTAACCCTGAGCTTTATTATTGGTCACGTTCCTTTTGATCAACCTACGAGTGGACTTAATTGTTACTTTAGACACACTTTCTGAATCAGGTGTGGGGTGGGAGATGGTGCGTGTTTCGAGAGGAGTTGGTTGGTACGAGCTAATATAATGAAGGGGAGGAGCTCGAGTTCGAGAAAAAATATAAAGTTGAAAGTATGAAAATAAAGCAAATGAAACAGAAAAAAAAGAAGAAAAAGAAAGTTGAATAAAGTTGAGAAAAAAAAGTCAAGGGAGGATGTTTTGAGTAAATGAAAGTATGATGTTAAAGTTGGGGTTGTTTATCAATGAGTATAGAAATATCGAAGGAGTTTGGTGTGGTTTAGTATGTTTTCGAATAGAAGTAAATGAGATGATTAGGTTCACTCGTATTTTCTTTTCTCCAGTCCTAAAATTTCCTTTCGATTAACCCCGTCCCGAGCTTAACGTTATAACCCTTCAAGTCCTACTGGACCGTGTTTAGCCTTAGTTGGTCACGATTAGTGGAGATGTTATTAAAATGAGCTTTAGTGTAGTCGCGATAGCTAAGTGTCTATAATCCGAACCGGTGATTTGGTCTATAACTTGGAAGCTAATTTTCACACATACACATTCCGTTTGTCTGATAACGATTGAGTTAAGATGTTTGCATTCATTGTTTTACTTATCTTTAACCTTGGCAATATGAGTGGTTTTATACGAGTTTGTGAAGTTGGTCCCTTGGTCTCTTTTAATACGCCTGTTTACTCGAGGACGAGCAAAGGCTAAGTGTGGGGTAGTTGATGGGAGTAAACTTCACTGCACTTTTGTATGTGAATCTACCCCCGTTTATCACTTTATTGGCATGTTTTGGGTAGATATAGACCTATTTGAGAGCAATATCGAGAGTTATACGCACGGGGAGTTAAAGTGTCATATTGATAGTAAACTCTGCCTTTTTAACGATATTTAACTCTTTTCCGAGTACTTTTGTCTTGCGGAATTATGCGTGGTGTTTTGTTAGTGTGTTTATTGCAGAACTTAGGTGACTCGAGGCCCGGAAGGCGATATTTTTAAGTGAAAGAATTTATCAAGGCACAAGTGTGGCATGAAAGTGGAAGAAAAGCCAAGTTTGGAGTAAAGTCAAGGCAAACTAGCGTTTGCAGTGAGCCTGACCCAAACGGGAGTTTACAGAGTTGACACTTCATTCAGAAAGTTGGGTTTTTAGCTGGACGAGTGTCCCAATGACCCCCAAACTGGCGTTTGGATGGGTTCAGCCCGAATCAGAAAGCTCATACAAGGGAAACGGGCGTCCATGATACATAGACGGGCGTTTTCCCTCAAGACATGATTTAGCAAACGGGCGTTCAAAGAAGGGCAAACACTGGTTCACTGAAGACGAAACCCTAATATCATCATATTTTCCATGCAAACGAACGTTTGGAGGGACTCAGACGGGCGTTTGTGGCCGACAGCAGTATCTCACCATGCCTGTTCATTAATCTTTATTTTGACCCATCTTGGAGGCATTTTCTGGTCAATTCGTCTGCATGAAAGTTGTATGGAATTGAACGATCTTTCCAACGCATCTTGAATCGTTCAAATCGGAGCTCTACACAGCAAGTTATCACCAGTATACCGAAGATGAGTTAAATGGGCCAAGTTGGTCGGCCCAACTAGGTCAAGGTCGCGATTTTTGCCTATTTAAGAGCAGCTAAACCTAAGAGAACATATATTCTAACTTTATTGGCCTAGACTGAGTTTGAGGCCGGCTTAGGTGCTCAACCCAGCCGCTTCGGAGGTTGTTATGACTGGTTGACATCTAAATAGTCGGATTAGAGCTCTGGACTAGGCCCCGTATTTCAATTTCTTAGTTTAGATTTTTAAATATGGAGTAGAATACAATATTCGATCGATAGCTTGGTGGAGTTCGTGCCTGGGATCATTGTATGAATTAAAGGTTGATATCTTTTGCTGATTTAGGATTCAAAAGTCTTGATCTGCAATCTTTAGATCTTCATTATTGTGAGTTTTCTGATTTTGATTTGTTTTCTCTCAATATAGTTTTGATTGTGTAGATCATTAGTTTGATGATATTTACTCTGGATAAAAGTCTTCATTCAGATCCTTGTTTATGCCGTGTAATAGTAAAAGCTTCAATCTTTTGTCTTGTTCATATACTCTTTGCCCTCTGATTTTAACACAAGTTTTGTATTCGATTCAATCTCCTCGTGGGATCGACCTCGGACTCTGAACGCACTACCTACGATCGACCCGGTTCACTTCCGGTTAGAAAGTGTGTTTTGCCTAAGGTTTCGAGTTTTATAAATTGTATTTGATCGAGCCGGATTGCGAAATCTCTACTTATCGAAGCTCACTTAGCAACTTTACTCTCTCACTTAGACTCTAGACACAACACCCTAAACACGTACACAGACATTGATGAATACTAATTCATCAAAGCACAAGCCATTCATAACCTTCTGACTGTCCCAAATTTCAACTCTATAGAAGAGTACATTCGGTGCCGGAACTAAACGCATTAGAAGCTTAATCAAGGCTTTTTCATGTTCATTTAGTGTTATTAGATCAATGGGTAACATTTAGGACTCATCTTGTAGCTTAAAACACACAAAATATCACTTAGACAGCGTTGGAGGGCGCCAACACCTTTGGCGTGCGCCAAAATTGCTTTAGAGACTTCACTAAACTCTTTGTTCAGGTTTGGGGGGCGCCAAACATGTTGGGGCGCGCCAAAATGCACCAGAATGTTCACAGACCTCACCGGAACTCAACCTATCATTATAAAACTAGAATTACTCATTAGAAAGTGCCTCTTACCTTAAATTCCAGAAAAAATGATCCAACCTTCAAGATACTGCTGATCATCTAAGCCTTCAACTTGTAACCTAATTAAGTGAAAAGTAAACCTAAAAATCTTATCTTTCTAGAAAATCTCGAATTGAAAAAGTGTGTAAAATGCACTCTTTTTGGACCCACCTTCGGCTCCGTCATTGGCCTCACCTCCAAGCTCTTCAGCATCCTTAGTGGCCAGATCTTCCCACTCCTTAATCATGGAGCAAAGGTTGACTTTATTAACCGAAAGGGGATCCTAGATCGGCTGGTTCGTAATCCTCTGACTAGCTTCGATATCGGTCTACTGCTCGGTGGTGTAAGGAAGATCGGGGTGGAAAACCCTCAGAGATGGATCGTCTTGATCAGTGGTGAGCCATTCTTGTAAGGTATCGAGATTGGCATAATTTGGACCGTGAGCATTCCATACATATCAGGATATATGATAGAACCCTTGATCGAAGCCGTCTAGCCGTGCCTTCTTCAGCTCATGAACATGTTCATTGATGATGACATCAGACTCACGTAGCTTGGCTATGAGCTTCTCAATCATCTCATGCTCTTCCCTCAACTTGGAAGCGGCCCCATCCCTCTGAGCCTCAGCAGCTTTTTGCGGGCCACTAGCATCTTTAGCCTTTTTGGCAAGGGTCTCAGTTTTAGCTCGGAGCCAATTGACTTCAGCCCGGAGGGCCTTTTTATCCTTATCGGCTTGCTCTGCTTCATGCGCAATCATTTTTTGCATCTCCACAAATTGATTCAGTATCTGCATTGCCTCCATAGTTTTTGCCCACTCGATCTGCAGGAACTCAGTAGAGACCTGAAGAAAGAAATACATCAGCCCACAAAACATTATAGGGGCAGAAAAAATCAAAGGAATAAAAGTATGAGGACGATTTACTGCCCTCACCGCGAAGCCTAAAAATCCAATCGCGTTGGCTAGATGCTGAGCAATGTTCAATGGACCTGCCAAAGCCGCCGACACCACTTTATGCTCTGGCACGATCTGGGACACGATCCCTCTGCCCACCATCCACTGCACCTCATTAGGCTAATAAAAGTTCAAATTCCTCAAAGGAATCACATCTCCGATCGACGTGCCCAGCTCCCTGCCACCACACATCAAAAAGCCGCCTCATGAAGTCTAGGTCCATCCACATGGCTGGTTTTCTAGTGGCCCCAGTCAAAATATTTCTCTTGGGTGGCACCAGCACCAAGGTAGATCTGGTGACCTGCTGTTTGCCATTATCAATATTTTTATCCGGACTCTCAATCAAATCGATGGTTACACCATGAGCGACCTCATTTGCAGCAGGCTCAGTAGACTTGGCAGGATGTGTAGCAATGGTACCTTAAAGCTGGCCGACATCGCTAGTCTTTTGCTTCTCAAAGGCCGGCTCAGACACCTCGACAACCTCTTCCACAATGAGCCCAATAGAGGGCTTCACTTTCAATGCGCCCTTCTTGCTTTTTCATTTGCCGACCTCATCCACATCGGGGATTGCCTCACTCGTCCCCAAGGACTCACCAGCGGGCACAGTGTTCAATGGCTCCTCAATAGAAGCGGGATCGGTAGAGAGTGTGTTCGCCATATCAGCAAAGAGAGGATTGGCTCCCTTACTTGCAGCCATCAGCTTTAACTTTTCTTTCTTCTCCTCCTTGATCCAGACGATTTTGGCATTGCATTCCACAGTTGTGTTACCCATGATGCCTGTGCAAGATTTCAGCAGTTAACCTCGCATGCAATAAGATATGAAAATCAAAATCTAAATGCAAAAGACTAAGCAAGTCGACGCTAAATAAGAGAAGCTGGGAAATACAAAACAAAAGAAAAATAAAAAAGTTTACTAGTGTTACTGGGGTCCCGCTGAGACGGTTTCCCACCGCACGTCTGATACTTAGATGGGACATATTTTCCATGATGACATTCCCCATAAAAATCCTCATCAGACATCAGCTTTGTAACTTCAAGGGCAGGTTGAGCATTGATCGGCCCGGGGATACTCACTATACAGTATTAGGGCGCCTTCAGATCGATCAGAGCCCTCCAACTGAAAGTCCTTTTTGGGGTGCAGCCATCCCACCCAATAAGCTCATGGATCTTATTAATGAGTACCTCATCGTCGGCCTCAAGATTGTTGGGAATGAGAATGGAATATGACCTTTTCTGATCACGTGGGCCGATTTTCGGAAAGGGCCATCCTACGGCGGACTCACCGATCATCCCCTGCCTCTACCAATGCGTGACTTTATCAGTAAGCCAGTAAAATAGTCAACACTACTTGAATTTGATCCTAGTCAACTAAAAGTTACTAGACTCGGGCCCGTTGGTGGTCACCTTGCTGAAGCCATAAAAATGCATGAAAAAAGGAAGAGTGGGCTCATGCTTTAAGATTCGGCCAATACTATATAAGCCATCACTTTTCTCACCGCTCCAGGAGTAAAATCACATGGAAGAGCGGCCAGCTTTTCCATCACCTCCATAAAGAAGGGGTCTAAGGGCAGCGAAGCCCCACAATGAAATGGTCATAATAGAGGATCAGAGCATCGTCTTCTAGACATTGACCGGACCGATCCATGTCGACTAGGGTGCCTTCTATCTTGCCATCATCGGTTTCAGTGCAAAAGCCCAAAAAGGCATAATCCTTAGATATTCTGAACTCAGAAAAGGTACCCGGGTTGTCGAGACGAGTCCGAATCGCTGCCCACTGAGCCTTCTCGAGCTGCCTCAGGATTATTAGGCCTAGGGGTTTAATTCCTTTTCTTAGGTTCGTTCTCATCGTCAAAGGCTCGTTTTCTTTTCTAGCCCTTAGCCCTAGAGGCCTCCTTCCACTTGGGTTTCTTAGATGTTGTGGCTAGTTCATGAGGAACCTTATACACGACCTATTTCCTGCCGCCCGACACGGACAGAGGTAATTAGACCAACACCATACCATCACCATAACTGCTAGAGGTGCTAACTTCCTCTACGTCGCCAATGGCATATCCGTGAACATCATCGTCCTCACTTGTAGTCCTTGAGCTACAAGTCATCCTGGAAAATAAGAGGGTAAGGCAGAAAGTTAATCACCCAAGACAACAAAGTCAGGCTAAGGTGAATGGATTCACCTATCTTGACGCCTCCCCTCTGTATTTTCAACCCAGAAGACACCATACTATCCTAAAGCTATGCAAGGAATATCAAAAGAAAACAGTACACAGCCATGACAAATACGAATAACAAGCATCGAAGTCTCAGATTATTCAAGCAAGAAGGCGGCACTTTTAGCCATTAAATCGAATCGGAGAATGGGAGCGTATGATAAATGGTAAGATCAAGATCGAATAGCACAAAAAGAGAGGGAATCAGAAGAAAATGAAATGATTACATGAGAAACTAGATAAAAGGTGATGTCAGATTCTGGAAAAGGCCGTTGGAAACTAGAGAAATCTTTGAAATCTGACCGGAATCTTGAACTGCTCCAGAATCTAATTTTCTAGTAAGAACACAATTGCTAAAAGTGTGAAGAGGTTGAGGTAGTCCCATTTATATAGGCAAAAAATTTGTGATCTGATAGTTAAATGAGTTTGATCTAACGGCTCAGTTTAGAGCGGCCTTTTAAATTTGGAAATTTGAACCGCCGTCGTCATGGTGCGAAAACCGAAACACTCCAACCAATCAAAGTATGCGGCTTTTCATGTCAACAGTCACATCAGTAACAGAATCGAGACGACTTCTCAGGTGCCATCCTCAACCGTCACTCCAATTATGAAGCCGAATCGGCCCCACCAAATGGAAATCCGCCAAAAATAAAGACGTCGGCTTCATAGAGCGATTTAGAGGTTAAGTCGATTCACAATGCTAAAGCCACCAAATTCAAGTCGCACCGCGACACTAAAGCCATCGATGAGACCGACAACTGAACAAAAGCACGGCACCAGAGGCAAATCGTATCGCGACACCAAAGCCAAAAATAAGACCGTCCGCTTAATAGCATGAAATCAAAGGCAAAGTTAATTCATGACATAGGCCACTCGAGGCTATGTTGAATCACAACATAAAAGCCACAAAAGACCAACTTAAAGTATGACTATTATGCAACGCTAAAGGCGATCCACTGTAATAGCAAGCCACCATTATACGTTCAGGCAATCGATCCGTGAACAACTTTTACTCCCTGCCTAACATTTTGGGAAATTCATAAGGCATTGAGTAGGGGGCTATTGATATGCCTGAAAAGTAATTCAGCCCGCGGATCCTTATTCAGATCCGTCCGGCCACCTAAATAGCGGATTGTGCCACCGGCCATCATATTCCGCAAACTCACAAGCCAATTTGGGACCGTAGACCTATGACCCTACATCATGCCTTCAGGAAGCGTCCCGCGATGCCAAGAAAGGCTAGAGGCCAACCCGCATGTCCCTAGGGAAATTAGGTCCACCAGAGACCAGAGCCCTCAACATCATAAGAGCAAGCTACAACTCAAGGTTAACAAGACAGAGACTGAGCAATGACTAAGTGTATCGGGTCTGCCTCATCATGGCACCGCAAAATACATATTAGCTTCGGCGTCGCCTGGTATCTAACTACGTCGAATGTATTGGCACCGCAATGACTAAGTGTATCGGCATTGCCTCATCATGCTGATCCTTAGCACGGTGGGATGGTCCCGACTCAAATCATCTTACTTTATTACCAAATTGATTGGGCCAGGGTGTAATATTCATTTTTGGACCTACATGGATGCCCAATATGAATCTTGCGGGCCTCTTAATGGATTCAGCATATCATTGTTCCCCTACTCCTTGTGTTTCCACTACTATGAGGGAAATCATGGAGTAAAGTTGTAAGACATACCGAGCGCCATTTGAACTGCTGAACCGTGGCCATCCTTACTCGTGTTGGGGCTCGCAAGCTTTGTTTGGTGCCGTGCTCTTGGGTGATCTATCTTTGCATCTTTTTATGGCATGAACGTGACTGGCTGCTAGGTTGCTGGGCTGAAATAGGTGATCTCAACCAGTCATGCTTAAACGTGAAAGACTGTGAGATGACGCTGAAGCATCCGCGCTTCCGTTGCCATGCTAAACGTGAAAGGCAAGTTCCGGCTATGTTGTTAAGGCGGGATGACCTTCATGTCGATCAATGGCAAGGTGAGCTTGCTGACCGAGCATTCAAAGAAGAGGCCGAGCTCCCGTAAGGCGAGATGATGCTGATCTCGGCGTGAGTAATTGCCAATCATTGATCCATGGTACCTAAGTAACATAGGGTTTCATGAATTGCCGCAATTATTTCCTTGGTCTTTGTAACGACACCATTATTGTAGCATTTAAAATTTGAATTTTGAATTTCAAAACACTCAACAGTCCCTAATGCGTCAGCCAAAATGGCACCAAGCCTCTATAAAAGGGGGGCTTCCTCTTTCCAACACTTTTCGCTCTTCAAAATTTCCATAGAAAAAGAACTTCGGCGGCACTTTGCGATTTGTGGTGAGTAGTTCCAGGTTTCGATCCGGTTTTTTGTCTGATTCCCAGGTTTTCTTGCTTCTATTCACTTTCATTAAAGTAAATCCCTTGCCAAGGTTTCTATTTCGCTTCCATAATGTGTCGTTTCTTTTTCTGTTGCCTGTTTATGCTTGATTTTGTAGGTATCGTTGAAGAACACATTTGAGTGTCGTACCAATTTGAGGTTGAATGCTTGTTTTCTTTCGTTTTGTCGGTTATTTCCATGTGAAAGCTTCTTCTTTGGCATTTATTGTTTGCATATTTCTTTTCCTTTATCCGTGCAATCTTTCGGTTAGATGCTTGCATGCTTCGTTTGTAGTTAATCTGGTCGTTTTATGTCAGAGGAGCGTGAGTTCCAGTGGGGACGATAATCTCTTCTGCGATGGTCTATATGCCTTTCTGAATCAAATTATGGTTAGCTAGCTTGTCCTTCCAGTGGAAGTGGAGTGAGATGTCAGGATGACGGGATCTGTCTATCCTAGCTTGACCTTTGTGCATAAGTGACTTAACACCCACCTCGCTCTCTTTTCCAGGAGATGTCGGATAACTGAGGAAGTCAGGCGAGCCATAGTGGTTCTATGGCTCACCCTATGGAAATTGAGCCCGATTCGGAGGTCGAACAGGTCAAGCATGTAGAATATGGCCTTGTGGTCCAGCAGGCCGAGGGTGCGGGAAGATGCCCAACAAAGGGACTTTGATGTAAGTGCCGTTACCTGGTGGGCCATGAGGATTACCGGTTCTATTTACTGGAGGACAACCTGAATCATGTCGGTTTTTAGGACAACCGCGATCTAATTCAGGTCCACTTTGAATCTATGATAAGTGGACTCTGGCCTCCCTTTGAGCCATTCTTCATTGAGTTTATGAAAGATGTGGAATGTATGCCTGCAAATCTCGCTTTAGGTGTTATCTGAATGCTGTATGCTTTTATTTCTCTGAATCGCGTTCTCAGATTTGAGCCAAGCTTGCCACTTTCAGTCATTACTTCAATGTGTCGAATGTTCAATAGGCAAGCTAGAAACAGTGTTAAAATTTTAAAAAATTTCAATTCTCAAGCTAAGACCGCTTACTACCCCCCACATGTTATAGGCATTGTCCTCAATGACTAATAATAAAACTAAAAATAGAAAAGGTACTTAGCTCTGGATTTGGTCGGCTGAGTCAAATAGTGAATCATGGAGCATAATCATTAGCTCCTGGGTCATACATATTCCAAGTATTTAACTGCATTCCAAAATACTTCTGAAAACTGTGAGTAACATGCGAAGGGCAATAAGAAAATAAGGTGGCGGTAATTGTACATACCTCAGGAATGCGCAAAAATAATTAAAGCCACTTTATGCTTTATGGACCTAAGCAAGACATGAAAACTTTTATGAGGGTATCACATGAGAATCGTGAAGGAAAAAAACCACATATATCTCTAGGCAGAGAACCAAAGATATATGTGATGAAACAAACCTTGCGATTGTCATGCTACTTTATTGACTCAAACTAATCAAAAATAGTAAATAAAGGTTTAGAAATAGTTCTGAATTTATTGTCGCCAGCTCGACTATACTAATAGGGATCCTTTATTCGTATACTGGATCGTCCAACATAAAGACTTCCAATTCAGGGTCATATTTGCGCTCTAGGTAATGCTTCAGCCTATGGCCATTTACTTTGAAAGTCTTCCCATAGTCTTCATTCTTGAATTCACACGCACCTGAATTGAAGACTTTTGTGACTACCTGTGGTCCAAACCATCTAGACTTCAGCTTCCCAGGAAAAAGACGAGCATGCGAATTATATACAAGCACCTTATCTCCAACTTGAAACGTGCAGATGAGAATCGTTTTATCGTGCATGCGCTTCATTCTTTCCTTGTAAATCTTTGCATTCTCATACGCTTGAAGTCTAAACACCTCCAAATTATGTAATTCTAATAATCTCTTATCACCGGCTAAACTTTCATCCATGTTCAGGAACCTCGTAGCCCATAAGGCTCGGAGCTCGAGTTCTACCGGTAAATGACATGCTTTTCCGAACACTATCATATACGGTGACATCCAATTGTGGTCCTATAAGCAGTTATGTACACCCAAAGAGCGTCATCTAATTTAAAAGACCAATCCTTCCTCGTGGTATTCACAGTCTTCTCTAAGATCCTTTTTATCTCTCTGTTCGTTAACTCCACTTGTCCACTTGTCTGGGGGTGATATGCTACTGCAGTCTTATGTCTTAACCCATATCTCAACACCAATTGCTCAAACAACCTATTACAGAAATGGATCCCTCCCTCACTAATTATGGCTCTGGGCACTCCAGACCTCGTCAAAATATTCTTCTTAAGAAATCTCAGGACAACCATGGCATCATTAGTAGGTGAGGCCACTGCCTCCACCCATTTGGAAACATAATCAACTGCTACCAGGATGTTACTATTTGATTTTGACGATGTGAAAGGCCCAAAAAAATCAATTCCCCACACGTCGAATAACTCCACTTCTAAAATTCTATCCAGTGGCATCTCATTCCTCTTAGAAATGTTACCAGTCATTTGACAGGAATGACAGGCTCTTGTCAACTCATAAGGAGATTTATGAATTGTCGGCCAATAGAGTTCATACTGCAGTACCTTTGCTGCTGTCTTGTCCGGCCCATACTGACCTCCGACTTCTCCGTAATGGCATTGGCTCAGAATACTTGGAATCTCGTCATCATGGACACATCTCCTAAGAATGGTATCAGGGCACATCATGTATAGGCTGGGATCTTGCCAATAATAATGCTTTAGATCTGTAAAGAACTTCTTTTTATCGGCATTCATGAATTCCGGTGGCAGGTACCTTCGTGCTATATAATTTACAATGTTAGCAAACCAAGTGTATACCTTGCCCACCCTTGATGTATTTCTTTGGGGGTGAGATTCGACTGGAGCTACTACTGAGATGGCAAAAAGTTGTTCATCAGGAAAGCTTTCCCTAATCTCAGTCGCTTGCTCCATTTCTAGCAAAGTTTATCTTGACAGGTGATCAACCACATGGTTCTCAGATCCCCTTTTACTTTGATCACGACATCAAACTCTTGTAAGAATAGAATCCATCTTAACAATCTTGGCTTGAAGTATTTCTTTGTTAGAAGGTATTTCAGAGCTGCGTGGTCAGTGAATACAGTGACTTTCGATACTATCAGATATGGTCGAAATTTGTCAAATGCAAAGACAACAACTAAGAGTTCCTTCTCCGTAGTCGCATAATTCCTTTGGGAACTGTTGAGGGTATGACTGGCATAATAGATAGGCTTAAATATTTTAACCTCCCTTTGTCCTAGGGCTGCTCCAACTGTCATGTCACTTGCATCACACATAAGCTCAAAATGTTTGTTCCAATCTGGGGTCACCAAAATTTTGGCGGTTACAATCATTTTATTCAATGTGTTGAATGCATTCTTTCACTCCTCTCCAAACGCAAAAGTCACATCCTTTGCAAGTAGATTCGTCAAAGGTCTACAAACCTTATAGGAATCCTTAATAAACATCCTGTAGAAGCCTGCGTGGCCAAGAAAGGCTCGTAATGTCATTAAGTTTGTTGGAGGGGGCATCTTCTCTATTACCATTATTTTTGCCTTATCATCCACCATTCCTTTCTTTGAGATCTTATGACCCAACACTATACCTCCTGTGACCATGAAATGACATTTTTCCCAGTTAAGTAAAAGGTTGGTCTCTTTGTTAGGAAATCAAACGAGTAGCTCAGCAGAAAATTAAAATATGATTTCTGATCCAAGGATCGACTTCGTTTAAGCAACAAACATATAAGAGGAGGACAAAGATAATACCTTTCTAATTTATATAGATCAAAGCTTTGACCGTCCTGTAGAAGTAGATGCGCCTAAGCCGTCCAAGCGTCCGGCCTCTATCAGTTATCCACACGAACGCCTTGCCGGAATTCTCCCCGGATTGCTACTAGAAAAACTCGACTGCTAGGTCGACCATTTCCTTCTCACAAAACTCTCACAAAGTAGCTCTCTATTTTTCTCAACAACAATTAGCTCTTGAAATAATGGTGTGTAAAAGAGCTAGCCAACCCTCCTTTACATAGAGTAGGTGGCTCCCCAAGCCTCTCAAAAATCCTTGGGGAACAAGTCTTGAGTAGAGTAAGGGGAAAGAAAATTGTTTCCTAATAAAATAAGGAAAATATCTTTGATTGATTTATCTCATTAATACTCAATATCTTATATTAAATATTTCCAATATTTTGTCAATTTCTTATATTGACTATATTTATCTTATTACCATAAATCTATTTTTCCAAAATCAATTAATATCCAATATTAATATTATGGTAATATTATTAATTAAATTGCACAATCCAAGTGTATCTTATAAACTAATGAATGGCGCCACCTTTAGCCATAAATTGGCTTCGGAATATTCTTTAATTAATAATATAATTAATATCTAGTATTTAATTTATTCATAATAAATAAATACTCCCTCCGTCCCATTTTATTTGTCCTGTTTGACTTTTCACACAGATTAAGAAAAGTGTAGTTAATGCTTTGAATCATATTAAATGATCTAATATTTTTACACTTATGCCCTTTAAGTTGTTGTTGGAGCATTTAATGCTACACATTTTTTTATTGTAAATAATGTAAAGAGAAAAGGGTATTTGAAGAAATTTAGCAATTAATGCACAAAGTGGACACTTATTTTGGGACAAACCAAAAAGGAAACATGGACAAATAAAATGGGACGGAGGGAGTACCAACATAACCTTTATAGTCCTGAGATAAAACTTTCCTTATTTGGTTATCAACTATAACCACATTTTAATCCGACTCGATGTTCATATATGTGTGACCCGATAGGCTTCTGAATATGTTGGCCATAGACATAAGGCACAATTACAAAATTTCCCTTCACCTCTAACGATCATGGATAGCGTTTAGCAATACGTCCGTGACCCCCAATCATTGGACGAGTCAATACGCAATGACTACTACCTTTCATGTGCTCGGTTAGCGTGTAAATAGAATCCTATCGCAGTCGTAATATGCATATAAATCGTAACTTGATCGTATCCCATAATCTGCATATCAAGATCTCTCGGAATAACGCATTTACTCCCACTTTGCAAAGATTCATGAGAACTAGACATTCCTTATAAGAAGGCCCTTCCGGATATTCACTCCTACTCTTAGGGTACGCGATTCCCAACCGACCTAACATGTATACTCCGCATGCTTCAGTATCATACCGATCACTACATCATGATCGCCCTATGGTTAGGCGAAACCTCAATAGTGTCAAAGCATGACAATCCACACCGTGATGCCATGTAGACTCCAGTCCTAAGGATAATTACACAACCGTCAAATATTGTAACAGTTAATAGTGTAAGTGGGTCAGTCTAACATACGCATTCTCTAATACACGTCCACGTACAGTCCAAGTGTCTCTACAATTCGATAGACGAGATCTATCCCTGCCCTTAAAGACAGAAGACATCAAATACATGCTAGCCTGTACGCACTGTCAAAGCTCCTTTTCACAGTACATCAGCCTAGAGACATTTAAGTATCAAACTTGTTAAAGTGATTAGCGATCTCATCAACCATAATCACTATCATGGTTTCTCTGTCACAGTTTAATACTAAGGGCGTTATAATATACTCAATATCACAAATTGGTCTAATAAATAAACAAAGTATATAATAACAAAAGTTCTTTAATTACTCATAATAAAGTCATTACATGAACTTAAAGAGACTGTAGCTGACCCGACCCGGTCGGATCCGGTCCCACCCGATTGGGTTTAGGACACCAATTCAACAATCTTCCACTTGGCCTAAAGCCAATAACCCATATGCCTAAGCCCATACATGTTAACATGTTTCTCATGTTTAGCTTGCGACAAAGAATTGATTAATGGATCAGCTATATTATCATCCGTGTGGACTTTCTCTATCTTTACATCTTCTCTATCAACTATCTCTCTAACAAGGTGCGGTTCCTTCTCTCCGATACGCCATTCATCTGTGGCGTCCCGGGAGAGGTCCATTCAGGTAGAATCCCATTCTCCTTTAAGTAATCTTGAAACTCTCCATCTAGGTATTCACCACCTCGATCAGATCAAAGTGTTTTAATCTCTTTACACAGTTGTTTCTCAACTTCACTTCTGAATTCCTTGTACTTTTCAAAGGCCTCAGACTTATACTTCATTAAGTATATATAACCATAGCGAGAATGGTCATCTGTGAAGGTGATAAAGTAAGAGTATCCACCTTTGGCTTGAATTGATATTGGGCCGCAAACATCGCTATGTCTTAGCTCAAGCAATTCATTGGATCTATCCTTTGCCACCGAAAGGTGACTTTGTCATCTTGCCAAGTGAACAAGCATCACATGTATCAAACGATTCATAATCAAATTGATCTAATAACAATATTTATGGAGTTTGGAAATGCGATTCTTATTTATATGGCCAAGTCTACAATGCCATAGGTAGGATTCATTCAAGTCACTTGTTTTGGATTTCTTGTTGTTTATATTAAGCACGTTGATGAGAGATAAATTTATGATCATTATTACGACATTTTACTCCAATATTGATACCATTTTGAGCATTATTGTATCAAATCAAGTCAATATTACTAAGTTTTATTCAAATGTATAAGTAGTAGTTATTATATAAATTATCGTATTTTTATAAGTTTTTTATTAGTTTGTGTACCGGTTTAGTAACCGGAGTGTCGGTCGGATCTACGCTTGGTATTTTGGTAATTTATTGCGTAACTTTAGGATGACCAAAACCCCGAGTGACGACACGTTTTGAGGCCTAAAAGAGGTATTTTTAGGGATATAAGAGTGTGCCACTAACTTAAGTGGTCAAGTGGCTCGGTGGTTAGTGATACCACTAACGAATTATATCTTCGACGAACAAATGGCTCATCAAAACGACATTTCTCAAGAAAAGTCCTTCATGAAAGTTGTAGATCTTTGAAAGTAGTAATTTTTATATAAATTATGGTATTTTTATTGTATTTTATTTATATTAATAAAAATAAATTCCCACAAAGGCAAATATCGTGCTTTTTTGGACTTTATTGTCGAATTACTCGTGGTTCGTTTTTTGTGTTCGGTACAAAAGATAAGATTTATCATGAAGCGTAATCAAGACCGAATAACGAGACGAGAGTTATGTCCGATACTTGGAGCCCAAGGATTTTCTCATTAAAACTTTTGGTGTCGATTTGCTCGTGGTTCGTTTCTATGTGATCGTGCGTAAAAATTAAAATTTACCGACGGAACGAAATCGAAGATTGAAGTCGACGCGAAGATACGAATTTAAAAGAGAAGGCCGGATCGATCCGCCCTTTCCCCGGATCGATCCGGCCCTTCAAATTGTGGCTATATAAACAGAGCCAATTGAACAGAATGAGCTGCCCCTTCTCTTCTCAAATCTTTTCCCCATTTCTTCCCCTCTTCTTGGCCTTAGGCCGTCCCTCTCTTCTTTTTGTTTTTTATTTTATTTTGTAGATCATGTATATATATATATATTCTATGTATGAATATATATGTGATATATATATATATATAGATAGATCTAGATCTACTCTCTTTTTCATCTCGTTTCTCTTTTAATTTTCTTTTCGGGGCCCGTATATACATATATATGTCTACGTATGTATGTATATATGTTTTTCACATATATATAAATAAAATGGTTATAGTATCGTTGTAATGGCGGAATAATTATCGAAGATTGTTAAAATCGAAGCTTTGGCATGTTAGATCCGGTGGAAACGACCCCGATTCGATAGTCATAACCGGTAATATATTCTAAAATTGTTATGTTTATTATTTCTATTTCTATTTATATATGATATTAAACTAAAAATATATCTAGCCAAGATATGAATCTGAATTAGTTAATCTTTTGGTAAAATGAATGATCGACTCTGGTAATAATGATTAAAATCAATTATAATGAATCTCTTTCTTTCTGCGCTTAATGAAACGTTAAAATTGAAAGACCGGAGGGTAAAATTGGCCGAGTGAAAACGTGACAACGGAACCCAGTTTCCTACCCGGGGGCAGATTTGTCTTGGGAAAGAT
The DNA here is from genome assembly GCA_026214975.1 of Gentiana macrophylla. NCBI lineage: Eukaryota > Viridiplantae > Streptophyta > Magnoliopsida > Gentianales > Gentianaceae > Gentiana > Gentiana macrophylla. Next base: position 65,969,822 of record CM047810.1, read on the forward strand.
AAATTTTATTGAAATTTGTACTCGAGATCGTAATAATGCTAAATCATCAGTTTAATTGAAACTTAAACCGGAAAGTTGAATCGTCCGGCTTTGACAACCGGAGCCTTTTAAATAAAATTGACCGTTTGACGAACGGAATGACTCCTTTTTATCTAAAGGTAGATTTGTACTCGGGACCTGTTCAGAAAAACCGTAACAGTTGTGGACCTTGGACTGATGCAATGGACATATGACAATTTCATACGCTCGTGTGAGGAGGAGTTGTCTAGCTTAGGAGTACACCGATTCATACATAATTTACACCTTGAATAAAGGAAGATCTGTCTCATTTATTTCTACTAAAAGATATTGATTCAGTAAAGTATTCTTGGCTAGATCCAAAAATATATCTATATATTATATTAGTATTTATTTGTTTTATTTTCTGTTTTACTAACATCTAACTCTAACATTACTAACTAATCTAACTACTAACATAATCTAACCCGAGGAAACTGATAAACCTGCGACTTAGATCGAGTTAATAATAGCTTCTTGGTGTTTAACCCCACTTAAAAGAGTTACCATGTTTTCCCTAGGTTTAGGCGGTGTCAGCATTTTGGCGCCGTTGCCGGGGAAAACGTCGCTAATTTCTTTCTTTGTGTCTAGGGTTACTACTTGTATTAGCTCAAAATTCTCGAGGATAAGTCAACACTCTTCTTATCACATTTCTATTTTTATTTTCCGTTGGTATCTACCTTATTTTAGTTACCAATTTTCTTCTTCTACCAAATTCGAGTTATTTTCTATTTTCGATAGTAGAAAGTAAACGTGGTCATAACCGCCGAGGATAAGTCAATACATTTCTCAATCTCATTTGTATTTTTATTTTCATTGGTACCTACCTATTTGGTAAGATATCAATTTTTTTTATAAAAATACTCGATAAATACCGAGTGGCTTCGGTATTTACCGAGAGAGAGAGAGAAAAAAAAAAAAGCGAAAAAAAAAAAAAAAAACTACTCGGTAAATATTGAGTGGATTCGGTAATTACCGAGGAGAAAAAAAAATGTGGTTTTTTTATCGATTTTGTGTTTTTTTTATTCGATATTTTCTATTCCACAAGAATTGTCAAATCGAGTTACGAAAATGGCCGAAACCGTTGGTGAAACACCTGAACAAGGGATTGCTCATGCTCAAGGGCATGGCCAAAACCTTAATCAGAATTTACCTCAACCTAATAACCAGAATCAGAATAATAGAAATAATCAGAATCGGAATAAGCATAATCGTAATAATCGAAACCAGCCTAACCCGAGACCTATATGTGATCAGACCGTAAGAAGGTACCAGATTAATAATCCAATTCGTTTACCCAATAAAGGAGCAAATAATTTCGAAATAAAATCTCATCTTTTTGGTTTAATTGACACAAGAGCCCAATTTCTAGGAGAGGATGATGAGGATCCACATCATCACCTCTATCTTTTCGAAGAATTGTGTAATACAGCCAAAAGTCAAGGTGCTCATTATGAATTAACGAGGATGTCTTTGTTTCCTTTTTCTTTAAAAGGAAGAGCACGAGATTGGTTTTTGTCACTTCCACATCATTCATTGACTAGTTGGGAGGAGATTCAATCCGAGTTCTTAAAGCAATATTTTACTCCTGGTAGAAAATTGGAATTAATAGTCGAAATTGCTAACTTTAAACAAGGATCTGAAGAAATGTTTGAGAATTCTTGGGAAAGGTTTAAAAAACTGTTACGAGCTTGTCCCGATCATGGTTATTCCTTAGATATGCAAATCCAACTTTTCTGTCGTAAACTAAGGAAAGACTCACGTGCAGATGTTGATCATGCATGTGGTGGTTCGTTAATAATGAGTGAAGCCCAAATAGTTTACGATGCTATAGAAAAGATTTCCAAAAATAACAGAATGTGGGAAACCGGTTCTAGCACAAGAAAAGTAGCCTTTGCAGGAGAATGTACATCGAATGCAGAAGTTCTTGCACACTTGGAGAATTTGAGTAGGAAATTTGACGGCTTATTAGCCAGTAAAACGATAAACTCAGAAAATGTCATATCAAATGACTACTCAAATCATGATAATGTGTCATTAGGGATGGAAGAACCAGAAGGCTATTCAAGGGAAAAGGTGAGTTTTTAAAACAAAGATAGAATTTGAACGACGCGTATTCAAACTCGTTTGATGCTATTAAAAGAGATCACCCTACTTTTCGTTGGTCTGAAACCCCTAGTAAGCAAGGACAACTACCGTATCCAATCCAATATAAGAATCCATATCAAGTTTATCAAGAAGATACCTCGAATCGGAATTTACAATCATTACCTAGACCATATCCACATCATACCACTCAAAGCATACCAGTCACCCAAAGTTCAACCAAACCTGAAGGAGTTGATAAATGGGAGAACTTAATGGAAAATATGATGGGTATGATATCAACTCAAGCTCAAAATATGGAAAACATGATGACTTCTATAGGTACAGTCACTAAGGATATGAGTACGTTGAAAACATCTATAAGTGGACATGATACCAGAATGAGAATTGTAGAAGCTTCATTGAGGAATCTGGAATATCACTTGAGTAGAGAAGTAGAACGTAAAAACAGTAAACCCTCAGAAGAGTTTCCAAGTAATATCGAAAGAAATCTGAGTGGGGTAAATGCTGTTATTACCAGAAGTGGAAGGATCTGTGGAAGTAATGGATTAGAAAAATTCGGGAATAATGAAGTAGATGATGATTTAGATGGTAAATATAAGAAGAATATGGAATCTAAAGGGCCAATTCAAACCAAACCTTATCCGGCTCAATCCAAATTCACATCGGTTCAACCTGGAAGGGCATCACCACATCCACTGCATATTTTGAAGAAAAAGGTACTGAATGATGACACACTATGTCTTCAAAAGGCACAATCATTCAAGGAAGCTTTACCATCTTCATCTAACGATAAGGGTAAGGGAGGTATTCATTCTAACCCTACTGATCTTGAATTACTCCCCCATTCCCCGAGAAATGAAATGAAAAAGATGAAGTTGGATAATAAGTATGCATATTTTCTCGACACTTTTCGGCACTTAAATATTAATACCCCTTTCATCGATGTTTGTAAGGGAGAGCTTAGTTTGGGAGTGAATGATGAGCGCGTTATCTTCAACATTTACAATTCATTGAAATATCCATACATTACACTAGAATCTAGTTCTTGTGTAGACACTTTGTGTTCCCTTGTGGTGGATCGTACTAACATGCAGGTAATTGAAGAAGATGACTTTAGCAATAATGTGAAAGCTTGCAAACCTAAAGCTCGAAAATCAAAGGAAAAGGTCAAGAATCGTTTGGATTGGTGGAAATTGTCTAACCTCTCATTGGAAACCAAGATTGAAGAAGGATGTGGTGCGTGAGGATGACCCACCACACCACCTTAAAAGCTCAAAATCAAGCACGGTAAAGTCCGGCTATAGACTATAAATGTAGTCAATGACGGGTACTATCCTTCCTTTTACTCCTTAAGCATTTATTTTTAGTGGATTATGTGCTTAATTGTTACTTGCTTTTGTGAGTAATTGTTAGAAGTATCCCGTTTTGTTTAGTATATTATATTAGTTAATCATTATCATTTTGGTCGAGCAAACGACGTTAACCAAAAGCGCTACCGGGAGGCAGCCCGTAAAAATGTTAAATATAATAATTACTCATACTTTGGATGATACTTTGCTAATACTTAGGATTGATTTTCATTTTGTTTCACCAAGTCTTAGGATGAATGTTTGAATGACATTAAAAGGGAACGATTAGGCGGTTATCCGAAAATCCTGATGAAAAAAAAGATAAAATTCAAATGCATCATTTCTTAGACTTAGGTTGTTAGAACAATTTGAAATAACCCTTGAGGATCTGGGTATAAAAGACTCAGAGTTAATACTTTCTCACATAATTCATATCATGATCTAGTCTGTTTTAAATTTCAAAAATAATGTGTGACATGTATTAGTTCAACTACTGTGGAATATTGTGTGTTTTAAATCAATAAAAGTTTATGTGGTGTGTTTATCTACCCTTTTGCATTACACTGTCACACTCCACATACTTTTATTTCATTTGCACACACAATGGTCATAACTTTAACCCACCCACCCACCCTTTCATATAATCCGAGTATTTGTTTTGACTTGTTTTAGTGCACCATTGCTTTCCCAACAACTTATTTACACTCACTTTACATTGAGGACAATGTAAGTTCGTAAGTGGGGAGTGGAGTCGTTGGTCTAGCAATGGCATTAATGTTTATTTTGTATCAATAAATCCCTTAGTTTTCGATCTTTTTCGAGCATTATTTAGTTGATTAAAATAAATTGTATAAGGTATATATTTCATGGATTTGAAGATGTAATGATCAATTTGGATGTGTATAACCAACGTGAACCGTAAGTGCATTGTAATTCCAAATATATTTGTGTAACATGAATTCATTGTTCACGTAAGCCTTTGATATTGAAGCGGAAAATTTTAAATCAGTATCCATTGTAGTATCCTAGTGGTTATTCTAGATAATAACAGTAACTTAGTACCTAACTTTTGAACGTGTACTGTGAATATCTGAAGGTTTGAATGTGATAGAAAGGATATAAGTTAAGTTTATGAAAAAAAAAATAATAATAAAAAAAAAAATAATAAAAATAAAAAATACCAAATTAAGATGAACTATCTATATGTTGGTTGTAGCTACCAATGATTTGAGTGCAGTAGGGCGTTATCACGAAACGTCCTATATCACTATGAGGTTTAAAAGCTCCCGATTGCCTGATGATAGTAGTCCAGCTAGGGTGTTATCACGAAACGTCCTATTGCTGGGAATGAAGGCATATGCTACACATGTGAAATTAAGTTCATCAAAAGAAAGAAAAATAAAAAATAAAAAAATTTAAGCGTGGTTGAAAACTTAGTTATCTTCTGACTATCCCCAGTATAAACTGAATGATATGCTTTAGGGATTATCCTAATAAGTACTCGGAAGAACTTTGTGTGGAACTGTTACTGCTTATACCTAGGAAAGTCATTAGGGCTGTCTAAATGGATATTTGTGTGTTTGCTTGAATTATTCAAGAGAGGATAGTGGAAATTGAAAAGGCTTGTCACACACACACTCTGTTATACATTTATATTGAGGTTAAAGCCTGGTTATAATTCTAAAGGTTGTATTATCTGGTTGTTCCTTATACCTTCTATCTTCATGAATTTATCTCTTATTCATTTTGTTTTATCGCTTGTTTTGATCGAGGACGACCAAAAGCTAAGTAGGGGGTTGTGATGAGAGATAAATTTATGATCATTATTACGACATTTTACTCCAATATTGATACCATTTTGAGCATTATTGTATCAAATCAAGTCAATATTACTAAGTTTTATTCAAATGTATAAGTAGTAGTTATTATATAAATTATCGTATTTTTATAAGTTTTTTATTAGTTTGTGTACCGGTTTAGTAACCGGAGTGTCGTGTCGGATCTACGCTTGGTATTTTGGTAATTTATTGCAGAACTTTAGGATGACCAAAACCCCGAGTGACGACACGTTTTGAGGCCTAAAAGAGGTATTTTTAGGGATATAAGAGTGTGCCACTAACTTAAGTGGTCAAGTGGCTCAGTGGTTAGTGATACCACTAACGAATTATATCTTCGACGAACAAATGGCTCATCAAAACGACATTTTCTGAAGAAAAGTCCTTCATGAAAGTTGTAGATCTTTGAAAGTAGTAATTTTTATATAAATTATGGTATTTTTATTGTATTTTATTTATATTAATAAAAATAAATTCCCACAAAGTGCAAATCTTGTGCTTTTGGACTTTATTGTCGAATTACTCGTGGTTCGCTTCTTTGTGTTCGTGTACAAAAGATAAGATTTATCACAAAGCGAATCAAGACCCAATAACGAGGCGAGAGTTATGTCCGATACTTGGAGCCCAAGGATTTTCTCATTAAAACTTTTGGTGTCGATTTGCTCGTGGTTCGTTTCTATGTGATCGTGCAGAAAAATTAAAATTTACTGACGGAACGAAAAAGATTGAAGTCAGACGCAGAAGATACGAATTTAAAAGAGAAGGCCGGATCGATCCGGCCTTTTCCCCGATCGATCCGGCCCTTCAAATTGTGGCTATATAAACAGAGCCAATTGAACAGAATGAGCTGCCCTTCTCTTCTCTCAAATCTTTTCCCCATTTCTTCCCTCTTCTTGGCCTTAGGCCGTCCCTCTCTTCTTTTTGTTTTTTATTTTATTTTGTAGATCATGTATATATATATATATATTCTATGTATGAATATATATGTGATATATATATATATATATATATATATATATAGATAGATCTAGATCTACTCTCTTTTCATCTCGTTTCTCTTTTAATTTTCTTTTTAGGGGCCCGTATATACATATATATGTCTACGTATGTATGTATATATGTTTTTCACATATATATAAATAAAATGGTTATAGTATCGTTGTAATGGCGGAATAATTATCGAAGATTGTTAAAATCGAAGCTTTGGCATGTTAGATCCGTGGAAACGACCCGATTCGATAGTCATAACCGTAATATATTCTAAAATTGTTATGTTTATTATTTCTATTTCTATTTATATATGATATTAAACTAAAAATATATCTAGCCAAGATATGAATCAATTAGTTAATCTTTTGGTAAAATGAATGATCGACTCGCAATAATGATTAAAATCAATTATAATGAATCTCTTTCTTTCTGCGCTTAATGAAACGTTAAAATTGAAAGACCGGAGGTAAAATTGGCCGAGTGAAAACGTGACAACGGAACCCGCTTTCCTACCGAAGCGATTTGTCTTGGGAAAGATAAATTTTATTGAAATTTGTACTCGAGATCGTAATAATGCTAAATCATCGCTTTAATTGAAACTTAAACCGAAAGTTGAATCGTCCGGCTTTGACAACCGGAGCCTTTTAAATAAAATTGACCGCTTGACGAACGGAATGACTCCTTTTATCTAAAGGTAGATTTGTACTCGGGACCGCTCGTAAAACCGTAATGATTGTGGACCTTGGGTGATGCAATGGACATATGACAATTTCATACGCCGTGTGAGGAGGAGTTGTCTAGCTTAGAGTACACCGATTCATACATAATTTACACCTTGAATAAAGGAAGATCTGTCTCATTTATTTCTACTAAAAGATATTGATTCAGTAAAGTATTCTTGGCTAGATCTAAAAATATATCTATATATTATATTAGTATTTATTTGTTTTATTTTCTGTTTTACTAACATCTAACTCTAACATTACTAACTAATCTAACTACTAACATAATCTAACCCGAGGAAACTGATAAACCTGCGACTTAGATCGAGTTAATAATAGCTTCTTGGTGTTTAACCCCACTTAAAAGAGTTACCATGTTTTCCCTGAGGAATACGACCTGACTCACCAGACTAGCACTACAATTTGACCCGGTACACTGCCGGTTAGGATCTGTATAGCCTAGGTAATGTCCGTCAGCTTTCTGACGCCGTTTCCAATGTTAGGTTTAGGTCTGTCACACGTCAATGTTCACATCTAATATGTAGAGAACATTTCTAAGTATGCTGGTACCATAAAACATTCCATCACGTGGAAAAGAACAACATTTATTCTCAAACATAAAGGAAAATCCTTCAACATCTAATGCGGAAATGGAAATAATGCCCTTCGTAAGAGCGGGAACAAAATAACAGTTATTAAGCTCTAGTACTAGCCCACTAGGCAACGAAAGAAAATAAACTCCTATGGCTAATGCAGCAACACTTGATCCATTACCAACACGTAGGTCCACATCTCATTTCTTTATATCTCTAGTCCTTCTCAGTGCCTGCATATTCGTACAAATATGAAACCACAGCCAGTATCTAATACCCAGTGGTTAGACTTAGAAGAAGCAACATTGATCTCAATCATAAACATACCTGAAGTCAAAGCATCTGTATGCCTCTTCTTCGTGCTGAAGAAAGCCTTGCAGTTGCGCCTCCAAAGACCAGTCTCACATTAATGGAAGCAATCATCATTCGACTTGTCTTTAGCTATCTTAGGCGTTGGCTTAGGGGCATCTTTCACCTTCTTGGACTTCTTTGGGGCCTTTCCTTTTCCCTTAGAAGATGTGACGAGCAATACTTGCTTGCCCTTCTGCACAGTGCCCTCAGCATTTTTCAACATGTTCAATAACTCCGCAAGGGAGGAAACTATCTTGTTAATGTGATAGTTCATCACAAACTATGAGTATGAATCAGGTAGAGATTGTAAGATTAAGTCAATAGTTAACTCGCGCTCCAACTTGTGGCCAAGCTTCTCAAGCCTCTCTATATACCCGATCATTTTTAGCACGTGCGACCCTATACCAGTCCCGGCCACCATCTTACAACCAAACAGGGCCTTCGAGACCTCGTACCTTTCAGTGCGAGACTGAGAAGCATAGAGCTCCTTCAGTTGAACCATGATTGAGTAGGCGTCCATGGACTCATGCTGTTTCTGAAATTCAGGTGTCATGGAAGCAAGCATGATACATGTAGCATCATTACTGTCAGAACAGTGCTTGTTGTACTTCTCGACAGCATCTGCGGCCGCGCCCTCTGCTGGCTTTTGCGGTATGGGTTCGTCCAAGACATAGCCAATCTTTTCATGCCTCAAAACGATTTCGAGGTTTCTTTCCCAGTCCATAAAGTTGGTTTTGTCAAGTTTGTTTTTAATGATAAAACGAAGGTTCAATTTGTTCAACATTCTACAACAAATAAATAAAGACAGAACAGGTAAAAGTTCATGCATACAAAACCTAAAATTTGCACTTTAAAATTATATAAGGTTTTGCACCCACTAGCCAACTACTACCTATTGACTTTCAAGAAATTTTTTATTTCCTTTAGTGGACAAGATCCCGTTGAACCATCGCGACCCCCTGCTGTGGCTGGTGGGCCGAAAATGGCACAATAGGTAGGCAACACTTTGCCAATCCTATCTTATACGAATCTTGTTGTTTGACTAGTCAACTCTTTGACAATCTTTCATCTTATGAATTTAGTCAAACAGTTGCCTCTAAAATTCAAACGACCCCACTGTGGCAAGTGGTCGAGGAAATCTTAGTCAAGTCTTAACCCCAATATTCGCAAGATCTCATATGATCATATCTCAATAATAACGATATACATGAGGTATGTCAACCCCAGCGGTGGCTGATGAATTGGATCTGAACAAGGGCTCTTCACCGTCATTATAATATGGGGCTATTAGACTTGAGTCTTTTAATTTGGGAGTAATTTTTAATTAATTCACATAATTAAATTTAATTACGGTCTCATCCACTATGTGTATATTACTACGATATCGCATAAAGTAAAACATACACAACATTCCATGCATAAATTAACCGGGATGATCATGGACATTTCCTAAGTGCAGTTTCGAATACAATCTGACGAAACCGCGGGTCACAACTAAGGGTAGCCGCAACCATCATTGGATGTTTGACATGCACCATCTCCAAGGATATTTTATTTTTCTTTCCTTCTTTGGATTTTCTTCTTTGTCTTCAATGCATCATTATATAAAATCTAACTATTAAATTTTACACCCGCCGCACACGGGGGGTGGAGCTTACGCGAATGGGATAATGCATAAATAAAACTAGGTCACGTTCTTCATAACAGCCTAGGACAACAATAAAATCCAACAGAAAAATAAACCATTCACATCTATCCTATGTGCTTCGAGTCCAAGATCAATGGGGTCCATATAATCGAATTATATCTACAATCTAATCCATACAATAACATCTTATGAAAAGATTAACTTTTAAACTACTACCATCTTTATAGCATCCAATCAATTAATTAATTAACTATTTTAATTAATTAATAATAATTCAATTAATAAATAATTCAAGAATTAAATTCATGAACTACATTAAATCAAGATACACAAAACTAAACAAAACGGGTTGCGACCACCGACCCGGCCACCGCCAAGAAATTGCGCCGCATTTGTCGGCCCAATTTGTCGCAGCGTCGCCACGACCCATTTTTTTGTTTTCGAGGATCTTAATATGTAATTAATATCAACCATGAATTAATCTATTGGATCTATTTACTACGCGATCATTAATGCTTATTGCTTAAGCTCGAAGTTGTCTCTGATACCACTGTTATGAAATCAAACGAGTAGCGCAACGGAAAATTAAAATTTGATTTCCGATGCAAGGATCGACTTCGTTTAAGCAATAAACATATAAGAGGAGGACAAAGATAATACCTTTCTGATCTATATAGGTCAAGGCTTTGACCGTCCGGTAGAAGTAGATATGCCTAAGCCATCCAAGCGTCCGGCCTCTATCAGTTATGCACACGAACGCCATGCCGGAATCCTCCTTGGATTGCTACTAGAAAAACTCGGCGGCTAGGTCAACCTTTTCCTTCTCAAAAAACTCTCAAAATGTAGCTCTCTATTTTTCTCAACAAAAATTAGCTCTTGGAATAATGGTGTGTAAAAGAGCTAGCCAATCCCTCCTTTAAATAGAGTAGGTGGCGCCCCAAGCCTCTAAAAAATCCTTGGGGAACAAGTCTTGAGTAGAGTAAGGAGAAAGAAAAACTTTTCCTAATAAAATAAGGAAAATATCTTTGATTGATTTATCTCATTAATACTCAATATCTTATATTAAATATTTCCAATATTTTGTCAATATCTTATATTGACTATATTTATCTTATTACCATAAATCTAATTTTCCAAAATCAATTAATATTCAATATTAATATTATGGTAATCTTATTAATTAAATTGCACAATCCAAGTGTATCTTATACACTAATGAATGGAGCCACCTTTAGCCATAAATTGGCTTCCGGAATATTCTTTAATTAATAATATAATTAATATCTTGTATTTAATTTATTCATAATAAATAAATACCATCATATCAATTTACTACTATAACCTTTATAGTCCTGAGATAAAACTTTCCTTATTTGGTTATCAACTATAACCACATTTTAATCCAACTCGATGTTCATATTTGTGTGACCCGATAGGCTTCCGAATATGTTGGTCGTAGACATAAGGCGCAATTACAAAATTTCCCTTCACCTCTAACGATCATGGATAGCGTCTAGCAACACGTCCGTGACCCCAATCACCGGAAGAGTCAATACGCAATGACTACTACCTTTCATGTGCTCGGTTAGCGTGTAAATAGAATCATATCGCTGTCGCAATATCCATACGATCGGATATCAAGCTCTCTCGGAATAACTCATTTACTCCCACTTTGCAAAGATTCACGAGAACTAGACATTCCTTATGAGAAGGCCCTTCCAGATATTCACTCCTACTCTTAGGGTACGCGATTCCCAGACGACCTAACATGTATACTCCGCATGCTTCACTATCATACCCGATCACTACCGCATGATCGCCCCATGGTTAGAGGAAACCCAATTGTGTCAAAGCATGACAATCCACACCGTGATGCCATGTAGACTCTGGTCCTAAGGATAATTACACAACCGTCACAAAGTGTAACACTTAACAGTGTAAGTGGGTCAGTCTAGCGTTCACATTGTCTAATACACATCCACGTACAGTCCAAGTGTCGCTACAATTCGATATACGAGATCTATCCCTGCCCTAAAATTCAGAAGAAATCTAATACGTGCTAACCCGTACGCACTGCCAAAGCCCTTTTTAACAGTACATCAGCCTAGAGACATTTAAGTATCATACTTGTGAAAGTGATTAAATATCTCATCAACCATAATCACTATCACGGTTTCTCTATCACAGTTTAATACTAAGGGCATTATCATATACTCAATATCACAAATTGGTCTAATAAATAAACAAAGTATATAATAACAAAAGTGCTTTTATTACTCATAATAAAGTCATTACATGAACTTAAATAGACTGTAACTGACCTGACCCGGTCGGATCTGGTCCAACCCAATTGGGTTTCGGAAACCTATTCAACAGTCTCCCACTTGGCCTAAAGCCAATCACCTATATGCCTAAGTCCATACATGTGAACATGTTTCACATGTTTAGCTTGTGACAAAGCCTTGGTTAACGGATCAGCTATACTCTTCACATCTCTTCAGCACTCAACTCGAGTTGTCCAAGCATTTATCAAAGCTGTCTCCAAATATAAAAAATTCATCAATGAAAATTTCCACAAAGTCTTCTGCCATGTCCGCAAATAGTGACATCATGTGCCTTGGGAATGTTGCTGGTGCATTACAAAGTCCAAAAGCCATACGATTGTACACAAAAGTTCCATAGGGACATGTGAAAGTTGTTTTCTCTCGGTCCTCGAGGGCAATATGGATCTGGTAGTAACTAGAATATCCATCTAAGAAACAATAAAATGCATGACCGCTTAACCTTCCTAACAACTTGTCAGTGAATGGTAGGGGAAAATTATCTTTACGAGTTATGTCATTCAGTTTCCTAAAATTGATGCAGACTCGATGTCCAGTAATTAACATCACAGGGATTAACTCATCGAACTCATTAGGTTGAACAGTGAATCCTCATTTCCTGGGCACCACATGAATCGGGCTCACCCATTCACTGTCAGCAATTGGGAAAATGATTCCCATTTCCAACATCTTTATAATATATTCCTTAACAACATCCTGAAATGGTGGTGTAAACCTCCTTTGAGGTTGTGCCACTGCTATCTTCTCTGGGTCTACAGAGATTTTATACATACACACACCGATGGGCTTATTTCTCAAATATCTGCAATCGTCCACCCAAATTCTCTATTATGCTTCAGCTGTTGATGTGGATATTGTTGGTCCCTTGGAAAGGCTAACACAAGTTTAGAGGGGGGGTGAATAAACTTGTCCCTAAAACTGGATTTAAAACAAATTAAGGTTCAGTTAAAACTTGTGTGGAGTTAAGCTGACTAAGCTGAGTTTAAGTCAAACTGACTTAACCAAAAACTAAGTCAAGCGGCAGCGGATTTAATTCTACCCTTTTTCTTGATCTTGTTATTCTATGTGAAAGCTGAGTGTGAATGTCAGTCTGTGAGTTCTGAGTTGTATAACAATCAATCCTTAGAATGCTGTAGATAAATACTAAGTAAATAAATAAATGCGTAAAGTAAATGAGGCAAGTATTATAGAGGTTCCAGGTGGTGTAATCCTGTCAGTCCTCTCTTCCCCTGTGGTGTAGGAGGAAAATTCCACTAGAACTTCTTGAGGTGACCTGTTACAAAAAGTCCTAAACAATAGTCCTTGGCTAATCCCTAGCTTCACTATCTAAACAGTTGTAGAACAGGTAGAATTCACTACAAGAAAACTGTGATTCAATGACGAAAATTTAATGACCGGACGTAATACCATCATTAAATGATCTTTATAATGACGGGACACAATTTAATTTGTTTATGGATGACGGAATTCCAATTCCTGTCATTAGTGATCTTATTTCCCGTCATTACAAATAATAATAATAAAAACCCTGTCATTGATTGTATACATTTTTTCATTTACATTTTTTTACCATAAATATCATCAAACACATTAAAAAAAACACCAAAACCAACCCATCCCCTTCTCGTTCAGTTATTCCAATTTCATCATATAACCCTAAATTACACCACCGCCCTCCACCACCGCCCAGGTCTACCTCCGCCTCTTCCTCGTTCCATTGTTCTCTGAACCGTTCTCCTTGAAACCCTCTCTGTAATCACGACTTTCCAAATCCGACTTCTTGATTTGATTCTCTCAATCTTCTCCGAAACGGATAGTCTGATAGAAACAAGAATCATTTCGTGAAAAGTTTCTGAATCATTCCTTTATTACCTCGATACGATTTCGATTCGAAATCTTTATGGATTTCTGAAACCGATTCTCCATAATTCTGAAAGGCAAATAAATCGAAGGATACACAGCCCTTGAATTATGAAGGCAAGGCGTTTCTGTAGTCAAAGATCGAAGCTTTCGCTTCGAATCTTTCTAATTCAGGGAAGTTTTCGTTTGCCTTTTATTTCTGTGTTAATCTCGTTCTGTTTTTGAATTGATTGGAATCGAAATCGGCCTGATTTTGTCGAAATTGGTTATGGAAGGTCCAGACCTATGAAGCTACAATCTTTGCCGATTGTGCTGCTGATTCGATGCATTTAAAGCCATGGATTCGCAGCTCTTTAACCCGTTGATGGCTTTGGCTTTCTCCTCTCTACACGTGGTCTAATTCGGAGCATTGAATGTCTGATTCTCGCCTCTTTCAGGGAAGTTTTCTGCTTGTTGTATATATATATATATATATATATATATACAAACGTGAAGCAAGCAACCTATTCTATTATATATATATATATATATATATATATATATATATACTTATATTTCATTCTATTAAATAGTATATATTACTTTTTTTAACGAAAGTACTATATGGCTGTGAATGTTAAAATATAAGTGAAAGTTTTCTATGTGATTGTCGAGTTGTTACGGACTATACACCAGAACGTAGGAAATATGTGAACCTTTTAGCTTGGGTCATATTCTCACATGAATATGAATTTGATGCTGCCTTTAATCCGATTCTCTTGCAGATTTTGCGGTTTAGACAGTCCTCTAATTAAGGCATGTTCTGTGTGCTCGTTCTCTGATACAGTGCTGATTCGCAGCATTAAAAGCTGAAGATTGTAGCCTGAAGATTGCAGCCTTCAATCGCTGATTCTGTCAGGGCAATATCTACCCGGTTCGTAATGATTTCAAATTGGTTTCACACTTAAGACTTTAAGGTTCTCTACCACCACCAAGTCCTATAAAATCGCTATAAAATATCTTAAGGCTTGACATAGTTGATAAGCACTTAAAATCAAATTAATTGACATGACAAAGTTGACAAACACTTGCTTTGAACAAATTCATTCCTATAAGATGCAGGACCATTGGTGTTTTATCTCTTATTTGAATTCATTCCTATAAGATGCATGACCAAAAAGGGAGCACTACTTCTTAAAAGCTGATTAGATATAATGAATGTTTCCTCGTCTTTAGGCTTTGTTTGACTTTGCTTGTTTTGTTGGATTTATGGCAGGATTTCAAGTTTGTCACTCGCTAGGAGGAGGCACTGGATCTGGCATGGGAACACTTCTTATCTCAAAGATCAGGGAAGAATATCCTGACAGAATGATGCTCATATTTTCAGTGTTTCCATCTCCCAAGGTTTCTGATACTGTTGTAGAGCCGTATAATGCCACCCTTTCAGTGCATCAGTTGGTTGAGAATGCAGATGAATGCATGGTCCTTGACAATGAAGCACTCTATGACATTTTCATTGTGAGTTAAAATTCTGTTTTGTATTAGATACTCTTACAAAGGCAATGAAGGTTCAAGCTATGAATATGAGAAGTGAAGTTTCAATGATCAAGGAGGAGGTTATGTGTGTGGTGAAAGAACGAGAAAGCAAATAAAAAGAGTTTGGGTACTCAAAAGGTCTTGTTACTATCTCTTAATCGCTTCCCAGAACATACAACTCTTTTTTATAGACAAATTATTTTCTTGTTCTGTTCTTTTGGATTGGTGATAGTGTCGTTCATGCACCAAGTAAAGTTGTAGTTAGTATTTGATAATGAACATTTGAAACTGGAAATGAAGGTTTTATGTAATTTTGGCTTGTGATTCTTTTTCGCAGTGTTCCTATCCTATTTTTTTGGTTCATTTTAGTTTAAAATAAGAGGACGTGTCCTCATTAAACCATTGTATAATGAGTGGAAATGACCCTATAATGAAGGTATATGTCATCGTTAAATCACAAATTAATGATGGAAAAATAACCTATTAATGAGTGTATGTGTCATCATTAAATCACAATTTAATGACGGAAAATGACTTTTAATGAAGACATGTGTTGTGATTAAATCGTTGTTTAATGAGGAAAGGAGCCTATAATGAGTGGATGAATTGTTATTAAAAACAATGTTTAATGATAGGAATGTACAGTCATTGAATGTATTATACAATTAATGACGGGAAGCGATTCCCGTCATTATTACCTTTAACGGCGGAGGCGGCAATGAAGGGATATTTCCCGTCATTAAAAGCCTTTAATGACGGGAATCGGTCATTTAATGATGGGAATTCCTCTCATTAAAAGTCGATTTTCTTGTAGTGATTGCTGCTCTTCAATTGCTTGAACACTGGTCCTTGAAGGGTTATGTATGCCTCTTCACTAGCTACCACCACAAACACAATCTACCCGACTGCTTGTAACAACTGTCCTTGGCAGAACCTTCCTGGTTTGCTTCACAGTCTAAACCTTTGATGTAGAATCAAAGTTGGGCTGAGAATCAATAAATTGATTCTTGTTTGTGGTTTTTCAAAGTGTCTGAATCTGGATAAATTCTATGTAGCTTGAACACTCGAAGAAATTCTTGATTTGATCTTGTTATAGGGCAGAGATGATAGCAATTCGAATAACTAAGAATAGTGCACAAAAATGCTTGTTGATCTTATAATTCTGTTAAATCTTCGTATTTGATCCTTGGTGCAAAGTCCTCTATTTATAGTTTGAGGTCCAACATTCAATTTTTATGAATTCGAATTGTATCAACGTCTATCTTGTAATGGTTATATTTTCTAACCGTTCTGATGTGTCAGTATTTCATCCAATAAAATTGTTCCTTTTAAACGTTCGACTGTACTATCAGTTTGTTGGATGGCAGACATATAAAACTGAGTTTCCTGATCAGTTTTGTACCATGATCATCAGTTGTCAGTTTCTTGACTGACTTGGAGCATTAACTGAGATTTTGCTCTTCTTCAAATATCAGTACTCCAGTTTACATCTGATTATAATTGACTTGATCAGAGTACACCATAAACAATTATCTTCTAAGAATTCATTGTCCTTATGATTCTTAGGTCTTCATACAAGATCCATAAAGTCAGTTCAGGTCACCACAAACTTGCCTGAAGTCTAACTTTATAGTCTCGACTTGTAAACGTCATAACTGAGTTTGAACCCTTAGTTCTTCAATCTTCTATAACAGAGTCTGTGACCCTCAGTTTTTCATCAAGTGAGTTTGAACCCTCAGTTCTTCAATTTTCTAGATAAGCCAACCGAGTTTGTGTTCCTCGGCGAACTTATCTTTTTCAGTTTCAAATTGGTGTATTCTGAGTCAGTTTATTTATCTTAATGATTTCCAGTTTCCTAAATGATTTCCAGTTTTTAGTTTCACGACACACTAACTATTACAGTGCTTGTCTGATGTAACCTATACAAATATCAGACTCTAGTAAAACCTATACATTCAATTATAGACATTTTTTAGCTTTTCACTATAACAGCTAGCTTCAACACTTCATCAATGAGGTTGATATAATATTCTGAGTAAATATGACGAATTATCATCGAAACATAAATTTTATTTCCAACAATTTCCCCCTTTTTGATGATGCCAAAAATCTCCCTAAAAGAAAAGCTTAAAGATCCTTTTTTTTTTTAAACTCAGATTTTTATTAAAGAGGAAAACTGAAGTTTTACAAGTGTCTTCTCATGACTAAGCTCCCAAAAAAATAAACGTCATCAACACATGTTCACCACCTCCTCAAAACCTTAGTCCGGCAAACCCAGGGAGGGAAAATCCGGGTGCTAAGGAAAGAGTATGGCCCCCCATGTGTTGGAAAATAACTCTAAGATCTCAAAAGTATATGACATGTACAACTGCAAGAAGAAATAAAGGAAAATCCCTAGCCAGAACGGTATCTCTTCCTTCAGCAGCTCCAAACTAGGGTGCAACTGGTCCAAGCAATAATCCACATCCATCTGATTTTTCCCCTCATGTAAAAATGATCACTCCTGCAAAGTTGTTGAGGATGATGCAGCACCCAAAATAGTGTATACAACCAAGGAACAAGAAAATAGGGGTACGACCTGTTTGCACCCTTCACATCAATGAAGGGTGCTTCCCAGTTTTGGATGCCAGGATAGGAAGGCTCAACAGAGAGGGCATGAAAATAGCCATTCCTGCAAAAGGTAGAGATTCCCAGGAGCAAAGAGAAGCAAAAAACAGTGATAAAACAGCAAGGATGATTGTACAAAGATAAATACCACCTGTTTGCACCCTTCAAAGTTATGAAGGGTGCTTCCAAAGAGATATAGCCATGGTTTACCATCTTGCTCTTGTTCGATAATGGGTAGTTGAAGGATATCGGTTGATGAGAAAGCCAATGTCTCCCTCAAGTTGGTGACTTTGCACACATATAAGAGCTTTGAGTAGTACTAGCCTTTTTTGCAAGGCAATCTGCAGGGAAGTTAGCTTCTCTGAAGATTAGCTGAAGCTGGTAGTGATGCTTAAAGATCAAAGCAATGTAAAACTGGAAAACTGGATTTCATTAGAATACGCAAAAACTGGAATAGTTACACTTTGTTCAATAAATTTGACTAAATATTAAACTCCTTTCTGTGCTTTTTGTTTAACTGAGATATACTTCATCTCTTTGTCATGTAGACGATAATCATGTTCTAGTTTTGAGTCTTCCTTAGAAAAGGTCTTGTTATAGTCTACTTGACTTCCATCTTTCCATTTTCTCCATAAAATTAACTTTGGTAAAGCTGATTTATTCAAGTAGTATTTTTCAAATTCAGCTACATCAACATTCATTTATTCAGCTTTGTCTTTAATCTTCAGTTTGTCTTCAATCTTCTTCATCTTCTTATATTGTGCCATTTTCTGATTGTAGAGTTCATCAGATAATAAGTAGTTCAAGGATTCTTCAATAGTCTTATCCTTGTACTTGGCTTTGATAGGATTATGATCTTTGACAAACTTTAACCACAGATCCTTTGTAAGAGTACCTCTCCGATCTTTAGTATGACTATATTTCTCAATGAGCTGCTCGTCAGTTAACTCTTTCTTTAAGAACTTTGGATCTGATTTATATCTTTCCAATTCGTCTTCGAGTTGCTTCTTTTCCTTGAGTAATTTTAGCTTTTCTTCTTCAGCTTCCCCCTTTTTGGCATCATACAATTGATCTACCAAAGCATGGGTTGCCTTTTGATCGGCTGATATACGTTGCTGAGAAGCAAGTACTTCTTTGAGCTGATTTTCTAACCCGTAGATGTGTTGATTCATATGCCAGTGAGCCTGAGCATGTGTTTCCCTATCTCATCATGCGGTTGAGTCTTCAAGTTTCATTTAAGTAACAAAATTTACAAGCGAAACTTGAACTTGACTTATGGATCATCTCTAGTCTTGCATGAACTGAGATATCTATTTTAGTTCTATAATCCAGATATCCAGAGATATTTGATAGAAGGCCATTGTGTGCATCCCTTTGACTGAGCACAATTTTCAAATTATCATGAACTTTGGCCAATTCATCCTTTGTCAGGATATCAGAAGGATCATATGTTGCTTCTGTTTGATCTTTAGACTGAGTGATATCTTCAATTATCATAAGTTGTTGATTATTAATTCCATCAGCTGCTTGCTGATTGTCAGTTGTCTGATTTCCAACTGGCAAATCTTCTTGCTGAGTTACAGTTTGCGTAGCTAGAGGTTGAGGTTGAGTGTCTTTCTGCAAAACTGTAGTCATATCAGCTTCTTTTCTTGAGTTATCATCTTCATCATCATCCATCTTCTTTGAAATATCCTCAGGAATAGATGATGTGGCTGATTCTCTTCGTTGAGCTAGTTCATTGAATCTATTGAAACAATTTGCAAGAAACTCTAATATAGGAAACAAATTGTATAGATCTCTAATTTCCAATGCCTTCAAGAGTAACTTTTCATCAGATTGTAAGATAGCATCACGAGAATATTTTGGTTTGAGTTTCATCTTCATTAGCTTGATAAGTCGGACATCTTAAAAAACTGAGACTGATTGCTGATCTGATTGAGAAGTATAATCAGCAGTGTTATTTTCCTTTGTAACTTCAGTTGTCAGTTGTTGTTGTTCCCCCTCAGTTGGTACTTTCTTATTTGAAGTTCCTGGGTACAAACATTTTACAACTGATCTTTCTTTTGCTGAATCAGCCTTCCGCTTGATTCCTTTGTGTTCAGCTTCCTGTTGAGACACAGTTTTCTGTATGGCTTCAGGTTGGTAAGTTGTTCTTGTGACTGCTGCGATTTCCTCTGTGGGTACAGTTTGTCTTGCTTTCTTCCCTTCCTTGAGTTTCTCCAAATAAAACTGAATGATTCCACTGAGTGTTTTCTTCAGTCGGAATCTGCCATTAGTTGCTTGTCCTTCAGCTTGAGCTCTTTGTACACTTTCTAATTCAGCTATGTGTTGCTTCTTTATCTGATTGACGACATAACCGGCCCAATTGAATTCTATTTCGTCCCAAATTATGTTCATTAGATAAACATTGTTATTGGATAATGTACTGATTCCTTTGGATTTTCCAATAACATATTTGCTGAGCCATCTGCTGAGATATCCAACTCTGGCTTGAGTTTATCAACATGAATACCAAATTCTACTGGTTCTTTGGATAAAGTAATT
This sequence comes from Gentiana macrophylla, assembly GCA_026214975.1. NCBI lineage: Eukaryota > Viridiplantae > Streptophyta > Magnoliopsida > Gentianales > Gentianaceae > Gentiana > Gentiana macrophylla. Next base: position 65,990,344 of record CM047810.1, read on the forward strand.
TGCTTAAGAAAGGAATCCCTTTTCAATGGTAGAGAAGTCAAATCTATTTATGTCACAGATGAATTTGTGAAACCAAATAGTGACTTCATGACTCGTTCATTGATAATAATACTATCCCCACGAACTGTAGTGAATAGAGAGTCTCTTACCAAATGCATATTCTCCCAGAACTGCAAAATACCTTCCACATCCCGTTCTTCATTGAAAGTGACCTCCAGGATATTTCTTAATCCTGGTTGTTTCTGAATCTTCTCGCAGATATAACTTGCTAACAGTGTGTTGTTGCACATAGTTTCATAAATTTCAAATGTATACACATCTAACTCTGTGATCAATCTTTCTTCTTGTAATTTCTTTGAGGTGGTCATTTCTGGGTGTGAAAACAAAATTGAACTTTGAGAAGAAAGGATTATGAAAAATCTGAATTTTTGTTTTCAAGAAAATTATTGAGTTTAAAAAGAATTTTGAAACGTCTGATTTAGGAGAGTGTGAACGAGGGTTGGATATATAGGGATGATGTACTGGAGATTGATTAGTACAACTTTTCAGATTCCATGATGGTTTGTGTAACCAAGACATGTACTGTTCTGACAGTAATGGGGTGTACACGCAATATATTCTGACAAAAGAAATATGTTAATTAAATGTGATATAACCGCTGTTGATTTTATCTTATCAACCTTTGACTTAAGTTGACTGGAGTAAAACTGTTTTTGGGTTCAGTTTGTCAGTTCCGTTAAATCTTTCAGTTTTAGTTGATCAGTTTGAGATTGTTGATGTCAATGACTAACCTGTTAAGTGAGCGCACCCAACATAACAAAGATTAATCCCCTTGATGAATCTCTGGCTTAACTGGCTTATCTAACTTTAATTATCTCTAATTCAGTTCTTAGTTTGGAAAATCTTTCTTTGTCCAATGGCTTTGTAAAGATATCAGCCAACTGATCTTCAGTAGGTACATAAAGAACTGTAATATCCTTTTTCTTCGCATGATCTCTTATAAAGTGGTGACGCACATCAATGTGTTTCGTCCTTGAGTATAAAACTGGATTATCTGTTATTGCAATTGCACTTGTGTTATCACACATTATGGGAACCATTCCTTCTTCTGTCCCATAATCTCTTAATTGCTGTCTAATCCATAAAACATGAGCACAACAACTTGCAGCTGCTATATATTCTACTTCAGGTGTTGAAGTTGAGATAAAGTTTTGCTTTTTGCTAAACCATGACACAAGTATATTTCCTAGTAGCTGACATGTTCCTGAGGTGCTCTTTCTGTCCACTTTGCATCCTGCATAATCTGAGTCTGAGTAAGATATCAGCTTGAATTCTCCTTCTCTTGAATACCAAATTCCAACTCCATCTGTATCTTTCAGATACTTCAAGATCCTTTTTACAATTGTGAGATGGCTTTCCTTTTGTTTTGACTGAAATCTTGCACATACACCAACAGTAAACGATATATCTGGCCTACTTGCTGTAAGATAGATTAAGCTTCCAATCATTCTTCTGTAAAGTGTTTGATCAACATCTTTGCCTTCTTTGTCTTCATCTAGCCTGATGTTGGTCCCCATTGGTGTAGAAATTCAAGTTGATTTCTCCATACCAAACTTTTTGATAAGTTCTCTTGTATACTTGGTTTGGTGAATGAAAATTCCATCATCTAATTGTTTAACTTGTAATCCAAGGAAATAATTCTATTCTCCCATCATACTCATCTGAAATTTGCTCTTCATTAAACTTGCAAATGTCTCACATAACTGTTCATTTTCTGATCCAAAAATGATGTCATCAACATAGATCTGAACAAGTAGAGTGTTTTCTTCATTTTTCATTCTGAATAATGTTTTGTCGATAGTTCCTTTGCTAAATCCATTATCCACTAGAAACTGAGATAGAGTTTCATACCAAGCTCTTGGTGCTTGTTTAAGTCCGTAAAGAGCTTTCCTTAGTCTGAAAACTTTATCAACTTGATCTTTGATCTCGAATCTAGGTGGTTGTTGAACATACACTTCTTCTTCAAGAATTCCATTCAAAAATGCACTTTTAACGTCCATCTGGTATACTTTGAACTTTTTGTGATATGCAAAGGCGTGAAATAGCCTGATTGTTTCCAATCTTGCAACTGGTGCATAAGTTTCATCAAAGTCTATGCCTTCTGCTTGAGAATATCATTTAGCTACAAGCCTAGCTTTGTTTCTGATGATATTCCCTTCTTCATCAAGTTTGTTTCTAAAAACCCATTTGGTTCCAATGATATTCACATGAACTGGTCTTTCTACCAATTCCCATACTTGATTTCTTTCAAATTCATTCAATTCTTCTTGCATAGCTAATATCCAGTCTGGATCTTTCAAAGCTTCTTCTATTTCCTTAGGTTCATATTGAGATAGAAAACATGCAATCATTGCATCTAGTTGATGTCTTGTTCAAACGCCAGCTTGAGTGTCACCAATAACTTGTTCTTCAGGGTGATCTCTCATCCATTGATAAGCAGGTGTTTGCATCAAAGGATCTATATTTTGTTCGACTGGTTCTTCGAGAACTGGTTCTTGAATTTCTTCAACTAAGTCAGAATCATGTTGTTTTGGAGTGGGTTGTTGAGCAGTTGGAAACTGAGACTGATCTGGATCTGAACATTCTGAAATCCGTAGTCTTCCAATGTCAACAAAAATAGATTCTGGCAATACTAGTAACCGAGACTGAGAAACTGGTTCTGGTCTGTCTTCAGTTGTTTCACCAGGGAAGTTTGGTTCATCAAACACTACATGTATAGATTCCTCAAGCTTGAGTGTTCTTTTATTTAGTACTCTAAAAGCTTTGCTGACACTTGAATATCCTAGAAAAATTCCTTCATCAGCTTTGGGCTGAAAAACATGAAGTTGATCTTTCCCATTATTGTGTATGAAACATTTGCTTCCAAAAGCATGAAAGTAAGAAACGTTTGGTTTCCTTCAATTCCAAATTTCATAAGGAGTTTTCTCACGCCTTTTATTCATGAGAGCTCTGCTTACGTGTATAGCAAGTCGTGTTAATCGCTTCATCCAATATCTTATAGGTAATTTTGCTTCACGGATCATCGTTCTTCCCGCTTCTTTGAGTGTTCGATTTCTCCTTCAAATTTACACCATTCTCATTGAGGTGTTGTTTGAGCTTGACAGTTGGTGTAAAACACCATTTTCTTCACAATATTCAAAAATCACATTGTTGTGGAATTCAGTTCCTTTGTCTGATCTTATCATCACAACTGATACTCCTTTCTGATTCTGAAGTCTCTTGAGTAGTTCAGTAAGTCTTTGCATGGTTTCACTTTTCTTGGTTAAGAAGATAACCCAAGTGTATCTTGAAAAATCGTCTACTACAACCATGTATACTTCTTTCCACTGATACTAATTGGTGTTACAGGTCCAAATAAATCAATATCTAGTAGTTCTAGGACTCTGGTTGTTGAATGCTGAGATTTAGTCTTGAAACTTGCTTTTGTTTTCTTTCCTTGTTGACATGCATCACATACGCTATCCTTCTTATATGAGATTTCTGGTAGTCCAATGACTAGCTGTTTCTTGACAAGGGTGTTGATGTCATCAAAGTTTAGATGACTCAGTTTCTTATGCCACATCAAACTGATTTCTGATTTGGTATGCACAAGCAAACAAGTTTCTGCAACGGCTGTTGCCCAATCTACAACAAACATATTCTCTTTTCTTCTTCCGGCTAAAACAACTTGAAATGCTGTTTCGCTGACGACAATGCCGAAATCTTTGTCAAAAGTAACTTTGTATCCCATATCACAGAATTGACTGGTGCTGAGCAGATTGTAATGTAATCCTTCTACATAAGATACATTCTTGATTGTGATTCCATTTCTGATTAAGGTACCATATCCTTTGGTGTTTCCAGGTTTGTCTTTACTTCCGAAATTAACTTTTGGTCCATCTTTAGCAATAAAATTACTGATACAGTCCTTGCTCTTTGTCATGTGTCTAGAGCAACCACTGTCAAAGTACCATACATCCTGCAATAAAAATTAAACATTTTTTGGTACCCAACTCTGTTTGGGTCCATGGGGGTCAGTTGTCAGTACAACTCTTGGAATATATCCTTTAGGTATTCTTCAGATATTGTTGCACTTGTTTTCATATATGTAAGGCATACTCCCATAGTATATATGCTTGGACTGTGTTTTATTTATATGATCTCTCGGATCTTTTGACTGAAACTTATTTCCATGATGATTTTTATTATTGAAACTTGAATAATAACCATCATTTCTTTTGTACTGAGGTTTATGTTGAGGACTGTAACGAGTCCTTTGCTGACCTTTGGGCTGAAACTTGTAATAAGTTTTCTGCCTGAAATGATTGTTTTTATCAGTTTGAATATTGCATTCAGAGATATTCCAGTCATCATCAGTTGGAAATAATCTGCCTTTCCCTCTGATTTTGTGAATCTTTGAATAATTAATATTCTTGGATTTATTAAGACTGAAGTTTCTCTGATTCTTGGCCTGATCAGCTTTAGTAGATACAACAGTAGATCTACTTTTTCTATTTTCATGATGTTCAACTGATTTACCTTTTTGGTTGAACCTGTTGTTCTTTACAGTAGATCTTTTTGAAAATTGACGCTGATGTTGACTTGATTCTGATCGCGGTCTGATCAGGTTATAAATTTATTTTACTTGACCACCAAATACTAGCAATAGCACTAGGTACATCATAGCATAGCGACGGTGAATCAAGGTCGATCCTCAGGAATCAAAATGTGGACCCTAGGTTTAAATAATTAACTCACCTAATTCGTTATTGAACAACGATCCTAAGACCAACATAAAAGACAAAATAAAATAAACAAACTCAAACCTAAAAGACACATACGTAATTAACCTACCAATTACCAACGTTATCGTTTGGACCAAGACAACTTATATAAGATAACCTAACTCATTAACTATCAATGCAGCTGTATTCATATTTAATTGGCTACGGAGTCATCCCTTAACTTGACTTAGCACCGGTTAGGTTACTAGATCAACGTGGTATTGTTACGTGACTTCACCTTTTGGGTATCCATCTCATATAACTCACACGCTCATTATTCTAAGGATGCCGATATTAACCATACACCTCGCTTAGGCAACATTCCTATCGTTAGGCGTACTTCCTAAACGATCGCTCAAGCCCTCGTCCTATTAACAATTACTTGGTAAGTCTCTTGTTAATCTACGATTCACATATGACTAGGTGTCGACAATTCCCTAATACAAAACTAATCTAGATCTTGCTGAAAGTCCTGAAAGATCGTTCGTGAGCCGAACTAGACGTCTTATATTGGTATTTCCTAATAATACGCTAATGAAAAACTGACGAGCGACGTAGCCGTAGCCATACCTACTGAGAAAGTAAATTCAACTAGGTTAGACCCACCATAAAGATGTGGCAGACTTAACTGACGAAACTAGGGCTCGGTCGACCGAGTGAAGGGGCTCGGTCGACCGAACGACTCTGTTCGGTCACCCGAACGAACTCAACCCTAATTACATCCTAGAACCAACCTCTCAGTGTTTCCTCATACAGAACAGATTAAACAACAATTCGTACATTACTTATGTAAACTATCATAGATACACAGTAATTAAATCACATAGAGTCATGAATAAATCTAGATTATGACGTAGGTCATGGGATCCTCATTGACAAGGTGTCACCACCTCCTAACGTCATAGCCGAGAATCACATCATCTAGCTATGTTTAATTAATTCAAACAATAAGAACATAATTGGAAGAATTAATTACTTGAAAATAAAACATGAAGATTAAGGGCTTACATTGTTGCAGCCCTAACTTGCTGAAAAACTCTCAATGTGTAGTTCTCTTTTATCAATGATTAAATCAATGTATGAATATATAATATAATACTAATGACAATGGGTTTATATAGAGCTCAAAACCGACTAATGATCGGATAAGGATCGGATTCCCTAAACCCTAACTGACTTAAGTAATACGCTGGACTGTGCTAGGCTTTAAGTCCACTCGGTCGACCGAATAGCTGGGATCGGTCGACCGAGCCTTCACTTCTCCTGGGCTTTGTCTTCTATCTTCTGCTGGGCTCTGCATTGTCCTGGATCTTTAATTCCTTCTCCGTAGTCCGTCCATAATGCTCACTGTATTTATCATACAAAAACATAGTTTGTAATACCAAATAATGCAATAAATCATCGAAATGCAGAATAACGAATCGTAACTCGGGGTATATATAAATTAGGCATATTACGACTTATTATCCCTACATTAATGCTCTTTCAAACTAGAATCGGGGATACAGATCATAGAATAACGGGTACAATTTGACCGTCATCAACTACCCCCCACTTAGCCTTTGATCGTCCCGATCAAAGTATCAATAAGTTATTCCCCAGATAATCATTTTCCAATGGTCAAATTATACTAACACAAGAAACTCGAATCAACTCATATTGCTTATGCTTATAAGGTATACATTATTCATTACTCACTATGAATCGAGGTGACGTGTGCATGTGCATTAGTTGTATATGAATGTAGCAAGATTAGAGTTTATGCTAACTTCGAAATCTCAACCTACCAACATCAGCATTCCCACTTCTTAAGCCTCGCAATGGTTAAAGCACTAAAACAATAAGCAAGAGCGTATCTATAGGGTTTTTGGACTTGGAGACCGAGTACTACTCAAAGCCTCTAAAGAATTGAATATTCTTTTCATGTCTTCATATTTTTCAAATACTATCAATCTCAAGGAAGAAAACTTTTTAGAGTATCCCCCTATCTTAGATTATGCATAGCATTGAATATTACCACAAGCGCGGGGCTACTTTGGTAATGTTACTACAAGCCCAGTGTTTAACATTTTTGCTAAAACACAGGTACGTCTCAAGCTTATTACTTCGCTTTTATTGGCAAGAATATCAGAATACATCAGCAGATAGATATTGACACTAAGTTTACATAACCAATCATCTACGCAATGTACACATAAAATTCCACATTTTTATTATAAGCGCAATATTCATCGATTCATTTATTGAGTAATTGAATAATAAATAACTACTCGCAACATATGATATGAATATCATTAAGTTTACTAGAAATATATCGCAAAAGTATAAAGTGATCACGTACTCATGAATCATGGTTCCTTCCTCATTAAATACAATATTCGGGACTTCACAAAAGTAAATGTGATTCTATGTTTAAAAGTTTAAATTTTACTCATTTATTATATTATTTGATATATAGAAGCTTATTCGAGCAAGCTAAGTGACTCGTACCCCCCACTTAAACCATGCATTGTCCTCAATGTATAACAAGAAAGAGCAAAAATAGGAACTTAGCTCGGATAAGCGGGAGGCGGAACAAGTCGTGGGGAACTCCGGAGAATTTTGATGAGACAAATCTGATTTACCAAGCTGCGATAAAATGCAACCTCTGCAACAAACATCTTTAACACAAAACTTGGAACGCGTTACGAGGTTAGTCGAAAAAATATAATCATATCGAATGGACTGTAAAAGGTATAATAATTTCCTTAAACATATTTAAGCCCATACTTAATAATTATAGTGAAAATAATGCACAAATATCCAACACATTAAATAAGACAAATTTTATTCATTAGGGAAATTCAAAACGAACTCCATACAACACGACTTAATTTATTGGTACAACGAAATCAAAAATAAAAACACATTGATAAAGAGAAAATTAAAGGATCACACAGATGCTTAGTCCGAAGGTATATCGTTCGGATCAACGAAAGCTAATGGAAGAACATTGGGGTCCGCTTCAGGAAAATCTTGGAATTGCTCATCCTCATCCCCTGGACCGTCATCATCAGGGTGCACAAGAGGTGGTGCTACAGAATCCAAAGAAAGGATAGGCATGGGCCTAACGTAAGAGTCACTGCCTAGCACTGGGCACTCAGCTGCCTCACAAAATGAAGTGATCAATGAACCATAGGGCAGCATGTGTCTAGGATTGCGGGCATCGGCAGTCATCTCAGAACGCATCAGTGCCCCAATATTAACAGGCCATCCTCTGCTCAACCAGTACATCAGCGTAGCATGTGCATAATAAACTGTAGACACATGCTTGGCCGGAATAATGTTAGAACGGATAAGCCTGTGTAGGCACTTATCCTCCCACCGCCTAAAGTATGGCTCCTCAAAAGTGCGAGCAACTTCCCCTATTGTCCATGCTATCCCGAGATGGGCACCAACCTCCTCCAACCACGCATCAGACTCATCAAACGCGACAGTGTACTCTGGCTCCTCCTCCGGGGTATCGAGACCATAATAATTATTAATCGTCCCCGGAGTAATAACAATGGATTTGCCACGAACTTGGACTAAATGTGTGTGTGGGTGCACGCGTAAATAAGAATAAAATTCTCTTACCCAATCGACATTGACTTGGCGGTGGCGCAACAACCTCTTGCCAGCGATAGTATTCCACGAGATCGAATGTACTCTTGACCACGCTTGGTCAAATCTAATCCCGAGCCCGGTGTACGGCGAGTTGTTGAAGAAATTCTGATAAACCGAAAATACTTCTTGGCTAGCAAATTGCGGTACCCCGTTGATCAAGGGTATGGCATTGTCGACTGCTACAAACTGTGCGGACGATCGGCGTCTTGGTGGCATAACTGCAGAACTGGAACAGAGCACGCCGAAGGATGATGCAAGAGTGGAGGCTCTCGGTCGACCGAGAGAAGGGCCTCGGTTGACCGAGCAGAGGAGTTCGGTCGACCGAACTGATGAAGCTTAGCTGCTGAGGTTCAGGTCTTCTCTGTGACAGCCTGGGTTGGATAATCCTTCGAGATCTGAAACAGGCACAATTTGTGATATTGGAGGATCATTTAGATTACTATCCCCAAATTTTGGGTGGATGGAAGTTATGAGAAAAAAATTAGAAATGGGAATTTATGGAGAGAAGAGGAAGAAGAAAATTGGGGTCTTGGAAGATGAAGATTTTGTGGTGTGGGAATGATGAAGAGAAAAGGGGGTTTAAATAGAAAGATGTGGAAAGTGAAAGGTTTGAAATGGTGGAAGGTGATTGGTGGAGATAGAAAGGCAAGGATTGAGGAGTGGAATGGTTTTGTTGTAGGAATAAATTAATGGGGAAAATGAAAAGGTGTATTGGGAAATGAAAAATGGGAATGTGTAAAAATAAATGATAGTTGACCTCCTCAATTTGATACACACGAAATTTTCAAGTTAGAACACATAATTCTATCAAAATTATTATGTCACAAATTGAAAAATCCTTACCAAAAAATCGAATAATCCAACCATAATCCATTAACATATAAATCTCCACTTTTTCCAAATAATACAAATTTTAAACCAAGCATCTTTTCACCAAATTCTCATCATCAATACATTTTATAATGATTTCGCTTCCTACTCTACTTCACGTTAAAATGATTCGAGTAAAAAAAACTTTTTGCACATCCGTAACCTAATGGTCGTTGGAACACGGCAAAAATAAAAAAAAAGCTCTCGTCATTCTACGTTACTTTTATTCATAAAAAATAAAATTAAAAATTAAAAATAAAATAAAATGAAACGAGAAAAATTCTAAATTTTGAGTCTATAGCTCGACTTCCAAAATCATCACTCCTAAACACTGCCCTTGACTTGCCAGGCTTTCACCCGGCCAGCTTTCACCGAAAAAGTTTGACCGTCCTTTTCTATGAGTGCCCTTCCCTTGGATTTCAGTCCAATGAAAAGGCAGTCGAATTGACCATCCAGACAGGCGCCTACTTTTGGATTTGTCTCTGATTTCGATGAGCTTTTGTTACGAACTCTCCTAGTTCGTTTCTTCGCTCTGGTCCTCCTATCCTTAGGTAGGTCTACAGCTTCAATATTGGTAAGGGCCGGCGCAGGCTGAACTGACCTATCCCGACTTAGAATAGTAAGGACTTCCTTCTCATCTTTATCATCGACATTATCATCATCGTCCTTTCCTAACCCTTGAATGGCATCAAGCTTCTCCGAACCAACTACTTCTAACACATTCACACTTACCGGTACAGGGAAATTTGGATTTGTTATCCCATAACACTCAGAACCCTTGGCGTCAAACAATACTATCTCATGTCTAGTCATCCGTATGAAGGCTCTAGCGGTGTTGATAAACGACCTACCCAAAATGATTGGGCATTCAGGATGTTCCTCGATTTCCATTACCACTATGTCTATCTTAAACCGTAATTGCCCCACACCAATAATTATGTTGTTCGGTCTCCCAATATGATTGTCCTAGTTCCATCCGCTAATCTAACTTGGAGCGCGGGTGTTAGTGGGTGTTAAAATGAAATTCCTATCACAAAGGCTTTTAGGAAAGATATTACGGCTCGAACCGAATCAATCAAGGCTAAACCTAAATGGGTTTGTTCTGTGGTTACTCCAACCATAAAAGCTCCTGAGTCATAACTTTTGCATCGATCGAGACTCGTCTTTAATCAATATTTCATCTCTAGAACAGATGACAACAGGGCTCTTCATAGTTTGTACTACCCTCGACTTCAGATTCTATCTCGGACATGTAATCATCATAATCTAAAATTGAATCGAGAATCCGAAGAGATTTCCTCTGATTCAAAATAGACATACCTCTTTGCCAATAGGCTTTTTAGCCTCTCTTGATTTCCTTGCCTCTCGGATTTTCGCTTTCATCTTTTCTATCCTTTCCATGAGCTTTGGTGTTGTGGCTTTTTAGGTGTAGTTTTGGTTCGTAAAACCTTAACTTCTTCTTTGGCTTCAAGAAAATTGGTTGATGACATTTTGCTGATCTTGGGCAGTTTAAGTGACTTACTTGAATTATCTGCAATATTTGAAAAACAATAAACAATTAGTAAATTGACAAACAAAGATGATTGCTCAAACTGTTGTCAAACTTACAACCTACAAACAGGGGAAGCAGAACACTTTGGGAAACAACATTGTATATAAAATTAAAGTCGAAGAGGCTCGGTCGATCGAGTGAATACGTTCGGTCGACCGAACGAATACCTCCCCCATTCCTGCTTTAATCCTTTAACAGCATACAAGTACAGATAATTCGTCATAAGAAAAATAAATAATGCAACTAAAAACGATAAAGAAAGAACGAAGTAGATAAAAATAATTATTTAAACAATCATTGGGCCATTGACTCCCCGGCAACGGCGCCAAAAACTTGATCGCGGTCTGATCAGGTTATAAATTTATTTTACTTGACCACCAAATACTAGCAAATAGCAATTGGTACATCATAGCATAGCGACGGTGAATCAAGGTCGATCCTCGTGGAATCAAAATGTGGACCCTAGGTTTAAATAATTAACTCACCTAATTCGTTATTGAACAACAGTCTAAGACCAACATAAAAGACAAAATAAAATAAACAAACTCAAACCTAAAAGACACACACGTAATTAACCTACCAATTACCAACGTTATCGTTTGGACCAAGACAACTTATATAAGATAACCTAACTCATTAACCAATCAACTGGCAGTATTCATATTTAATTGGCTACGGAGTCATCCCCTTAACTTGACTTAGCACCGTTAGGTTACTAGATCACTGTGGTATTGTTACGTGACTTCACCTTTTGGGTATCCATCTCATATAACTCACACGCTCATTATTCTAAGGATGCCGATATTAACCGTACACCTCGCTTAGGCAACATTCCTATGGTTAGGCGTACTTCCTAAACGATCGCTCAAGCCCTCGTCCTATTAACAATTACTTGGTAAGTCTCTTGTTAATCTACGATTCACGTATGACTAGGTGTCGACAATTCCCTAATACAAAACTAATCTAGATCTTGCTGAAAGTCCCGAAAGATCGTTCGTGAGCCGAACTAGACGTCTTATATTGGTATTTCCTAATAATACGCTAATGAAAAACTGACGAGCGACGTAGCCGTAGCCATACCTACTGAGAAAGTAAATTCAACTAGGTTAGACCCACCATAAAGACGTGGCAGACTTAATCGACGAAACTAGGGGCTCGATCGATCGAGTGAAGGGGCTCGGTCGACGAGCGACTCTGTTCGGTCACCCGAACGAACTCAACCCTAATTACATCCTAGAACCAACCTCTCAGCGTTTCCTCATACAGAACAGATTAAACAACAATTCGTACATTACTTATATAAACTATCATAGATACATAGTAATTAAATCACATAGAGTCATGAATAAATCTAGATTATGACGTAGGTCATGGGATCCTCATTGACAAGGTGTCACCACCTCCTAACGTCATAGCCGAGAATCACATCATCTAGCTATGTTTAATTAATTCAAACGATAAGAACATAATTGGAAGAATTAATTACTTGAAAATAAAACATGAAGATTAAGGGCTTACATTGTTGCAATTACTAACTTGTCAAAACTCTCAATGTGTAGTTCTCTTTTATCAATGATTAAATCAATGTATGAATATATAATATAATACTAATGACAATGGGTTTATATAGAGCTCAAAACCGACTAAAGATCGGATAAGGATAGGATTCCCTAAACCCTAACCGACTTAAGTAATACGCTGGACTGTGCTAGGCTTTAAGTCCACTCGGTCGACCGAATAGCTGGGCTTGGTCGACCGAGCCTTCACTTCTCCTGGGCTTTGTCTTCTATCTTCTGCTGGGCTCTGCATTGTCCTGGATCTTTAATTCCTTCTCCGTAGTCCGTCCATAATGCTCACTATATTTATCATACAAAAACATAGTTTGTAATACCAAATAATGCAATAAATCATCGAAATGCAGAATAACGAATCGTAACTCGGGGTATATATAAATTAGGCATATTACGACTTATTATCCCTACATTAATGCTCTTTCAAACTAGAATCGGGGATACAGATCATAGAATAACGGGTATAATTTGACCGTCATCAGATTCATGTTGAACTTGTTTCACTGGTTCAACATGCTTCTTAATATGAGGACATTGTTCAGCTATGAACTTAACAGCAGTTTTGGTATAATGTTCAATTGCCTTACTTGTTCCACTTTTCGAAGTTTGATGTGTATCAAATCCTAAGCCAGTCCTATCTCCATATGGCTTACCAGATTTGGATCTAGTTGCTAAACTAGACTGAGCAAAAGATTCATTTGTCAGCGATGCGAGATCGATCGATTCTTTCCTTTGTCAGTTCTGCTTAGTTTTAACTTGTTCAGTTCATTATTCAATCTTTTGACTTTTAAAATTAGAGATTCTTTCTCAGCTTTGATTGATTCATAACCAGCTTGTATGGTAACAAGCGGACTCATCAAGTCGTCAAGAGTTTCTTCTAATTCTGAGTTTCTCGGATTGGAATCGGCTGTTGAAGAACATGCATTTTTCATGGAAATTTGAGCTGAGCTATATTTAGAATTTGATTCACATACCTCATTGGGATCTTCCATGTGTGCCATTAAATATGTGTCATCTGATAGCCTTTTTGTACCAGCTTCATAGTCTGATTCATCTCCAGCAAGGAGTGCTCTTCTACCAACTCTTCTTTGCTGAGTCTTCTTGGTCAGTTCTGTACATTCAGCTTTGTAGTGTCCAGGTTTCTTACAGTTGAAACAAAGATATTCATCATCTTTTCTTTTCTCAGGAGTCTTCTTGATGAACTTCTAGGTTACAGGATGACCATTCTTCATCCTTCTGATTCTACTCATCATAAAAGCCATTTGTTCCTCCATTTCATCCAACTGTGGAAGACTGTTTGTGGATGTTTCTTGAGAATCATTTGATGTTGCTGCAAGTGCTGTGGTTTTTGGTTCTTCTAGAGCTTTGATTATTGCAGCTGTGCTTGTGAAATCTTCACTGAATTCGTAAGCTTTCAAATCTGAGAAGATTTTGAAGGAGTCCTCTATATCAATTCTTCTAGATTCTTCCATAGCAGTGACCTTCATCTTCTAGCACATTGGTAATGCCTTCAAGATTCATGTATTGATTACCTTCATTGTGTATTCAATCTTGAGTAGATCTAATTCATCCATGATAGCACTGAATCTTGTCTCTATTTGGTCAATGGTTTCTCCACTTTTCATCTTGAAGAAACGTTTGCTTTGCAACTGAGATTCTGTTTTCCTTGATTGAATCAGTTCCTTCACAAACTAGTTGAAGTTTGTCCCACATTTCTTTAGCAGTTGTGCAGTCTTTCAACTTTAAGTACATATTGCTGTCAAGAGTTCTGAGGATAAAGTCCATAGCAACATTGTTGAGATTGTTTTGTTTGCGATCATCATTGGTCCATTCAGCTTTAGGCTTGGGAACTCGAACTTGATTTTCACCAACAGTTTGCATGTGAGTGATCTAAATTGGTCCATCAGTGAGTACGTCCATCATCTCATCATGAGTAGCAGCCAGAAAAGCCTGCATACGACGTTTATATTCATCAAATCTATCCATGTTGCACATAAGCATCTGTCTTGCATACCGATTGTTATCCATTGGGAGTGAGTGAAAATTGATTGTATAAGAACTGAAAACTGAGCTTTCTTATGAGAACACTAGAGGAGATTTGGAGCAAATGAGCTTCTAACAATGGCTTGTTAAAGAAACACTGCTCTGATACCAATTGTTGGTCCCTTGGAAAGGCAAACACAAGTTTAGAGGGGGGCGAATAAACTTGTCCCTAAAACTGGATTTAAAACAAATTAAGGTTCAGTTAAAACTTGTGTGGAGTTAAGCTGACTAACCTGAGTTTAAGTCAAACTGACTTTACCAAAAACTGAGTCAACCGGCAGCAGATTTATTTCTAGCCTTTTTCTTGATCTTGTTATTCTATGTGAAAGCTGACTGTGTTAAACTGAATATTGATGAATGTCAGTCTGTGAGTTGTGAGTTGTGAGTTGTATAACAATCAATCCTTAGAATGCTGTAGATAAATACTAAGTAAATAAATAAATGCGTAAAGTAAATGAGGCAAGTATTATAGAGGTTCCAGGTGATGTAATCATGTTAGTCCACTCTTCCCATGTGGTGTAGGAGGAAAATTCCACTAGAACTTCTTGAGGTGAGCTATTACAAAAAGTCCTAAACAATCGTCCTTTGCTAATCCCTAGCTTCACTATCTAAACAGTTGTAGACCAGGTAGAATTGCTTTGCTCTTCAATTGCTTGAACACTGTCCTTGAAGGGGTTACGTATGCCTCTTCACCACTACCACCACAAACACAGTCTACCCGACTGCTTGTAACAAATGTCCTTGGCAGAACCTTCCCGGTTTGCTTCACAGTCTAAACCTTTGATGTAGAATCAAAGTTGGGCTGAGAATCAATAAATTGATTCTTGGTTGTGGTTCTTCAAAGTGTCTGAATCTAGATAAATTCTGTGTAGCTTGAACACTTGAAGAAATTCTTGATATGATCTTGTTATAGCAAGAGATGATAGCAATTCGAATAACTAAGACTAGTGCACAAAAATGCTTGTTGATCTTATAATTCTGTTAAATCTTCGTATTTGATCCTTGGTGCAATGTCCTCTATTTATAGTGTGAGGTCCAACGTTCAATTTTTATGAATTCGAATTGTATCAGCGTCTATCTTGTAACGGCTATATTTTCTGACCGTTCTGATGTGTCATTATTTCATCCAATAAAATTGCTTCCTTTTAAAACGTTTGACTATACTATCACTTTGTTGGATGGCTGACATATAAAACTGAGTTTCCTCATCAGTTTTGTACCATGTTCATTAGTTGTCAGTTCTTGACTGACTTGGAGCATTAACTGAGATTTTACTCTTTTTCAAATATCAGTACTCCAGTTTACATTTGATTATAATTGACATGATCAGAGTACACCATAAACAATTATCTTCTAAGAATTCATTGTCTTTATGATTCTTAGGTCCTCATACAAGATCCATAAAGTCAGTTCAGGTCACCACAAACTTGCCTGAAGTCTAACTTTATAGTCTCGACTTGTAAACGTCATAACTGAGTTTGAACCCTCAGTTCTTCAATCTTCTATAACTGAGTATGTGACCCTCAGTTCTTCATCAACTGAGTTTGAACCCTAGTTCTTCAATCTTCTAGATAAGCCAACCGAGTTTGTGTCCCTCATCGAGCTTATCTTTTTCAGTTTCATATTGGTGTATTCTTAGTCACTTTATTTATCTTAATGATTTCCAGTTTTCTAAATGATTTCCAGTTTTCAATTTCACGACACACTAACTATTACAATGCTTGTCTGATGTAACCTATACAAATATCAGACTCTAGTAAAACCTATACATTCAATTCTAGACATCTTTTAGCTTTTCACTATAACAGCTAGCTTCAGCACTTCATCAACGAGGTTGAGATAATATTCTGAGTAAATATGATGAATTATCATCAAAACATAAATTTTATTTCCAACAGAGATAGAATTTTGCTGAACCATGATACTAGTCTGCTGCGTAACATTTTGCATGTTCCAGAGGTGCTTTTCTATCCATCTTGCATCCAGCATAATCAGAGTCTAAATATGATATCAACTTGAATCCTCCATCTTTTGGATACGAAATTTCAACATTGATGGTGTTCTTCTGATATTTGATTATTCTTTTGGCTGCTAGAAGATGTGATTCTTTTGGTTGAGCTTGAAATCTTGCACATACTCCTACTGCAAATGCTATAGCAGGTCTGCTTGCAGTTAGGTAAAGTAGGGATCCAATGATTCCTCTATAAAGTTTCTGATCAACATCCTTCCCACTTTCATCTTTTCCAAGAATAGCTCTTGTACATATTAGTGTATCTGAGGTGCCACTTGTGTCCATGCCATACTTGTGTATCAAGTCTTTTGTGTACTTGGCTTGATGGATAAAGATGCCATCTTTCATTTGCTTTACCTGTTGTCCAAGAAAGCAATTTAGTTCTCCCATCATGCTCATCTAAAATTTGCTTTTCATTAAGTTTGCAAATTTCTCACATAGGTTCTCATCTTCTGATCCAAAGATAATGTCATAAATATGGACTAACAGGGTGCTTGTTCCTTCCTTTAGCTTGAAGAGAGTTTTATCAATTGTTCATTTTGTTGAATCCATTGTTGATCAGGAATTGTGATAGTGTTTCATACCAGGCTCTGGGTGCCTGTTTGAGTCCATAAAGTGCCTTCTTGGGCTTGTATACTTTATCTTCTTTCCCTTTTATTTGAAAACTGGGAGGTTGTTCCACATATACTTCTACTTCAAAAAGGCCATTCAGAAATGCACTCTTGACATCCATTTGATAAACTTTGAAGTGTTTGTGGGCTGCGAATGCTAATAAGGGTCTGATTGCTTCCAATACTGCTACTGGTGCAAAGGTTTCATCATAATCTATTCCTTCTGCTTGAGAGTAGCCTTTTGCAACTAGCCTTGCTTTGTTTCTGACAACTGTTCATTGTTCATCCATCTTGTTTCTGAATACCCATTTTGTTCCAATGATGTTGGCTATGTCTTGTCTATCAATAAGTTCCCAGACTTCATTTCGTTCAAATTCATTTAGTTCTTTTTGCATGGCTGTAATCCAGTCAGCATCTTGGATTGCATCATCTATTGTCTTGGGTTCTATTTATGATAGGAAACATGTTAGCATATTCTCCAGCTTGTCTTTGGTTCGACTCCGGTGATGAATGTCTCCAATGGCTTGATCTTTAGGATGGTCTCTCAACAGTTTGAGGTCAGGTTGAAGTTGTTCTTGACTTGGGGCTTCGACAACTTCATTTTCTGTATCAGCTACATGCTCTTGTGCTGGTGCCTCTTCTGTTGTATTGACTGATGACTCATCTTTATTTCCAAAATTATGATTCTGAATGGTAGCTGGTACTTTTGTATTCATATAAACTTGTCTTTGACCTGCTTCTTCTTCAAGTTCTTGAAAGCTTTCACCATTTGTGTTTGGTTCATCAAAAACTGCAAGAATTGATTCTTCAATCACCAAGGTTCTTTTCTTAGCAATTTAGTGTCTGAGTATCCTATAAAGATTGATTCATCGGCTTTTTCATAAAAAGTATGCAGCTGATTTATGTTCAAAACAAAACGTTTAGATCCAAACATATGCAAGTGTGAGATGTTAGCTTTTCTTCCATTCCATATTTCATATGGAGTTTTTCCATGATGTTTGTTGATGATTGATCTGTTTTGAGTATTGCATGCTGCATTTGCTGATTCAGCCCAAAATCTCTTTGGCAAGCATGTTTCTGCAATCATTGTTCTAACTGCTTCTTTGATTGTCCCATTTCTTCTTTCTGCTACACCATTCTGTTGTGGAGTCCCTGCTACTGATAGTTGATGCAGTACTCCATTTTCTTCATAGTAGGTTCTGATAATTTCATTTAGAAACTCTGTGCCTCGATCTGATCTGATCTTTATAATCATCAGTTCCTTCTCATTTTGAATTCTTCTAAGCAAATCTAGCAACTTTTTGAGTGTCTCTCTTTTCTTGTTCATGAATATGGTCCAGGTGAATTTGGAAAAGTCATCCACCACTACTAGAGTGTGTTTCGTTCCACTTACACTGACTGGTGTGACTGGTCCAGAAAGATCCATATGCAATAGATGTAAGATTCTTGTTGTTGATTGATAGGGCTTTGACTTGAAGGAGCTTTTGATTTGCTTCCCTTTTTGACATGCATCACATAGACTTTCTTCTTGAATGTGATCTCTGGTAAGCCTTCAACTAACTTGTTCTTTGACAGTGTGTTGATGGTTTTGAAGTTGAGATGATTCAATCTCCTATGCCAAATCCAGCAGGTTGATTGTTTACTTTTGACAAGCAAAAATGTTTCTGCTCTTGCTGTCTTCCAATGTACCGCATACATGTTGTTTTCTCTCCTTCCTGCAAGTACAAATGTGTTTGTTTGATTGTGAATCACTTTTATCCATCCTTGTTGAAGTGTACATTGTAGCCTTTGTCACAAAATTGGCTGATACTTAGTAGATTTAAATTCAGTCCTTTCACATAAGCCACATTTTGAATCTTCAAACTATTTTTGATCATTATGCCTTCCCTCTTAATTTTACCAGGGTTTTCTTTGCCTCCAAAAGTAACTTTGGGTCCATCAAAAGCTTTAAAGTCAGTGAGCCATCCCGTGTTCCCTGTCATGTGTCTGGAACATCCATTGTCTATATACCAGACAACCTACAAAACAAATTAATTTTGTTTAGGTACCCAACACTGTTTGGGTCCATACCTGTTAGAAGTCATGCCTCCTACTCCTAGTGTGTATCCAAAGGATCTTCTTTCTGGATAATTAAAGTCATCAAATTCATATAAGGTATGGCAGAATAACTTCTAGTGTTTCTCCTACAGGTGTTCTGATACTTTTCTCTACTTTTTGGTGCATTTGCATCCTTTTTCACTCTCCAATATGTAGAAGGAAACTTATTTCCATGCTGCTTCTTGTGTCCATGAATATGCCTTGGTTGGTTTTTCTTAAACACTTTGATGCATGTTATGAAATGGTTTCTTCTTATATATTGGGGGTGTGATCTTCCAATCATCCTCAGAAGGGTAAAGTCTTCCCTTACCTTTCTGAACCCCTTTGCCTTTATTTGGATGGATTGATGATTTACTCTACTGTTTCACTACACTAGGTTTTCACTTCATCAGTGCAGGATGAGTGATTGAAACTATGGTCTGTACTTTTCTGAATTTTGGTCCAGTCTTGGTCCTGGATTCAAAATTGTGTTGTCCATTGTTTCTATTTTCATCCTGATTGTTGTAGCCAAGACCAGATCTGGATCCAATCCTTTTTGGGGGTTTGTAAGAGGGTGCAATATGTGGTGCAGTGGTGATCTTAACTTGTAGGGAGGTTTTCTCAGCTGGTCTTCAATACCAGATGTATGTACGTCTGATGTTTGTTGATCAGGTGAGTTTACTTCCTTACTTGTTGTTCAGCTTTTAGTTCATCTAGTTCATCTTTTAGCCTTCTATTTTCCTCTCTCAGATTCTCATACTCCTGTTCGAGAACTTCATGAGTCATCTCAATTTTTTCAAATTTACTCATAAGATTTTGGAGTAAATTTGTAGAATCTAATGGGAGAATAGAGGATTGTGCGGTGTCAGATGTGGATGCTCTTGATGATGAATATGAACTAGAAGTTACCTCTGTTTCATTTGATTCTTTAGCCATAAGGCATAAGTAAGCCTTTTCATTGTCTGAGCTGTCAGCTTCATCATCATCAGCCTCATATTCAGATGATTCTTCATTCCTATCACGGCTAGTTTCAGCTTTGAGTGCCTTCTTACTTTTTAATCTTTTCAGTTGTCTTGTACTTCTTCTTATCCTCATCTTTGTCCTTTTCTTCAGGGCAATCAGCCTTGAAATGACCTTTCTTCTTACAGTTGAAGCATCTGTATTCATCATCCATTTCTTCATGTCTTTGCTTGAGCTTGACTTCCAGTTTGATGATGAACCTCCTTTGAATTGCTTCTTCTTGCTAAACCTATCAAAATGTTTAACCAGTAAAGCTACATGTTCCTTCAGCTCCTGTGTCTCTTTGCCGTTTGTGTCAGCTATTTTGCTTTCTTTGGGTGCAACTTGATTACCGCCTTGTGTGCCTCTGCTGGTGTACTGTCTTCACTGTTCAACTCAAATTCCCGAGCCTTTAACTGAGACATCAGAGTCAAGGTTTCAATGTTTGCAAGATTTGTTGTCCCTCTATTTACTGATGTGATGATCATTCATATCTCAGGTAAGCCTCTCATGATTTTTAGACAGACTTCCTTCTGTGGATATGTATGTCCAAGCTGCTGCAGTTCAGTGATGATGCTTGAAAATCTGTTATCCATCTGATGAATGGATTCACCAGTCTCTATTTTGAAGTTCTCAAATTTCTGTTTTGCAACAGATAATTTGTTTTCTTTAACTACTTCTGATCCTTCATTGATTAATGCTAATTTGTCCTACATATCCTTTGTTGTTTTGAAGTCTTTGATCCTCATGAACATGTTACTATCCAGAGTCTTCAAGATCATGTCTTTTTCAACAAAAACTATATTTGCTCTTCTCCTGTCATTTTTTGTCCAATCTTTCTTGAGTTTATGTATTTGTTTTCCTTGATCTGCTTATGTGGTTATCACAGTTGTGATCATGATTGGTCCATCATTGATTACATCCAGCATCTCCTCATGAGTCGCTGCAAAATGAGACAACATCCTTATTTTATATTCATCAAAATTATTAACATTGAACACAAGTACCTTTGACATAAAATTTGAGGAATCCATAAGTACAAATAAGAGATATGTATAGAAAGCACAAATTTGAAAACTACTTTGAAATTATGTGATCTCCTTGTTACCAGAAATTAGATCTGAACAGGTTCTGACACTAGGAACACCACTCTGATACCAATTGTTGGTCCCAGAGAAGGGTAAACCTATAGTCATGAGGGGGTGGGTGAATGACTATATTGGAGTTTCAAAAACTTTTCTTGTATTTAAAAGCTTTTGGGCAGTGGATAAGTCCGTTCTAAAAATGTTGCTTCAAAGTAGAATATGCAATAACAGATATGGAGTATGCAATGAAATAAAGTGCTATAAAGTAAGATGCTGAAAGTAAATAGACACAATGGTTTATAGTGGTTCAGGGTGGTGTAATCCCATAATCCACTCTTCTCCTATGATGATTGAAGGGATTCACTATTGTTTTCACAGATACAATAGCACGATTGTCCTTGGCTACACAAGCTTCACAATATGCAAGACTATCACTCCATGAATTCAAAAGCTTAAGTGACTCAGTCTCCATAACTGCTCCTTGAGAACAAAACTTTCAGCAGCTATCATAAAGGTTGCAACTCCTTCTCAGATTCCTCTGATTCAATTGCCTCAGTTCATGTGAATTGGATTCATAGACTTGTTATCAATCTCAGTGCTTGATATGGAATTTGAGCTCTGATTTCTGGGTTGATCTCTAGATGTTTCTCTTAAGTGCAGATAGAAGGCTTTTCAAATTGACAGAGTTTTTGCTTGTTTCTTATCAGATTGAATCGTTGTTTTTCTTGTCTGTCAATGCCTTCTATTTATAGCCTTGATAATCCTTGATTTGAATATCCGTCCTTTGGATATTTAATGTGGAGAATAATCCTTGATTTAATTCTTGATTCCCCCTTAATTATATTCTCCTTGATTTCAGTGATCGGATTTTTCTTCAAACATTTATCAAAAAATTCCTCCTTGATTGATGCTCAATTGATTGTGCATTTAATGTTTGATCTTCGTCTTTTGAAATATGAATGAGTAAAGTTTACTTGGCCGTTCCCTGAACGGTTAAGTGATACTTTTGACTTTGCTGTTTATGTCTTCCTTCACTGCTTTTCTTTTACTCAGCCGATAGTCAGTTTACTTTGCCAGTTTACTGCTTTGTTATTTTCTTTGATCTTTCAGGTACTTCTTGTACTTCACTGATCCTTGATTTGGGGTGAGATCAGTGTACACCATATTTGACAATGTAATTCATCATTTGAATTATAACTTGGACTTATCCAAGGTCATCACAGACTTCCTTGGTTATAAGTCAGACCATAATGTCTTCATGCTTCTCTACTGGTACTTGGCTGGCTTCACTCTGCCGAATATCTGTTTTACTTCACCATCATACAACTAGTACAATAATTGTCTGACTCAACTTATACAACATGTCAGACTCTAAGTAAAGACTTATACAGAGAATTCTAACTTATTTCCGGTTTGCTATAACAGGTAGTATGACCATCATCAAAACATAATAAAATGTTCCTAACAATTTCCCTTTTTTTGATGATGCCAAAACCCTCATAAGCCTGGACATAAGTGTATACCAATTTTCATTATATTAAACAGAGTAAAAACTCAAACTTTTCTTCATCCATTCAAGTGCAGTAAGAAATGTAGGTTCAAAACATATTCAGAGTACTAAAATTATATTTCGCTTAATTCTGCTTTGTACCTCTTGAACTTTGTTGTCTGGACCTCCTCCATATCTTTCCAATTGATTTCTGGAAACATCCACTTCCAGTATTCCATAGCAATATAGTTGGAGACTCCCTTAAATACCCTATTGTCAAAGAGTCTGTGAAAATCAGGCATAGTCTCATTTGCCCTAGGTTCTCCAAAGTATTTTTCAAGTCTATCCCTTGCTTCAGCAATGTATGAGTCAGCAAACTTGAGATTCTTGAACAGATCCCCATGTTCTTGTCGGTACATTTTCCCCATAGGATCGAAAAATTTTACCATGTAATTGAAATCTTCTTGTTATTCACTAGGTAAATCTTCTGGTCCTTTTGTAGAGAGGGGTATGGATGTACTTGGTCTACTGGTAGAGTCAGATCCAGTATGCTGTTGGTAAAATGAATGATCGACTCTGGTAATCATGATTAAAACCAATTATAATGAATCTTTTTCTATTTTGCAACGTATTGATAATATATTCGGATTGACGTAATTAATCAAGATGAATCGCAACATATAACCTGACGATGAACTGACCAGAGAAGTTAGGATATGAGATAAAAAATAGAAAAACCGGAGGGTAAAATTGGCCGAGTGAAAACGTGACAACGGAACCCGATTTCCTACCCGGGGGCAGATTTGTCCTGGAAAGATGAATCTTATTGAAATTTGTACTCGAGATCTTAATAATGTTAAAATCACAGTTTAATTGAAACTACACCGTTTGTGTTAAATCGATCCGCTTGACAACCGGAGCCTCTTGAATAACATCGGCCATATGACGAACAGAATAACCTCTTTTATCCGGGGTAGATTTGTACTCGGTACTGTTCCAGACTAACTAAGATTAGCATGGGGCAGTTGTGGACCTTGGGTGATGACATTTGACATTATGACATTTTATTCCCTCGTGTGAGGAGGAGTTGTCTAGCTTAGGAGTACACCGATTCATATATAATTTACACCTTGAATAAAGGAAGATCTGTCTTATTTATTTCTACTAAAAGATATTGATTCAGTAAAGTATTCTTGGCTAGATCCAAAAATATATCTATATATCTATTAGTATTTATTTCTTTGTTTTACTAACATCTAACTCTAACAATCTAACTACTAACATAATCTAACCCAGAAAAGTAAAAAGCTGCGACTTAGATCGAGTTAATAATAGCTTCTTGGTGTTTAACCCCACTTAAAAGAATTACCATGTTTTCCTGTGGATACGATACTCGACTCACCGACTAGAGCTACAATTTGACCCGGTACACCGCCGGTTAGGATCTCAGATAGCCTAGGTAATGTCCGTCGAGTTTTACGACGCCGCTTCGGGGTTAGGTTTTGGTCTGTCAGCTTTTTGGCGCCGTTGCCGGGGATACGAAGGCATTGTGTCTACGTCCCCTGGGAAACGACGCTAGGAAAATATCCTTGATAATCCGTTGCCGGGGAAAACGTCGCTAATTTCTTTCTTTGTGTCTAGGGTTACTACTTGTATTAGCTCAAAATTCTCGAGGATAAGTCAACACTTTTCTCAATTTCATTTTTTTTTTTTTTTTTTTGGTACTCACGTATTGGAAAGATACCAATTTATATATATATATATATACATCCTTATATATATATTTCACCTATTGGTAAGATTCCACTTTAAAAAAAATATAAAAAAAAAAAAAATAATTTCTCGGTAAATACCGAGTGGATTCGGTAATTATCGAGAGAAAAAATAATAATCAATGTGTTTTTTTTATTCGATTTCGTGATCTTTTCTATTCGATATTTTTCACAAAAATCATCAAATCGAGTAATGAAAACGGTCGAAATCAGTAATGAAACACCATCTGATTCAGGTTTTATCTATTTCAAGTTATTTTTCTATTTTTCGATAGTTGATGACTAGAAGTGGTAAGGCCCCACTCACTCCTTATAGGCCTGATTTAAACACTTACGAAAGGCAGTTAAGAGTAGAGAGTAAACGCGGTCATATCGATCGAGGAAATCGACCAAGTATCATTTTCAAATCGAAATACGAGAATGACTCAAACTAGTGATGAAACACACCGAGCGAGGGCTTGATCATGCCCAAGGAATATTAATAAATAAAATAAAAATAGAAATAATCGAATTGGAAGCGAGTTGGAAGGAACCAAGTTTGAAAGGTCCAATTCAAACCGAACCTTATCCGGCTCAACCCAAATTCATCTCGGTTCAACCAGATAAGGCAACACCATATCCAATTCATATTTTGAAGAAAAAGGTACAGAATGATGAAACACAGTCATTCGAGGAAGCTTTACCATATTCATCTAATGACAAGGGTAAGGGAGGTATACATTCTATCCCTATTACAAAGATGAAGTTGGATAAAAAGTATGTATGTTTTCTTGACGATTTTAGTAAGGGAGAAGTTTGGGAGTTAATCATGAGAGCGTTGTCTTCAACACTTACAATTCATTGAAATATCCATGCATTACACTAGAATCTTGTTCTTGTGTGTACACTTTGTGTTTTTTTTGCTGTGGATTGTACTAACATGCAGGTAATTGAAGAAGATGACTTGAAATAATGTGTGAAAGCTCGCAAACCTAAAGCTCGAAAATCAAAGAAAAAGGTCAAGAATCGTTTGGATTGGTGGAAATTGTCTAACCTCTGTTGGAAACCGGTATTGAAGAAGGATGCCGGTACCAGTTCCTTAAAAACTGAAGCACGGTAAAGTCTGGCTATAGACTATAAATGTAGTCAATGACGGGTACTATCCTTCCTTTTTACTCCTTAAGCATTTATTTTTAGTGGATTATGTGCTTAATTGTTACGTGCTTTTGTGAGTAATTGTTAGAAGTATCCCGTTTTGTTTAGTATATTATATTAGTTAATCCTTATCATTTTGGTCGAGCAAACGACGTTAACCAAAAAAGCGCTACCGGGAGGCGACCCGTAAAAATGTTAAATATAATAATTACTCATACTTTGGATGATACTTTGCTAATACTTAGGATTGATTTTCATTTTGTTTCACCAAGTCTTAGGATGAATGTTTGAATGACATTAAACGGGAACGATTAGGTGGTTATCCGAAAATCCTGATGGAATCAAAGAGAAAATTCAAATGCATCATTTCTTGGACTTAGATTGTTAGAACGATTTGAAATAACCCTTGAGGATCTGGGTATAAAAGACTCAGAGTTAATACTTTGTCACATATTTCATATCATGATCTAGCATGTTTTAAATTTCAAATAATGTGTGACATGTATTAGTTCAACTACTGTGGAATATTGTGTGTTTTAAATCAATAAAAGTTTATGTGGTGTGTTTATCTACCCTTTTGCATTACACTGTCACACTCCACATACTTTTATTTTATTTGCACACACAACGGTCATAACTTTGACCCACCCACCCACCCTTTTTTATCATCCGAGTATTTGTTTTGACTTGTTTTAGTGCACCATTGCTTTCCCAACAACTTATTTACACTCACTTTACATTGAGGACAATGTAAGTTCGTAAGTGGGGAGTGGAGTCGTTGGTCTAGCAATGGCGTTAATGTTTATTTTGTATCAATAAATCCCTTAGTTTTTGATCTTTTTCGAGCATTATTTAGTTGATTAAAATAAACTGTATAAGGTATATATTTCATGGATTTGAAGATGTAATGATCAATTTGGATGTGTATAACCAACGTGAACCGTAAGTGCATTGTAATTCCAAATATATTTGTGTAACATGAATTCCTTCACGTAAGCCTTTGATATTGAAACAAAAATTTTAAACTGTATCCATTCAGTATCCTAGTTGTTATTCTAGATAATAACAGTAACTTAGTACCTAACTTTTGAACGTGTACTGTGAATATCTGAAGGTTTGAATGTGATAGAAAGGATATAAGTTAAGTTTATGAAAAAATAAATAAATAAATAAATAAAGATGAACTATCTATATGTCGGTTGTAGCTACCAATGATTTGAGTGCAGTAGGGCGTTATCACGAAACGTCCTATATCACTATGAGGTTTAAAAGCTCCCGACTGCCTGATGATAGTAGTCCAGCTAGGGTGTTATCACGAAACGTCATATTGCTGGGAATGAAGGCATATACTACACATGTGAAATTAAGTTCATAAAACAAAAAAAAAAAACAAAAAAAATAAATAAATAAATTTAAGCGTGGTTGAAAACTTAGCTATCTTCTGACTATCCCCAGTATAAACTGAATGATATGCTTTAGGGATTATCCTAATAAGTACTCGGAAGAACTTTGTGTGGAACTGTTACTGCTTATACCTAGGAAAGTCATTAGGGCTGTCTGAATGGATATTTGTGTGTTTTGCTTGATTTATTCAAGAGAGGATAGTGGAAATTGAAAAGGCTTGTCACACACACACACTCTGTTATACACTTATATTGAGGTTAAAGCCTGGTTGTAATTCTAATGGTTGTATTATCTAGTTGTTCCTTATACCTTATATCTTCATGAATTTATCTCTTATTCATTTTGTTTTATCGCTTGTTTTGCTCGAGGACGACCAAAAGCTAAGTAGGGGGTTGTGATGAGAGATAAATTTATGACCATTATTACGACATTTTACCCCAATATTGATACCATTTTGAGCATTATTGTATCAAATCAAGTCAAAATTACTAAGTTTTATTCAAATGTATAAGTAGTAGTTATTATATAAATTATCGTATTTTTATAAGTATTTTTATTAGTTTTGTACCGTTAAGTAACCGAGTGTAAATGTCGGTTCGTTTGGTATTTTGGTGGTTCATTGCGAGGATTATATATTGACCAAGATCCACGTAACGACATGTTTTGAGTCTAAAAGATGTGTTTAGAGGGTTAGAAGAAGGTGCCACAAGTTTATAAGTTCAACGAGAGCAAATTTTCCTAAGTACTTAAATCGTTACATGTTTTAATGGAGATTTGACCCAGCTTAGAGGCATTTTCAGGGAGGACTTCTTAATAAAAGTTGTAGAACTTTGAATAATATTTCAACGCATTTTGAATCAAGTCAATCGGTTTCTACAACTCAAATGGTGGTCAAGTGGCTAATCGGTTCATATCAGTGGAAAATCCCGAAAACAACACGTAATGGGAATGGCCCATCAAAAAGGCGTTTTCTGAAGAAGAGTCCTTCATGAAAGTTGTAGAGTTTTCCAAGAGCTTAATTATGACATTTGGATCATGATTTTTGGAGGTCTACAACTCGAGATCAATTTTGTAAGTTTAATATATAATTATATATAATTATATATAACCGTCGATCATGTCTTTGCATATTCTTGTGATCATTTGCAATGATGGATTCGGATCGATCCGGCACCAATCCGGACCGATCCGGGAAGGGTAATTGCCTATATATACAGAGCAAATGGGATGAAAACATTTGCCCCATCTTGGCCACTCTTGGCCAAGATCTCTCTTCTCCACCTCCTCCCATTTCTTCCATTCCCTCTTCTTCATCTCTGTTTCTTCATCTCTTTTCTCGTTTTATTTTATTTTCGGGCCCGTATATACATATGTCTATGTATGTATATATGTTTTTATAAATAAAAGTAGTACTGTTGTAATGCTCGAGAGAATTACCGAGAAAATTTTATTGAAGAAGTTGTTATTTTCAGAAGATACGACTTAGATCTACAAGAGTGGAGAAGAGAGATCTTGGCCAAAAGTGGCCAAGATGGGGCAAATGTTTTCATCCCATTTGCTCTGTATATATAGGCAATTACCCCTTCCCGGATCGGTCCGGATTGGTGCCGGATCGATCCGGAATCCATCATTGCAAATGATCACAGTAACATGCAGCACATGATCGACGGTTATATATAATTATATATAAGTATATATTAAACTTCTAAAATTCGTATCTCGAGTTGTAGACCTCCAAAAATCATGATCCAAATGTCATAATTAAGCTCTTGGAAAACTCTACAACTTTCATGAAGGACTCTTCTTCAGAAAACGCCTTTTTGATGGGCCATTCCCATTACGTGTTGTTTTCAGGATTTTCCACTGATATGAACCGATTAGCCACTTGACCACCATTTGAGTTGTAGAAGTCCGATTGACTTGATTCAAAATGCGTTGGAAATATTATTGAAATTTCTACAACTTTTATTCAGAAGTCCTCCCCTGAAAATGCCTCTAAGCTGGGTCAAATCTCCGTCGAAAACATGTAACGATTTAAGTACTTAGGAAAATTTGCTCCGTTGAACTTATAAACTTGTGGCACCTTCTTCTAACCCTCTAAACACATCTTTTAGACTCAAAACATGTCGTTACGTGGGATCTTGGTCAATATATAATCCCGCAATGAACCACCAAAATACCAAACGTAAATCCGACATTTACACTCTCGATTACTAAACCGTACAAAAACTAATAAAAATACTTATAAAAATATAATGATAATTTATATAATAACTACTACTTATACATTTGAATAAAACTTAGTAATTTTGACTTGATTTGATACAATAATGCTCAAAATGGTATCAATATTGGGGTAAAATGTCGTAATAATGATCATAAATTTATCTCTCATCAGCTGTCTCTTAACATCATTTTAATTTTTGGCCATATCAGTTCTCATCCTCTCATCCTAATAGCTTAGCTAGTCTGCCCATGCTTCATCTTGCGTTTGATTTGGATACAGACCGTCTTGGACTCTGTAGAACTCTCTTACATTATCTAGTACTTCAGCATCATATTCTTCCATATATCTGTGAGTAGGGAATGTTATTTTCATCAGTATATCTGATGATGCTGCTACCTCTACTGGTGTTACCTCTGCCAGTGTTGAATCTGTGTTGGCTTGATGATCCTCTTTGCGGATTTGATCCAGGTCTTTGCTGTCTACCTGATCTATCTCTATCATCATCTCTTCTTTGGATGGGATGGGGAAAACCTATGCAGGGTTCATTTGATCTCTTTTCCCTCTCATGTCTTGTTTTTCTTAGCTGTTCTTCAGCTTCATTTCGAATTCTTAGTTCTCTGTCCCTTGCTCTTAGCTACTCCTTAGTGAAGTTTGAGGGTCTAACTATTGATCCTTCTTCAGGATTATCACTGCTTTCCCCCTTTTTGGCAGCATCATCCTTTTGTTGTAGTAAAATACTGTTCGTAGCTTCAGCTGAACCAATCAGAGCATCCAGTTTGGACTTAATAGATGTGAACCTGTATTCATGATCAGTCAGCTTCTTGGTTACACTTCGAAATCTGGTGCCAAAAGCAAGCCATGGACTCATTTTCTTGAGAAATGTACTGTCTGAGTCTTGCAAGATTGTTGGTGATATTGAGGTTTAATTGTTTCATCAGGTCACCTTGTCTTTGCACAACAATGTTTTGTTTATCAATGTACTTAGCAATAGCCTGAAATCTTTTCTCTATAGAGTGGCTTTCATCTTTAAATGCCAGAGTCATAGATCTGAGATACATTGCTTGTTGTTCCAATTCCTCAGCCAATAAGGCTTCCGCCTTTTCAAAGGTTTCATTGGATATCCCAGTGTTCAGTTGAGTGAACTTGTGGCTGATATCAGCTTGTTCTGGTTTGTCTGTTGTCCTTTGTCGTGATTTTGCAATGTGGGAGGAACCTCAACTGATTCTTGGTGTTGTGTTGTTGGTTGAGTAACATCTACACCACCTTCTACTTCTTCAAGTACTTGAGTCGATGTGAGTTCTGGTGCAGCACTGTCTTCTATTCCCCCTTCCTTTGTGCCGAGAGTTGTCTTGACTGGTGTTGAAGCAGTTGAGCCAGTGTCCAATACTGTTGTTAGTTCAGCCAGAGAGTCAATAGACAGTTGTTGAGGTGTTGTCTTAGCCGGTGGGGTTGACTTGGCTGATTCATGTGTTTGTAGAAAAGAGCTTAAAAAGATGTTATCATCAATTGCATCAGCTAATTGTTCAGCCTCTTTGTCTTGGTCATTAGCAGTATCATTTGGATCATCACCAGCGTCATTGTGATCCACACCAGCATCATCATCATGATTATCATCATTATCATCATCATGATCATCACCATCATCAGCTGATTCATTACTTTCTTGTTCAGAAGTTTGATGTGTTTTTGCCTTAGCTGCATCCACCATATCCCATAGTGGGGATTCATCAAGTACACCAACCAAGGCTGTGATCCCCAGAGAGTGAAAGAACCAAGCCTCCTCAGCAAGCATGTGTTTAGAGTCATGAAGCTGAAGTCTTGAGTCACCTTCTTTCCATTCAAGATATGCTGCTATTCGATCATCAATATCAGTTGCAGACAACTGTGCTTGTTCTTCTGGATTTTTCTCATCATCTCTAGTGTCTCCTGCAACTTCCTTATTTTGAAGTTGTTCATCCTTACTTCCACTTTCTTCCTCTTGTTGTTCTACCTCTTCTTCTGATTCCTCTTCTTCTTCTTCATCAATTAACTTTCCAAACTCCTTTTTGTCCAGATTTCTTTGATCTTTTGGTTTCTTTCTTCGATCAGTTGTGATTCTGCTAGGTTGATTTCACTTCCCTCCATTTGTCTGTTTGACATAGGTAAACATGATTTTGGATTCATGTAGTTTATGGAGTTTTACAACAGGGACTTGCAGGCATTGCAACAGATATTGTAATTGAATCCTATAGGACTTTTTCACCCAAAAGTGTCCATTTTTCATCTTTCCTTCTGCGAGCCCTTTTTGGCCGCACTGGCCTCACCTTGGATTTGCTCTTTGATTCTTTGGAAGAAATAGAAGGCCCAATTGAACTCCAGACCATTGTATATGATTCCCATCAAACGCATTCTAACCTCCGTCATGGCATTATTTGCCTCTAGCTTTCCTTCAATTGTTTTTCCAACTAAAGCACTGAATTCATTGAAGGGTTTCTTCAAGGCGGATCTAAGACAGTTGAATTTCTTAGAGCCTAGGTTTCCGGCTTAGCAATTTTCATCCAAGTTTTGTGGGACAAGAGCCATCTTTGCTTGACCTTTATTAGAGAGTTTATTGTTTTTGCGAATTACCTTGGCCGTAATAACCACTTCCGTACCATTAACTGTTGCAACGATCTGGTCCTCACCCATTTTGACGCCTTCATCAGCAAAGAGCCTAGAAACATACTTGGCTGTATTCCAGAAGGTGATGAGCTTTCATAACAAATGTCCTTTATAGGGGGATTGAGAAAAGTCGACAATCTTAGGTTTTTGCATCTAGTTGCCAATCTTTATGCTTCTTCGTCATTTCCTTATAGTTTTGAGTAGTGTTTTCTTGAAAGAAAGATCCAGTGGCAATTGACTTCTCATATTGTTTTCCAGTTTGGGTGGTTGAAGAGGATGAAGCCATTGTTTTTGTGAGATTGAGATTTAGAAAAAGCTTTGATTTTGCATAGAGAGTAGGGTTTATGCTTAGCAAGAGAACGTGATGATTTCTGAAAAATCTCTAAGTGTGGTTTAAATAGGATGATTTTTGGTAGTGTGAACATGGTTGAATATGGAAGGATTTTGTGACGTAATGGCGTGAGTTTATGTATATAAATCATGGTATTTGAGTGTAATGGGGGAGTGGATTGAGGTAAGTAATGATAAATCCTAGGAATCGAGGCGTTTGTAATTCGAAAAATAATATAGTTACCTCCACGATTAAAAATTTATGTCCACGCGTGTAATCTTTCATAGTATAATCCTCTATAACTTCTTGATTTTCCACGTGTATGAAACTAATTTAGTTTTCTGTTGGCTCCAGTCTTTATTTCGGTGGAGTGACTTGGCTGGTGACTAGGCCGGTGAAGTGACTTCTTTCTTGGTTTGCTTGTAATCGCTTTCTTACAATCGGTCTGATTAACCCACGAGTATTAATGCCTTATTTGCCTTAGTCAGCTGGTGAAGTTACTTAGCTGATTACTCCCGTTAGCTGCTCCTTAGTACTTAGTCAATTTCTATCATTCCCAATTCAGTTCTTAACTTGCTAAATCTTTCATGACTGAGTGGTTATGTGAAGATTTCAGCCAATTGATCTTCAGTAGGTATGTATCTTAGAATAACATCTCCTTTTTCAACATGGTCTCTGATAAATTGATGCCATACATCAATATGTTTTGTTCTAGAATGCAATACTGGATTTTCAGTGATAAATATTGCACTTGCATTGTCACACATGATTGGAATTGTCTTCTCCTCTATTCCATGATCCTTTAGCCATTGTCTGATCCATAGTACTTGTGTACATCAACTGTCTTCTGCTATATATTCTGCTTCAGCTATTGATGTGGATATAGAATTTTGCTTTTTGTTGAACCATGATACTAGTCTGCTGCCTAACATTTGGCAGGTTTCAGAGGTGCTTTTTCTATCTATCTTGCATCCAGCATAATCAGAGTCTGAATATGTTATCAACTTGAATCCTCCATCTTTTGGATACCAAATTCCAACATTGATGGTGTTCTTCAAATATTTGATTATTCTTTTGGCTACTAGAAGATGTGATTCTTTTGGTTGAGCTTGAAATCTTGCTCATACTCCTACTGCAAATGCTGTATCAGGTCTGCTTGCAGTTAGATAAAGTAGGGATCCAATGATTCCTTTATAAAGTTTCTGATCAACATCCTTCCCACTTTCATCTTTTCCAAGAATAGCTCTTGCACACATTGGTGTATTTGAGGTGCCACTTATGTCCATGCCATACTTGTGTATCAAGTCTTTTGTGTATTTTGCTTGATTGATAAATATGCCATCTTTCATTTGCTTTACTTATAGTCCAAGAAAGTAATTTAGTTCTCCCATCATGCTCATCTGAAATTTTCTTTTCATTAAGTTTGCAAATTTCTCACATAGCTTCTCATCTTCTGATCCAAAGATTATGTCATAAATTTGGACTAACAGGGTTCTTGTTCCTTCCTCTTGCTTGAAGAGAGTCTTATCAATGGTTCCTTTGTTGAATCCATTGTTGATCAGGAATTGTGATAGTGTTTCATTCCAGGATCTGGGTGCCTGTTTGAGTGCATAAAGTGCCTTCTTGAGCTTGTATACTTTATCTTATTTCCCTTTTAGTTGAAAACCGGGAAGTTGTTCCACATATACTTATTCTTCCAAAAGTCCATTCCGAAATGCACTCTTGATATCCATTTGATAAACTTTGAAGTCTTTGTGGGCTGCAAATGCTAGAAAGAGTCTGATTGTTTCCAATCTTGCTACTGGTGCAAAGATTTCATCATAATCTATTCCTTCTGCTTGAGAGTAGCCTTTTGCAACTAGCCTTGCTTTGTTTCTGACAACTATTCCTTGTTCATCCATCTTGTTTCAGAATACCCATTTTGTTCCATTGATGTTGGCTATGTCTAGTCTGTCAACAAGTTCCCAGACTTCATTTCTTTCAAATTCATTTAGTTCTTCTTGCAAGGCTGTAATCCAGTCAACATCTTGGATTGCATCATCTATTGTCTTGGGTTTCACCTGTGATAGAAAACATGTTTGCATATTCTCCAGTTGTCTTCTGGTTCTGACTCCTGTATCAATGTCTCCAATGACTTGATCTTCACGATGGTCTCTTAGCCAGTTGAGGTCAGGTTGAAGTTGTTCTTGACTTGGGGCTTCCATAACTTTAGTTTGTGTATCAGCTTCACGTTATTGTGCTGGTGCCTCTTCTGTTGTATTGATTGGTGACTCATCTTGATTTCCAAAATTGTGATTCAGAATGGTAGCTGGTATTGTTGTATTCATACAAACTTGTCTTTGACATGCTTCTTCTTCAAATTCTTGAAAGCTTTCATCATTTGTGTTTGGTTCATCAAATACTACATGAATTGATTCTTTAATCACCAAGGTTCTTTTGTTGAGCACTCTGAAGGCTTTGCTTGTGTCTGAGTATCCCATAAATATTGCTTCATCAGCTTTTTCATCAAAATTATGCAGCTGAATTCTGTTCAAAACAAAATATTTAGATCCAAACATATGCAAGTTTGAGATGTTTGGTTTTCTTCCATTCCATATTTCATATGGAGTTTTTCCATGATGTCTGGTGATGATTGATCTGTTTTGAGTATAGCATGCTGTATTTGCTGCTTCAGCCCAAAATCTCTTTGGCAAGCATGCTTCTGCAATCATTGTTCTGACTGCTTCTTTGATTGTCTTGTTTCTTCTTTCTGCTACACCATTCTGTTGTGGGGTCCCTGGTGCTGATAGTTGATGCAGTATTCCATTTTCTTCACAGTAGGTTCTGATAATTTCATTTAGAAACTCTGTGCGTCGATCTGATCGGATCTTTATAATCTTCAGTTCTTTCTCATTTTGAATTCTTCTTTGTAAATCTGGCAACTTTTTGAGTTTCTCTCTATTCTTGTTCCTGAATATGGTCCAGGTCAATTTGGAAAAGTCATCCACCACTACTAGAGTGTGTTTCTTTCCACTTAGACTGACTGGTGTGACTGGTCCAAAAAGATCCATATGCAACAGATGTAAGAATCTTGTTGTTGATTGATAGGGCTTTGACTTGAAGGAGCTTTTGATTTGCTTCCCTTTTTGACATGCATCACATAGACTTTCTTTCTTGAATGTGATCTCTGGTAAGCCTTCAACTAACATGTTCTTTGACTGTGTGTTGATGGTTTTGAAGTTGAGATGATTCAATCTCCTATGCCAAATCTAGCTGGTTGATTATTCACTTTTGACAATGCAAGCATGTTTCTGCTCTTGCTGTCTTCCAATCTACAACATACATGTTGTCTTCACTCCTTTCTGAAAGTACAGCTGTGTTGGTTTGACTGTGAATCACTTTGCATCCTTCCTTGTTGAAGTGTACATTGTAGCCTTTGTCACAAAATTGGCATATACTTAGTAGATTGAAATTCAGTCCTTTAACATAAGCCACATTTTGAATCTTCAAACTGTTTTTGAGCATTATGCCTTCCCCCTTAATTTTACCAGGGTTTTCTTTGCCTCCAAAAGTAACTTTGGGTCCATCAAAAGCTTTAAAGTCAGTGTGCCATCCCTTGTTCCCTGTCATGTGTCTGGAACATCCACTGTCTATGTATGTCACGGATTTATCTAATGCAAAATAACAAGTAATAATATTTATAAATCCGATATACCTCAAGTGCAAGGATCGTAGTAAAGAGGTTAATACCGGGTCGATCTTACGGGAAATCGGGGTTGTGGATTCTAGTTTTTATTCCTAACCTAACTATGTCACGATTACTACTACTAACAGAAACGAAAATAAAACAGTGAATAACTAAAACGGAAGATAACAAACGTAAACTGGACATAAGATCGAGATCTAAATCCAGGAAAATATAGTTGCGAACCAATTTAAACTAAACTAAACCTAATATGCAATAAACGACTAACTAAGCTAAACAATTCAAATTCAAGGGGGTAAGATCAATAATTTACGACCGAACAAGCGACTGATCCACCTATGCTACAACTATCAATTTCGATCTAGATTATCTCGTGATTTCTAACCAAGTTGTGATTCACCTAACCAAGGTATGAACTCCTAATTTCTTAGACAAGTTCTCCTATCAATCTTCTATCTTTCGATCTAAAGATTAATGCTTTCAAATCAAGGTGTGAAATCTCTCAATTTCTAACCTAGAAATCTAACCTAATAACTCTCGTTAATTAGATTTAAGATCTATTCTTTATCATGGTGATCTAAAGTTTAACATGATTTTCATCAAAATAAACAATCAACATGCAAAGATCTTTCGATATAAATTGCATAACAACATGAAAAACATGATAAAGAAACAACTTGAATTAAGATACTCACAAGATAATCAAGAACAAAATCAATAAGTTGGTCGGATGGCTTCACAACGCTTGTTCAATGGAGGTCTAGCCTCTCAACATCCTCTTTCTAAACTCGAATTGTTTAGAGTAAAAGTGCATAAAAGTATTTAAGTAAAAACTGTTTGTAAACTAAGGAAAAACGCAGCCTAGCCGCCCCTAGGGTTTAGGGTTCGAATATATGGTCATATTGGGGAGAAAATACGCTGCCTTTATATAGAATTCGAAGTCGGTTCTACTAAGTCGGATACTGGACGCCCGTCTGGAAAGGGTGAACGCCCGTCCAGCTTGTGTAAACTTCTTCGAGTCGGGCCGAGCTGGATCAGACGCCCGTCCTTCTTTAAATTGGACGCTCGTCCACCGAAAAACTGAACATCCTGAACCAAATTTCTCCTCCTGGACGCTCGTCCAATTGACCAAACGCCCGTCCACTCTGGACGCCAGTTCAAGCTGCTGGACGCCCGTCCAAGATCGACTTCATCTTGATTTCTTCATCTCTATCTCTTTTCATCAAATCCAATCATCATTATCTTTTTATCATCAATGAAACTCGACTCTTATCTCTTTTTGATCAACATTTGAGCATAAAACATGTACCTATAACACATTAAAACATCGCAAAATGTAATATCGTCCAAATAATCATAAAAATCACAATTAAAACACCAAAATTAACCTATTTTGCGAATAACTCATTTAAAACCTCATTTGCTTAGTAAATCTACTAAACACTCGTTTCTAATGTAAATTATACGAATATGGGGGAAATTATCATAAAATATATCGATATAAAACGTATAAATTCACCTTTAACAACTCCCCCACACTTAGCTTTTGCTCGTCCCGAGCAAAACAAAACGAAAACCAAGGCTCGGAAAAAAGATAGACATCTCAGACAATATAGCATAGATCCAATAAATCAGAAGTTCACCACTGTGTGTGTGCAAAGCCATAAAAAACTTCCACTAAATCCAAACTCGAGAAACTCAAAGCAAAACTAGCTAATACCCCCTCGTAGACTAGCAATAAATGACACTCATAAGATGTACCCTACAAACGTAAAATATCCCAAAAAGAATGATCAGATATATCTAGGGCCTTTCTGAAATATTCGGAGGATAATCCCTACAGTATATCCATCAGTTTCTACTGGGGATAAGATAGACGATAACTTAGTCTTATATTCATTTCATACCAATTCTTCATATAAGTTGATTTAACTATTTCACTTTTAAACGCACATCAGAATGAGCTCTTGCCCTGTCATAGCAGAATAGGATATTCGAGATATACCCTACCTTACTCAAATCATAAAGCGACTTCTCATTTTGTCGTGAGCTTTTAGTCATCATAGTGGTATAGGACATACGTGGTATACCCTATCGCACTCAAATCATTGACTAGCTTTCGACACACCCAATTAATACATTTTGAACACAACTTTTTCATTTGACAATAAGTTACGTGTTACTTATCACATTCAAACCTTAGATATTCACACTATAACATACTACGGATCTAAATACAAACTATCATACATCTCAAGATACGTAAGTAGCACTAAGCACATGACTTATAAGAAAATCAGAAATCACTCGTCCAAAAGGGGTATAACTTTATAAATTAGCTCATCGTTTACTATGGCTCGTGAAAAATAGATCTCAGGTGAAACAACTAACTTATCAAACATATGATATATAGCATCAATGACTAAAAAAAATAACGAACATTGAATTGAATTGCCTACTCGGGACAAAACAAAAACAAAAATGTCGAAATTTTTTTTCATTTTAGCTCATTTTGCATAGACTCGTAATAAATGTAAGCAAATGTATAGATACATATCAAATCCTTCCCCTCCCCCACACTTAAAGATCAACATGTCCTCATGTTGTGCTTAATGAAAGAAAAGATAAAAGACTTAGTTGATTTCAATCGATACTTGAATCGTTGGTCAGGCCGGAGCCTACATAGTGACACTTAGAACTCGTAACCTTACAATGTAGTTCGACAAAACCGCTTGAAATACACCTGCACGACTTGGAAAACACGGAAACATCTCGGGGGAAAAACGGGGGAAGTATACCAAAATGAAAAGAGAGAGTAACAGCAAAAGATAAAGCATTCAATACATCCAAAAGTTGAAATAGAGTAAAAATGAAGGTACGGATGCCGTATGGCTTACATGATCCAGTCGGAAAAATAAACAGTAGCAATATCAAAAATACAACGAATCATGTAATGAAATGTAGCAAAATATACAATCAGTGTCAAGGACAAATCGTAATCAAAATAAAAATGGATAAATAACATCAGGTCTGCCCAGGTGCCGCGGAATCATCAGCCGGAGATGGTCCACCCGCAGGGGGGTCAGGCGGCTCCTCATTAGTAGTCGACTCAGACTCGTGCAGAACATCCGCAATAGCCTGCTCGATCTCATCAGAATAAAGATAATCAATGATGCTCGGATTGAAGACCCTGTCCGGTCCTCACTGATGCACCGGAGTATAGACAAGATATTGTTCTGAGACGTCCTTATATCCTCCATCCAGATTCCATTACAGCATGTGGCCATACTCAACCTCATCCGAACGAGGAGATAAAGTAGGAAGGAGGATGGGCGAGGAGTGTGTGAAGATGAACCGGGCTCTGGCAGCACTGCGGCCCTCGGTCTCGGCTGACCGGTAGGCTTCACCTTCTCCCGTTGCAAGAACCTTGGATTCTTCGGTTTATGATCGGTCTTGTATTCGGGAACTCGAGCATCTTGACAGAGACCGTGTATCAAATGTGGACATATCAAGCATCTAGTATACACTTTCTGATTCATGGCTATCTCGTCGAAAATCGCTTGTCCTACATCAACATTGATCTTGAAGGTCAAGGCATATAGCATCCCAAGGTCACCAATGTGGAAGTGAGTCAGGTTGTTCTTTGGTAACAACCGGTTCTGAATAAACCGACATTGGACCTTCCAATCTTCCGTCCAACTCGTGGTCACTAATTCCTTTCTAGCCCCGCCCGGTCTGAGTGTCCATGGCACCTCGGGGCACACCAACAATCGTAACTCCTCCAACGGATCCTCACCGGCATCCTGTTTAGATTTAATCACCTCCTTATAGTCCAACCCCTCAAAAGGTGCCAAGGCATACTTCTCGTTAATAACCTTGGGCGTAAATGGCACCTTTACTCCCCGAACCGTCACAACTCCAGCTGCCAAATCCGTCTCTGAGCAATTGTCATAAAATTCACGGACTAACGTAGCATTAACCGGGGTCCTCGTGGTTACCATCAAAGCTCCCCACTTCCTATCCCTCAATAACTTCACAAATAAAGGATCAACTTGAGGCTCAAGGACAGCTCGCTCGATCAACATCGTCCTCGTTAGATAATACTTATTATAGACCTCCATCGTCGTAGGGTTGATGAATCTACGTGCAAATGGAATAGGGATAGCGGGTCTCTCTGTCTAGCCGGCTCTACGTGCTCAGTTGGATCCTCGGTTCTAGGCCCCGGCTCAATGTCATCTCTCTCCTCCCGAGCCTCTGACACCCTAGTCCGCATCCTTGCTAATGTCTCATCATCAGTTTCAGACCCAGACTCAGACTCATCTCGCAAAGGAACCCTAGATTGACCTCTAGGAGGATTCTGATGTTCACCAATATGAATGCCTCGGTTCGGATTGACTAATGTGGGGTCTACAGTCTTTTTCTTTTTAGCAGGTTCAGTAGCAACTCCCTTACCGTGCCTCTTTACTACCGCTTTACGCACCATCTTAAACTAAGACTAACCAAACACCAATCCCAAAATCAAACAAAACCACCCGTTTATCGTCCAAACGGGATTTCCCAAACAAAACAACACCCAACCAACATCAAAACCACAATGCAATCCATCCCACACCATCCAATACCATCCCAGATCATCAACAAAGCAAGACAAAGAAACAAAACAAGAAAAAAACAATAAGGTGAAATTCATGTGAAAAAGTCGATTCGAAAAATCGAACTCGAGAAAATCGTGAATTAACCCCAGAAAAGTGCATGGATTCTTACCAAGTACGATGATAGGATGATGATAATGGTGATTTGCAACCCTAACAACGCATCTAACGACGACCGAAAGTTTGGATTTTTCTCCCAAGAAAACCGCGCCAAGCTAGGTTCTTTGATTCAAACAACGGTTTTATGTTGGGGATTGCGTTTGAAAAATCAAAAAGAGGGATTGAGAGCTGTTTGTAGGGCCTTGAATCGCCCAATTTGGTTTAGAAACGAGGATTTTAGGGTAAGAGGAGGCAAAAAGTCGGGTTCCCGCTTTTGAATTTCTAAAAAAGTGAGTGTTCATGGGTTGGGGGTGTATATATAGGCAGGGGCTGGACGGGCGTTCAGTTGGAGATCATATGAACTGGACGGGCGTTCATATAAGAAGACGCTCGTCCAGATGCTCAATTTACGTACAGAGTTGGAAGGAGTCTCTCAGACGGGCGTCCAAGAATATTGGCCGCTCGTTCAAAAATTGTGCATGACGAACGGGCGTCCAAGGCAGAAAGACAAAAATTATAAAATTTCATACAATTTAATTTCAAATTTGCATTTTCTCATTAAACTTAAACAAAACTTCAAACATTCAAAAGAAGAACGACGAAATACATAAAATCACTAGAAAATAGGTAAAAACAATAGAAAATAGTGGGTTGCCTCCCACCGAGCGCTTTTGTTTTACGTCGTTGGCTCGACGAAACAACCTAAGAACGCTAG
Organism: Gentiana macrophylla; assembly: GCA_026214975.1. Classification (NCBI taxonomy): domain Eukaryota; kingdom Viridiplantae; phylum Streptophyta; class Magnoliopsida; order Gentianales; family Gentianaceae; genus Gentiana; species Gentiana macrophylla. The sequence goes on from CM047810.1 coordinate 66,031,778, forward strand.
TCATCATAAATTTCTAACCAATCTATCACCCGGATAAGACGGCGGAGCATGTCAATCGCCGGAGGGAAGTCATACTCATCTTGAAAACCCCAATCCTCACCAGCTACATCAACACCTCGAAAATGTTCAGCTTGCAGCACTAGCGCTAAATCTGTCAGCATCGGATCATTCAGGATCGTGTGCGGTCGTCCTAGAGCCTCCTGTAACTCCTTAGTAGTGAAGTCTCCACCTCCCGAACAGCGGGGAACAATAAGAACATAGGTGAACGTCCTGACGCGGGTACTAATATCAAAGTCTACGTGCAACACTATAGTCCCTCCCGGTCCGTCATCTACAGTGATAAGTGGGATCCTCCTAAGGAAAGGTAACTCCTTTGGTAGAACTCCGAAATCCATATCTAGAAAGCACAACTAACTGACAGACATAAACAAAAGCAAAACTTAGTAAACTAAACTTAAATACTAAAACTAGAAAAACACAAAACAAAAACTACTAAAGCTAACGATATCTAGGTTGCCCCCTAGTGGCGCTTTTGGTTAATGTCGTTAGCTCGACACTGTTTAAAGTTCAGCCTGGATCAGGCCATTTGACTTTTCTGCCAGCCACTACCTCGTCTAGACTTTGATTAGCAGTGTGGCTGCAGAAACAGCACTTAACACATGGGGTAAAATCTTTGATAGCTTTCCAAACACGCTTAAACTTCCCCATGGTTGACTTCTTCATCTTCTGAATCTTCTGATGACGTTTCAGCTGACGCTCCCTCTCAAACTCTTCCATATCCCAACTACCTGCTAGAACTTCTTCAGATTGACCACTACCGTCATCCTCTGAAAACAGGTCGGGTGAAAACTCGTCAAATTCTTCGACTTTTATAGCACCACACCCGAGGATATCGAGGAAACGAACAGTCAAAGGTCTCTCTTTAGGTTCACCAATGTAGTGCTTACACCTTTGACCATTTACTCGAAACGGTTGGTCACCATAACCTCGTAGTTCTAAGACGCCTCCAGGAATAATTTGGAGAATTTCAAAGGGACCGGACCATCGTGTCCTCAGCTTACCAGGGAACAGATGTAACCTGGAATTATACAATAAAACTTGTTCCCCAACATGGAATTCTCTTTTCTTAATTTTGGCATCGTGAAAGAGTTTCGTCTTTTCCTTACTGATCCTGGCACTTTCGTAAGCCTGAAGTCTAAATTCGTCTAACTCATGCAACTGTTGCAATCGATGTTTTCCACAAGATTGGGTATCGAAGTTTAAAAACTTCGTGGCCCAATAAGCTCTATGCTCTAACTCGACTAGCAGATGACATGGCTTACCATAAACCATTTGATATGGAGATGTACCCATAGGAGTTTTATAGGCGGTTCTGTATGCCCATAGTACATCATCCAATTTCAAACTCCAGTCTTTCCTATGACTGTTGACCGTTTTTTCCAGGATCTTCTGAATACTTTGGTTGCTCCTTTCAACCTGACCACTAGTCATCGGATGATATGGTGTGCCAGTCTTATGACGAACACCATACTTCTCAAGAACTTTCTCTAGGGGTCGGTTGCAGAAATGCGTCCATTCATCACTGATCAAGGCACGTGGACATCCAAACCTCACGAAGATGTTTTTCTTTAGAAATTTCATGACCGTCTTATGATCATTGTGAGGAGTGGCTTGAGCCTCCACCCATTTGGACACGTAATCCACGCAGACTAAGATGTATTTGTTACCACAAGATGATGGGAATGGTCCCATAAAATCGATACCCCATACATCAAAGACCTCGCATTCTAGTATGGGTTTCAAAGGCATGTCAAAAAGCCTTGTCAGAGTACCGGTCCTTTGGCATCTATCACAAGCTTTACAGAAAGCTTATGTGTCCTTAAAGATCGTGGGCCAATAAAAACCGGATTGGAATATCTTAGCAACGGTTTTCCAAGGACCAATGTGACCTACATTGGGTCCACTATAACACTTTACTCAATAATATCATTTGCTTTCAGTTACGGAACACATCTTCTAAGCAAACCATCTTTACTGAGATCTTAAAAGATAAGGCTCATCCCAAACGAAAGACTTCAAATCGAGAAAGAACTTTTTCTTCTCCTGATAGGACAGTTCTGGATCGAGATATCGGGCATGAAGGTAATTTACAATGGAAGAATACCATGGAACATCAGGAGCGCAGCCGTCAATAAGCATAATGTTCTCTAGAGGAAAGTAAAGATCTATATCGTCTGGATCATCCTTTTCCTCACTTAGCATTCTCGAAACGTGATCAGCCACTACGTTTTCACTACCATTTTTGTCTTTAATCTGGACATCAAACTCTTGTAGGGTCAGTATCCAACGCAGTAGGCGCGGTTTAGCCTCTTTCTTAGTCATCAGATATCGCAGCGGCGTGATCGATCCACACAATCACTTGAGCTCCTAACAAGTAACTCTGAAACTTGTCCATAGCAAAGACTACGGCCAATAATTCCTTTTCAGTAGTAGTATAGTTAACTTGAGAAGGATTCAACGTGTGACTGGCGTAATAGATTGGCTGGATTTTACCTTTGATTTTTTGTCCTAAAATAGCACCAACTGCATAGTTTGATGCGTCGCACATAAGCTCAAAAGGTAGGTTCCAGTCAGGCGATATAAGAATCGGAGCAGAGATTAAACGGTCCTTAAGCTCCTCAAACGCTCGCTTGCAGCTCTCATCAAAATTGAACTCAACGTCTTCCTTAAGTAAAGTAGACAGGGGCTTGGCTATCTTGGAGAAGTCTTGAATGAATCTTCTATAGAAACCGACATGTCAAAGAAAGCCTCTCACTTCACGCACATTCTTAGGATAACTCATCTTCTCGATAGCTTCTACTTTTGCCCTGTCAACTTCAATACCCTTGGCGGAGATCTTGTGGCCAAGAACTATTCCCTCATCAACCATGAAATGGCATTTTTCCCAATTGAGTACTAAGTTCTTTTCCACACATCTGGATAACACTTGATCTAGGTTGTCAAGACAGTCGTCAAAAGACTGACCAAAGACCGAAAAATCGTCCATAAATATTTCCATACACTTTTCTACTAGCCTGTCAAAGATAGCCAGCATACATCGTTGAAAAGTGGCTGGGGCATTGCAGAGACCAAATGGCATTCGCCTGTAGGCGAATGTACCATAAGGGCAGGTGAAAGTGGTCTTTTCTTGGTCAGCTAGATCAATGGGTATTTGGAAATATCCTGAATATCCATCCAGAAAGCAGTAGAATGCGTGTCCCGCCAGACGCTCAAGCATCTGGTCAATGAATGGAAGGGGAAAGTGATCCTTCATGGTTACCTCATTGAGCTTCCTATAATCGATCTGAGACTCAGTAACCAAAAGGACAAGTCTCAATGCTATTTCCTCTCCCTTCTCATTCTTCTCAATCGTAATTCCTCCTTTCTTGGGAACTACTTGAGTTGGGGAGACCCATTCACTATCAGCGATGGCATAAATGATTCCCATATCCAGAAGCTTGATAATTTCTTTCTTAACCACCTGTTGCATATGAGGGTTGAGCCTCCTCTGGGGCTGTCTAACACATTTCTCACCCTCATTAGTCTTGATCTTGTGCATACAGATGTCGGGAGATATCCCTCTGATATCTCCTACTCGCCATCCAAAAGCTTTTTCATTCTTTTTCAAGACGTTGATCAATTTCATTTCCTCTAAACGAGACAACTTGGCAGATATAATCAAAGGTAGCTTGTCACCTTCTCTTAGAAACACATACTTGAGATATTTAGGCAACGGCTTCAACACCAAATCTGCAGGGGGGTTTTCTAAACTAGATTTGAGCTCTCCACCTTTCAACTCAACATCGCTGAGTTTACTGAGCGGTCCCACTGCCAAAGCTTCACCTTCCAACAACTCATCCTTAAATTCAGCTTCTAACTGCTCTAGACTTACCACACCATGATTATTCAAATTATCAACCAATCGCTCATACTCCGTTGCAACGGCCATGACTTGCTTTTCCATCAAATCGTCGAAGTCATCAGACGTCTCCTCAATGGAAAAACCGGTTGGAGGACCAGAAGATACTTGAATGGATTTGGAAACATTATAGCTTACCTCTTGATCACCAACACGGATCATCACACGCCCGCCATCGCAGTCAATGAGGGCTCGAGCTGTAGACAGAAAAGGTCTTCCAAGAATCAGGGGAACATTTTCATCCTTTTCAATGTCTAAGACGTGCAGATCCAACGGGAAGGTAAATCTATCAATTTGAACTAGCACGTCCTTGAGATTCCCGCGCTTTCTTAGAAGATCTATCAGCGAATTGCAGATTCATGGTAGTGGGTTCTAGAAGATCAATTAAACCCAGTTGTTTGCATACAGACATTGGCATGAGGCTTATAGATGCACCCAGGTCACACAAGGAGTTAGGGAAGACCAGGCCTCCCATTAACACTGTAAGCACGAACTTTCCAGGGTCACCTCTCTTGGTTGGTAAGTCTTCATAGTTGATCATTGAACAATCCTCACCAATCAGCCTCTCCATATCTGACAATTTCCTTTTTGAAGAAACAACATCCTTGATAAATTTTGTATACTTAGGCATTTCAACCAAGACCTCGGATAATGGAAGATTTACCTGAGTATTTTTCAAAAGATTCAACACATTTTCGTACTTCTTATCTTCACTTAAAGGGATGTTGCTCTTTCTTGGTGGAAATTGAAGCTTTTTAAGATCATTCTCAGAAAAGACTTTCTTTGAAGATGCATTGACAGCTTTGTCTTCCAGATCCTTCCACCTAACAGCTTTTTCAATCCTTTTTTTAGTCAGGGGATCAGCCTCCTGACTCACACTTGAATCTTCACTCCTCAGGGGATCAGCCACCTGAGGACTTCCATTTTTTTCACCTCTCGGGGATCAGCCACCCGAGTATTCTCTTTCGGCCAAGGAGTGTGTAGGTGCTCGGCTTCCCTCCCGCCTTATCAATGGCGAGAGGGGGGCTAGTAATTTCCTGGTGGGAAGGACCACTAACTTGAGTACCACTTCGAGGTTCATTGCACCGGCCTCCTCTCTACCGTATGGAATTGATGGTACAAGGTCAGTACATTGGCCATTGTTCAAGTCGGTTTGAGCAACTTGACCACCCTTTGGATTTTTCTCAGTGAAACTGGGCAGCTGCCCTGGGGGTCGAGAAGCTAACTGTTCAGCCAGTTGCCCGATTTGCCTCTCAAGGTTCTTATTTGTAGTCATCAGCAGTTGGATGCTTTTATTTTGCTCCTCCAATTTAGCTTCAAGATTGTTAGATTGGGAGGGGCCTTGAGTGTTTTGGAAATAGGGCTGGCTGGGCCGACTTTGAACTTGAGAATTTGAATTTGAAGGCCAATTCTGATTGAACCTTTGAGTAGGATTGGAAAAATTTGAGTTTTGGTTCTGATTAAAACCGGGGTTTCTATTAAAATTCTGATTCGAATTAAAATTCGAATTAGGATTGAAACTAGAAGATTGATTAAACCCGTGGTTTTGGAAATTTTGCTGACCAGAAACTTGATTAGACCTTTGGTTGTTCTATCCATAGAATGCGTGTACTTCAACATTCTGTCCGTTCATATGATAGAATTTAGATGTGTGCCCCACCTCGTCACAATTTTGACATGTGACTTGATTATATTGTCCATAATCATGAACAACATTCACTTGATAAGGTGCAGGGGGATTAAATTGACACTGGTCATTCATATGGCCACCGACAAAGATTTTAGCGATCTGAACCCGAGGGTTACGTGGAAAGAAGAAGTTTGATTTATCGGATTTGAAACTTGAGATCTTCGCCATCTCTTCACGCGGCATGGCGATCAAACTTTGCACGTTTACTTCCTCAACCTTAGGTGGAGGAGGTGCTTGAATAGCTTGATAAGATGGAGCATAGTTATATTTAGCAATGTTGTCGAACAATGCCCATCCCTCTTCAGGTGTTTTCTTCAGAAACGCCCCACCAGATGAACTATTGACCATGCCTTTTGTAAGCTCGGTCAATCCACTAAAGAATGTGTTGACTTGCCTTTGCAAAGGGCAAGCCATGGTGGGGATACTTTCTCAGTGAGAGATTTGAATCTTTTCAAAGAATCGAAGAAGGATTCATTCTCTTTACGTAGAAAGTGAAAATCTCGTTCAAACACTGAAATGTTTTCGAAGGTGGAAAGTATTGACTCAAGAACTCCTTTTCAAGTTCAGCCCAAGTGGTAATTGATTCAGAGGGAAGAGAAGTATACCACTCCTTCGCTTCTCCCTTTAGAGAAAATGGAAAAAGTTTCAGTTTGATGGCATCCTCACTTACTCCTTGGATGCGTGTGGTGCAGCATATCTCTAAGAACGTATGTAAGTGAGTGTGGGGATTCTCTGACTGGTAACCATGGAAAATAGATGCATGCTGCATCATCTGAATAAGGCCCGGCCTTAACTCGAAGGTCTGTGCAGTGATGGCTGGAATGACAATAGCCGGGTTGATCAGGATCACGCGCCAGGCATGGCGTAGTCTGCCAACAGACGTCTATCATTAGCGACCATTATTAAAAATCGCTGATTTCCTTGGCTAGTGATCTCAAGATCTTGCTCACTCACGGCCGAGAACGCAGAACGGAAAATTCGCGCTGCTCGGCCGGACTCACGGTTCGCTCGGGTCGTGGGTGTATAGTAACGGTCCCTTTTGACTCCGAGTTTGCATAAACCGGACCAAAAACAAGTGAAAGCAACCTAAGAATAAGAAATTAAAAGCCTAACTAAAAATTAAAGCCTAAGAAGAGAAAAAGAAATGAAAATAGTTAAGACAAGAGCACAGGCAGGCGTCCCCGTAAACCTGGGCGGGCGTGCTGGCCGAATTTGAACAAGACGGGCGTCTGGAGATCCAAACGCTCGTCTGAAAGGTTGAAGAAGTGGACGGACGTCCAAATTGGATGGACGCTCGTCCAACAGGTTAAAAACGGTTCAGAGTTGAAAAATTTAGAACAGACGGGCGTCCACTGGTCTAGACGCCCGTTTGGAAGCAGAAAACGAAGCAGGTATGGAGAAGAACAGCAGGAAAAAGAAAAACAGAAAGACAGAAAGACGGATAAAAAGAAAGAACTAATCACAAGGGACTGTAAATAGAAGATCTTAAACCCTATGTAAAACCCTAATTACCTGATTATAACTAACTAAAAAAAACAGGAAATAAAATTAGAACAAGAAAATAAAAACTAGACAACCGTCCGGTTCCCCGGCAACGGCGCCAAAAAACTTGTCACGGATTTATCTAATGCAAAATAACAAGTAATGATATTTATAAATCCGATATACCTCAAGTGCAAGGATCGTAGTAAAGAGGTTAATACCGGGTCGATCTTACGGGGAATCGGGGTTGTGGATTCTAGTTTTTATTCCTAACCTAACTATGTCACGATTACTACTACTAACAGAAACGAAAATAAAACAGTGAATAACTAAAACGGAAGATAACAAACGTAAACTGGACATAAGATCGAGATCTAAAGCCGGAAAATATAGTTGCGAACCAATTTAAACTAAACTAAACCTAATATGCAATAAACGACTAACTAAGCTAAACAATTCAAATTCAAGGGGTAAGATCAATAATTTACGAGCGAACAATGCGGCCGATCCACCTATCCTACAACTATCAATTTCGATCTAGATTATCTCGTGATTTCTAACCAAGTTGTGATTCACCTAACCAAGGTATGAACTCCTAATTTCTTAGACAAGTTCTCCTATCAATCTTCAATCTTTCGATCTAAAGATTAATGCTTTCAAATCAAGGTGTGAAATCTCTCAATTTCTAACCTAGAAATCTAACCTAATAACTCTCGTTAATTAGATTTAAGATCTATTCTTTATCATGGTGATCTAAAGTTTAACATGATTTTCATCAAAATAAACAATCAACATGCAAAGATCTTTCGATATAAATTGCATAACAACATGAAAAACATGATAAAGAAACAACTTGAATTAAGATACTCACAAGATAATCAAGAACAAAATCAATAAGTTGGTCGGATGGCTTCACAACGCTTGTTCAATGGAGGTCTAGCCTCTCAACATCCTATTTTTAAACTCGAATTGTTTAGAGTAAAAGTGCATCAAAAGTATTTAAGTAAAAACTGTTTGTAAACTAAGGAAAAACGCAGCCTAGCCGCCCCTAGGGTAAAGGTTCGAATATATGGTCATATTGGGGAGAAAATACGCTACCTTTATATAGAATTCGAAGTCGGTTCTACTAAGTCGGCTACTGGACGCCCGTCTGGAAAGGGTGAACGCACGTCCAGCTTGTGTAAACTTCTTCGAGTCGGGCCGAGCTGGATCAAACGCCCGTCCTTCTTTAAATTGAATGCTCATCCACTGAAAAACTGAACATCCTGAACCAAATTTCTCCTCCTGGACGCTCGTCCAATTGACCAAACGCCCGTCCACTCTGGACGCCAGTTCAAGCTGCTGGACGCTCGTCCAGGATCGACTTCATCTTGATTTCTTCATCTCTGTCTCCTTTCATCAAATCCAATCATCATTATCTTTTTATCATCAATGAAACTCGACTCTTATCTCTTTTTGATCAACATTTGAGCATCAAACATGTACCTATAACAAATTAAAACATCGCAAATGTAATATCGTCCAAATAATCATAAAAATCACAATTAAAACACCAAAATTAACCTATTTTGCGAATAACTCATTTAAAACCTCATTTGCTTAATAAATCTACTAAACACTCGTTTCTAATGCAAATTATACGAATATGGGGGAAATTATCATAAAATATATCGATATAAAACGTATAAATTCACCCTTAACAATGTACCAGACATCCTACAAAACAAATTAATTTTGTTTAGGTACCCAACACTGTTTGGGGCCATACCTGTTAGCAGTCATGCCCCTACTCCTAGTGTGTATCCAAAGGATCTTCTTTTTGGATAATTAAAGTCATCAACTTCATATGTATAAGGCATGGCAGAATAACTTCTATTGTTTCTCCTAGAGGTATTCTGATACTTTTCTCTACTTTTTGGTGCATTTGCATCCTTTTTCACTCTCCAATATGTAGAAAGAAACTTATTTCCATGCTGCTTCTTGTGTCTAGGAATATGCCTTGGCTGGTTTTTCTTAAACACATGATGCATGTTATGAAATGGTTTCTTCTTATATTTTGGGGGTGTAATCTTCCAATCATCCTCAGAAGGGTAAAGTTCTCCCTTACCTTTCTGAACTCCTTTGCCTTTATTTGGCTGGATTGATGATTTACTCTGCTGTTTCACTACACTAGGTTTTGACTTCATCAGTGCAGGATGAGTGATTGAAACTATGGTCTATCCTTTTCTGAATTTTGGTCCAGTCTGGGACCTGGATTCAGAATTGTGTTGTCCATCATTTCTATTTTAATCCTGATAGTTGTACCCAAGGCTAGATCTGGATCCAAACTTTTTTGGGTATTTGTAAGCCGGTGCACTAAGTGGTGCAGTGATGATTTTAACTGGTAGGGAGGTTTTCTCAGCTGGTCTTTCAACACAAGATGTATTTACATATGTTGTTTGTTGATCATGTGAGTTTACTTCCTTACTTGTTTGTTCAGCTTTTAGTTCATTCAGTTCTTCTTTTAGCCTTCTATTTTCCTTTCTCAGATTCTCACAATCTTGTTCCAGAATTTCATGAGTCATCTCAATTTTTTCAAATTTACTCATAAGATTTTGGATTAGATTTGAAGAATCTAATGGGAGAATAGAGGATTGTGCAGTGTCAGATATGGATGCTCTAGCCGATGAATATGAACTAGATGTTACCTCTGTCTCATTTGATTCTTTAGCCATAAGGCATAAGTAATCCTTTTCATTGTCTAAGCTGTCAGCTTCATCATCATCAGACTCATTTTCAGATGATTCTTCATTCCTTTCACTGCTAGTTTTAGCTTTGAGTGCCTTCTTACTCATTCTCTTTTTAGTTGTCTTGTACTTATTCTTATCCTCATCATTGTCCTTTTCTTCAAGGTAATCAGCCTTGAAATGACCTTTCTTCTTACAGTTGAAGCATCTGTATTCATCATCCCTTTTCTTCATGTCTTTGCTTGAGCTTGACTTCTTGTTTGATGATGAACCTCTTTTGAATTGCTTCTTCTTGTTAAACCTGTCAAAACCTTTAACCAGTAAAGCTACATGTTCCATCAGCTCATGTGTCTCTTTGCCATTTGTGTTGGGGTGCAACCAGTGCATTGGCCTTGTGTGCCTCTGCTGGTGTACTGTCTTCACCATTCAACTCAAATTCATGAGCCTTTAACTGAGACATCAGAGTCAAGGTTTCAGTGTTTGCAAGATTTGTTTTCCCTCTGATTACTGATGTGATGATCTTCCATTTCTCAGGTATGCCTCTCAAGATTTTTAGACAGACATCCTTCTGTGGATATGTATGTCCAAGCTGCTGCAGTTCACTGATGATGCTTGAAAATCTGTTATCCATCTGATCAATGGATTCACCAGTCTTCATTTTGAAGTTATCAAATTTCTGTTTTGCAACAGATAATTTGTTTTCTTTAACTTCTTGTGATCCTTCATTGATTAATGCTAATTTGTTCCATATATCCTTTGTTGTTTTGCAGTCTTTGATCCTCATGAACATGTTACTGTCCAGAGTCTTCAAGATCATTTTTTTTAATAAAATCTAGATTTGCTCTTCACCTGTCATCTTTGGTCCAATCTTTCTCAAGTTTATCTATTTGTTTTCCTTGATCTGCTCATGTGGGTATCATAGTTGTGATATTGATTGGGCCATCATTGATTACATCCAGCATCTCCTCATGAGTTGCTGCAAGATGAGACAACATCCTTATTTTATATTCATCAAAATGATTAACATTGAATACAGGTACCTTTGACATGAAATTTGAGGAATCCATAAGTACAAATAAGAGATATGTATAGAAAGCACAAATTTGAAAACTACTTTGAAAATATGTGATCTCCTTGTTACCAAAAATTAGATCTGAACAGGTTCTGATACTAGGAACACCGCTCTGATACCAATTATTGGTCCCAGAGAAGGGTAAAACTATAGTCATAGGGGGGTGGGTGAATGACTATAGTGGAGTTTCAAAAAAATTTCTTGTATTTAAAAGCTTTTGGGCAGCGGATAAGTCCCTTCTTAAAATGTTGTTTCAAAGTAGAATATGCAATCACAAATATGGAGTATGCAATGAAATAAAGTGCTATTAAGTAAGTTGGTGAAAGTAAATAGACACAAAGGTTTGTAGTCATTCAGAGTGGTGTAATCCCTTAATCCACTCTTCTCCTGTGATTATTGGAGGAATTCACTATTGTTTTCACAGATACAATAGCACGATTGTCCTTGGCTACACAAGCTTCACAATCTGCAAGACTATCACTCCCTGGCTTCAAAAGCTTAAGTGACTCAGTCTCTATCACTGCTCCTTGAGAACAAAACTTTCAGCAGCTATCATAAAGGTTGCAACTCCTTCTCAGATTCCTCTGATTCAATTGCCTCAGTTGATGTGAATTGGATTCACAGACTTGTGATCAATATCAGTGCTTTGATATGGAATTTGAGCTCTGATTTCTGAGTTGATCTCTAGATGTTTCTCTTAAGTGCAGATAGAAGGCTTTTCAAATTGATTGAGTTTTTGCTTGTTTCTTATCAGATTGAATCGTTGTTTTTCTTGTCTATCAATGCCTTCTATTTATAGCCTTGATAATCCTTGATTTGAATTTCCATCCGTTGGCTATTTAATGTGGAGAATAATCCTTGATTCAATTCTTGATTCCCCCTTAATTATATTCTCCTTGATTTTAGTGATCGGATTTTTCTTCAAACGTTTATCAGAAAATCCGTCCTTGATTGATCCTCAATTGATTGTCCATTTAATGCTCGTTCTTCATCTTTTGAAATCTGAATGAGTAAAGTTTACTTGGCCGTTCCCTGAACGGTTAAGTGATCCATTTGACTTTGCTGTTTATGTCTTCCTTCACTTCTTTGTTTTTACTCAGCCGATAGTCAGTTTACTTTGCTGGTTTACTGTTTTGTTATTTTCTTTGATCTTTCAGGTACTTCTTGTTCTTCACTGATCCTTGATTTGGGGTAAGATCAATGTACACCATATTTGACAATGTAATTCATCATTTGAATTATAACTTGGACTTATCCAAGGTCATCACAGACTTCTTTGGTTATAAGTCAAACCATAATGTCTTCATGCTTCTCTGCTGGTACTTGGCTGGCTTCACTCTGCCGAATATATGTTTTACTTCGCCATCCTACCGACTAGTACAATACTTGTCTGACTCAACTTATACAATATGTCAGACTCTAAGTAAAGACTTATACAGATAATTCTAACTTATTTCAGGCTTGCTATAACAGCTAGTATGCCCATCATCAAAACATAATAAAATGTTCCTAATACTACCAAAGGCATATTCACTTGCAATTTCTTAAACATGTCTATGAACTTTTTATAACGAGCATCATCATGATTCAGTTAATATTTCCTAGGGGGATAGGGTAAAGTAGCAGGATTAATAGATACAGTTCATGGATACTTTCCTACTTCATGCTGCTGCTCTGCCTGCTCGTCTGTTAGATATGCAGACTCCCAATTAATCGTCGTGGTGTCCGGATTAATTGGATCCTCTTTTCTTCCTGATTTTGCTATGTTCTGATGCTGACTACTTCCTGATTCTTCCTGGATAGTCGGTATAACTTGTCCAAACAGTTCATTTCCACTTCTTGTCATGATTGCATTCACGTCCTTCGGATTCATCTCAGTGTTACTTAGTAATCCTCCCGGAGGACGGGCTGACACTTGTTCGGCGATCTGCCCCAATTGGTGTGACGGATTCTGCACTAAGGCTTACTTATTGGTCAGTCTTGCATTATTCTTCTGACAATATGTGGTGAAGTTTGCAATCAGGTCGGTTATGGACTTTGTGATTTGATTGACCGTGTCAGTCACAGTTGAGCTCATTTTATCCATGGCTACTTCCCAATCACCTGACTTGTTGAATTGAGGCATGAATCACCCAATGTCTTGGTCTCTCTCCACCTGTAGGATAACTTAGTCAAAAACCAAGGTGGTCGTGAGAACCAGGGCGATATCCGACGCCGTAAGGATTTCCTTGCCTCCCTAAATAATTCACATCTTCGGTGTTGGTTGCTTCGACTTCTTGAACTTTCCCTACCTTGGGAATGCGGTCTTGCATTCCATCTGCTCTAAATACTGCTTCATCTACTTTTACAATTTCAATTTGATGAATTTCCCATTGGCTTGTAAGTGCTATTTGTTCCAACTTTTCTTCAACTTCTTCAGGTGACAGAAATGCAAAACATCCGTTGCTCGATGTATCAACTCTCATTTGTTCATTGGGCCACAATTTGTAATAGAAATTATGCATTCATACGGGCAGAGTGATATCGTGGTGAGGGCATCTCCGTTGTGTTTCTTTAAACCTTTCCCAAGATTCTTCGAAAGTCTCGCCCGGTTTTTGCTTGAAATTCATGATGTATTGTGTCATCTATAGTGACTTCCCAAGTGGTCAGTACTTATTCATAAATTTCTACAGCAAATCGGTCCAAGTTTGGATCAATCCAGGTGCTAGAGACAATAACCATATTTTTGCCTTGTCTTTCAGAGTGAATGGGAACAATTTAAGCTTAATGTTGTCTTTAGGTACTCCTGCTGGCTTGACTGTGCTGACTATCTCCATCAAGTTAGTGACATGTACACTAGGATCTTCGTTCGGTACTCCATGGAAGGTAGTGTAATTTGTCACCATTTGTATCACATTTGTCTTTGGGTGAAAGACCTCAGCCTCATTCTCTAGCTGAAAAATAATTGGCACAAATTGCCCAATCAAGGGCATTGCATAACTCTGTAGAGTTCTTCTGTCTGCAGCTATGACTGGCTCTATTTCTCGCTTCTATCATCTTGCCAGGGTCTTCTAGATCTTGAATTTCTTCGTCCCTATCCTTCTCAGTTTGATCCTCTCCGTGCCTACTCAAGACACAACAAAAAGAAAAAGTTAGTAACTTGCCTCGGCGGCTGTTACACTCGCCTGGCAGACTTAAACATACAGACTCTGACTATTGACTCGACGCTGAATAGACATAATCGATTCTGCCGATTCCGGAATGCTCGATTAATGATGGATATCGCCCGATTAATCGGGTGTAATTTTATTCCAGATTCAAACAAAACTGACTCTGTACGACTCCAGTATAAACAGACTATAAAACAGACTCGAAAATTACAGAAACTAATATACACGCTCAATCTCAAATTGATAAATATTCTGGACACGAGTCCCCGGCAACGGCGCCAAAAATTCTTGATCGCATGCAAAGTACTTACTAGCAATAGGACTAGGACTATCGTAGCAGATTACTGGCGAGTCAAGGTTAAATCCCACAGAGACTCGTCAGAATGCATATTAATCATGATTGACCTGTCACAATAACGTCTACGACCAACTATAATATGGGTAGAATAAAAATGGTGACAATAAACAAACAAGATTATGCATGTTCAACCAGAGCACACAAGAGTTTCTAATGTATTATTCTGATTATGAGTTATTAGTTATTCCTCTATAACATGCATTATTCATCCCCGTTGGTAAATTATAATCCATTGTCAGCTACGGGTTCAATCTCCTAACCCTGTCTTCTTCCACAATAAGGACAACAGACAATCTATGTGCAACTAACCTCATTCGTTGGTTGTATTAGTTCACATGCATTAAGTTTTTGAGTTGCCGGCTCAAGACCGAGAACCTCTCTAGGCAGCTATTGACTATGACTAGCTCGTTCCTAAGGATTCATCAAGACAATGTCCAAACTAACACTTCACTAATAGTCCTTCATGCTATTTTATGATGACATGCAAATAGTTGATCATGCTACTAACATGTAAATTAAATTTGTCGATCAACGTAGCTGGCACCGATTATCATGAAATAGCATTTACTAGGTATTCAGATCTAGCGATATAGACCGGAGATCTGAAGAACGCAACCACTATTTCATTATTTCTTAACCAACGAATCAGATCTATACATACATGGGGTAAAATAAACTAACTACTACATAATTAAACTAAATAAACAATTAAAACATATTAGTCAAATAGAACAACAACAGATCTACATCTTGGAAAAGATAGATAATCATACCCTTGAAGATGAGTGAAAATCTCCCTCCGCTCTCTTCCTAGGAGGAAAATCAATCGACTCCGTGACTCGAACTCATAACATAAATAAATAAAGAACAAAGAACTTTTATTGCATAATAATTGTATTGAAAATTGTACATTAATTGGACACACCGAATTCTGAGGCCGATGCCTCTTATTTATAGCTAAGTAAACCGACTTATAAGAACCTAAAACTACCCCTCGTCCAAGAAAATGCGTTTTGGAAGATTCTGGTAGCTCGATTAATCGGCGGCAACATCCGATTAATCAGGGGCATTTTTGTCTTTTTTCTTCTGCCGACTTAACTTGGAAGGTTCTGGAATACCCTAGACCCATTCTTTTCATTCAGTCCACTCCATAATTGTCCACAATGCTCAGCCCAGTTATTTCGTATCCTGAATATAATCAAATAACGCATGAAATAATATAGAATAAGGGAAAATAAACGTGAAGTGAAAAATACTCGACTCACGAACTCGAAACATGACATTCAACTCAAATGGTTCATGATTATAGGTCGAAACAACTATTTTTAGCTCGTAATGGATAGAATGTTGATGTCGTAGGATATACTATTTTAATCATAATCACTGATCCAGGATGTACCTGTCCAGCGCTGGGGTTCTCAGTAAAGGAACAAACTCGCAGATGGGTAGTGCTGTTAAACGAACATAGTCATTTGTGAACAAACTCGTGTTTGGCTCGTTTGTGTTTGTGATCGTTTGTTCGTATAGCTTAACGAGCCGAGCTAAATCATGATTGTAGGCTCGTTTGCATAACGAATGAACATGAGCTTGGTTCATGAACGTTCGATTATGTTCACGAACGTGCTTATATAAATACATCAATTTAAAGTAACTCTAACTCAAAAGAGGACAAGTCATTCATTCATCTAATAGAGATTATAGATTGATTTTATATAGTAAATTTAGACAATTTTACAATAATTTTTGTTGTGTGATGTATGTAATATTAATCTATAACTTGTTATTTTTGCATTTGCACTTTATGTTTTATACCTTAACGAGCCGAACTCAAGTCAAAAAAGACAACAATATGTTTTGCGAGATGAGCTCGAACATTTATTTAAACAATACGAGCTCGAACAAAAAATTATTTTCTTTCAACAAACGAACGAGCTCGTGAGCTAAACGAGTTTGACTTCGAACCACCAACACTTGGTTCGACTCAGCTCATTAACATCTCTTCAAATGGGGAGAGTTGGCTAATTTCTCCATATGGGCTCTTGATTAGTCTGATGGATCCTTTCAGCGCAGGCGCCATATGCAAACAATGCTTTTGCATAGAGTTTGTCATATGCCTCAATCTCCTCTTGGGGAGATGGTTGATGAGATCTGGGCGGACGGAATCCTTAACCCACAGTTTTCCCCTTGTTCTACTCGTTAACTGGGGTGAGCTGACTAAGGGCTTCCTTCTGTTATGTGTAATGCCCGAAAGACAATTTTGTAATTGTTTTACTTAATAAATGAAATGATATTATTATTCATATTTATTATTCTCATATTCACCAATGTGCCAATAGTATTTACACAACAGAAAACCCAAAAGTACATCGTTTATGTAATCACTTAACTCAGTGTATGGGATATACACGGGAGGATTGAGTTAGTGAAGATGTACGTAAAATACAATTAGCCCGTAGTGATGTTAATCGAGAGTATCGGGTCTCTCTTTAACGTGCTATTAATGCTTGAACACACAATAGATGTGATTGTCTTATCCGGACTTTCTGTTAAGAGAACCTAGTGGGACATTTATATATGATAGATATATCATATAGGGCTGGACCGATTTGATTAGAGTTCACGATATAATCCCATAATCGAGAAGTCTTATCGAATCAATCGATGATCATATTTATGGATATATCTTAATCCTGAGGTGATCACAGTCAACTGCTTGAATCAGTATGAGGTTTGACTTGACGGTTAAGGATTACACTGAGTTTATGATCTGAATTACCCCATCTTGGCATTGTACTGGATTGAGTGAGTAGTTTGTGTTATCATAGATACGGAATCCATTCCTTCCATTTATGGAAGTAGATAGACAGTTCCCTTATTTGTTAATCCTAGAAACTGATCGATCGTACAAGTTCATATTACACTGATTAGCTACCAATGAGTTGTATGAATTAATTAATCACTAGGGGGTTAATGGTAAATATGGATAAGAGGTTCTAAAAAGGGTTAACGGTAACTTCCCGATTTAGAATGAATAGTCTATGGAGGATTAATCCATATGTAATGATTATATCAATGGACGCTTATTATCATTCTCGTGAGGAGATAAATATAATCTCATAATCGGAGGAGTGCAGTCACGGGATTATGGTGGCATATTCCTGTGATTGATTTATCGAATATGATTATTCTGTTCGTAAGATAATTATTTATTTAATTTATCGGAGCGGCTGATTATTAGTCCATGGTCCCCGACGTGACTCCAATATAGCATAGCTATTCTCAGACGTCGAATCCTAATAATATTAATTTAGTTCTTATTAGAATTTAATTAAAACGATATCTGAATTAATTGTTTAGTGGACTATTAAATTAATTGGACTAGATAATTAAATACATGGAAAGGAAATTTTTCGTGGACTCGGCCCAAGTGTGTGAAATGCGTGGATGACCTAATATATTAGGGCATTGGGCGCATCTTTTGTTATTTAATTGTCAAGAAATTAGTTTTCTAGGATAATTATTTAACATGTGATTAAATTATTTATTTGTTAAATATTTGATTAAGGAAAATATTGGATTGATCCTTAAATATTCTAGATTGGTTCTAGATTATTCTAGGAGTATATTTTATTTAATAGGATTATTATAATTGATTTTGTATTAATTATTAAATCCTTGGAGGACAAGGATTACTCTCCTATATAAAAAGAGTTCTCTCAAGCCTAAAACACACACAACAATTTCGACTTTCATCTCTTAGAGAGAGAAAGATAAATTTTCGGCCAAGGCAGTAAGAGGAAAATCTTGGAGGTTTTCCGGGTAGCATATCGGGAGGATTCGAGACGAGGATTTCCTTCCACCGGGAGTTGCTCGGATCACACGTGTGGAAGATCGTGGTGCTCTTCACACCATCTTTTGTTCTTCCTATTTTGGTTCTTCTACTTGGATTTTGAGATCCAAGAGGTATGTTCTACAACCCCCTTGTAGAGTAGATCTAGTTATTTTATTATGTGTAAATTATAGATCTAGATCCTTAAATCGCTTCCGTTGCGGATGATATTACTAACAGTGGTATCAGTCGCCTGGTGATCTATATTTATACGTATAAAATATTAGATCTAGGAGTGGAAAACATATACTTTTTGTGTCCCAATTTTTTTTCTCTTGGGGCCGATGCATATGTTTTTTTTTTATGTTGCGATTGTTGTGGTTTGAAGAGATGGATTGGGTTGGTACTGTTTACTCGTTAGATCTATTGTAAGCACTCCCGATTTAGATCGTTTGAGCATAGGATTGATGTAAAAGTTGTTGTTTTTTATTCCTTTTTTCGGCTATTTTTATTTTTTTTGTAATTCCGGAAAAACGACGAAGAACGATGATGAACACAAGATGAAGACGAAACTCGAGGTATGAATAGGAGTCGGGGCTGAAAATTTTTTGTTCATAATTTTCCTAACTCGGTTAGGTTTTGGATTTTATTAAAAATCAATTTTTTTTTATATATAATCGGTTGTTTAAAAAAAATATTAATTTATTTTTCTGGAATAAAAATAAAGCAGGATTTTAATAAAAAAAATAGAAATAAAAAAATTTATTTTATTTTATAAAATAAAGGCCCCTTCTCCTTTTGGGTTCGCGGTTCGTCGTTCAAGGCTCAAATATCGAAGACACGAAGACAACAAGTTGTAATTTACTGCTTTCCTAGGATAGATTAGATACGGGGGTACCAACGATCAATCTCGGTGTTTAAATTTTCCGCAATTTTTTTTTATGTGTTTGATCATAAAATAGATATAAAATCGGAATTGCCAGGACATGCATCATATCATAAATCCACTCCATGCATACATGTAGAATTTTAATTTAGGTAATTAAAATAGGCATGTATACAAACTCGCGTAATTAGTTGAAATTTAATTAATACGTGGTAATTAATTAATTTAGTAACTAATTAAAGATCCGAGGACGGGTTATGAAATCGTTAAGCCTTTCGGTGTGTGTTCTCGGTGAACCGCCTTAAAAGCCCAAACGAGATCACGTAATCGATTCGTAGTGTCTATGAGATTGAATGATGGTAAAAGAACAATAGATCTTGGATAAAAACGGTTCGCCTATAGGTTGGGTGGTCAACTGAGCTTCGCTCGACCGATTTAACCCTCCTCGTGTCATGTATGCACGGGGGTCCGGCAAGATTAAGCTACACCGGCGAGCAAAGGGGTGATTCCTTCTTATCTCAATGGGGCTCTCTTGACAAGATTTCGTCCGACTGTCACATATGTTCCAACGAATCGGACGGGTAGGCTTGCCTACGTTACCGACACCATTCGGAATCCTTGATTTTATGTGCTTTTATGTTAACATCAAAAAGACGTGGTTAGTTAACCCACCAACACTTCCAAAATATTGAGTGGGAGCGGGGGGGCGGCAGTAACCCCACGGCCTCTACTATAGATACAAGCAAATGAGAGAAGGTGACGCCTCACGGCGCTTTGATTTCGTCCCCCTACGGATGGTGTTCACCCCTATCAACATTCATGGCTTAATCTTCGAAAGGATAGGATTTCCAGGTACTTGTCGGGTCACTGACCTATCCTACGACGGCACACTCGGGGCGTACCTACGAGATCCGATATAGTAGGTCACACTCATCGAGGGTATTCTTGATAATATCTAGGCTACAAAAGGAAGGTAGTCATTGAATAAAGGGATGTTCGATTCTCACAAGTTATTCATTGATGAGATTGTCTCGATTTAACCGTCATCTCTTTGACCTACTCCTACTGGCGGCGACTTCGAGATGCGAGGTTAAAACCTTGGAATGGTAGAGTAGACTTAATTTTAGTTTACAATTCCTAAAATAAACTTATATAGTAGTGTTAAACTTGAATTAATTTATGTCATTTTATTTTCAGCAAAAATGTCTGCTCAAATTTCTGCTTTACTATCTGAAAAATTATCGGGAAACAACTTTAAGAAATGGAAGAGTAATCTAAATGTGGTACTCATATACG
The DNA here is from genome assembly GCA_026214975.1 of Gentiana macrophylla. Classification (NCBI taxonomy): domain Eukaryota; kingdom Viridiplantae; phylum Streptophyta; class Magnoliopsida; order Gentianales; family Gentianaceae; genus Gentiana; species Gentiana macrophylla. The sequence continues at coordinate 66,052,224 of CM047810.1, forward strand.
AGAATGTGCAATATGTACTCACTTCTGAATGCCCTACGGTGGCGATCCAAAAACCCAGAAAAGCTAAGATCGAGCAGCGTAATCGCTGGATCGAGTCAGATAACCGGGCTCGTGGGATCATCCTGGCGGCAGTTTCGGAGGTTATTAGGACCCAGATTGAAGAGTTTGAGACTGCACGAGAAATCATGCAGAAACTTACTTTGATGTTTGGATCACCTGGCAACCAATCTAGACACGATGCAATCAGGATGGCTGTTAACACGAAATTGAAGAAAGGTCAAGAAGTGAATGGTCATGTTCTAAATATGATCAGTTACTTCAATGACGCCGGTATTCATGGATCGATGTTCGATGAAGCAACTCAAGTATCAATGATTTTGGAATCGTTGACTCCTGAGTTTATCCCGTTCAAAACTCAGTATCTGATGGGCAAACATGAGTTGACCTTGACACAGATGCTTAATGAGCTGACTATCTACGAGGGCCTACTATCGAAAGATAAGGTCCAAGTAGGGGATAAGAAAGCTAAAGCCAATATTGCCTAAGCTAAGCCATCAAACAAGCCTAAGGCCAAACCAAAGAAGAAGGGTAGTGTTGCACTTGTGCCCAAGCAAATGAAAAAAAAGAAAGCCAAGAAAGTTGACGAGGCCAAGACCAAGGGCAAGTGCTTTTACTGTAAGGAGGTAGGACATTGAAAACGCCATTGTCCGGAATATCTTCATGATGTAAAAGAGGGCAAAGCCAAGGCTGTCACTGGGAAAGATAAGAAAGATTCTTAGTTCGTACGAGGATCTGGAAGAGGGTTCTCAAGTGATGCGAGTAGGCATTAGGGCACTCATTTCAGCTAAATCAGTGGGAGCTGTGGACTTACACTTTAATAATAGAATTTTACATTTAGAGAATGTTTATTTTATTCCGAATTTCAGGAGAAATTTAATTCTCATTCTGCCTTAGTTGAACAATCATTTTCTGTTTCAAATTTGAATGGTGAATTTGTTATTTCGAAGAATGGCTTTGAATTGTGTTCAACTTCGAATGAAAATGGTTTATATTTTGTAAGACCACACAAAGCTCCCCTACTTAATACTGAAATGTTTAAAACTGCTCATCAAAGATCTGGTATAAGGCCAAAAGTTTCTCAAGTAAAAGAAGATAAAACATACTTGTGGCATCTGAGGCTCGGCCATATTTCCTTGGAAACACTAGAAAAGGTTCATTCCTTAGGTGAGTCATATGTTGACACACTGCCTGTCTGCGAGTTTTGCCTGGAGGGAAAAATGACCAAGCGTCCCTTCTCGTCAAAGGGTAATAGGGCCACGTGAACTCTAGACTTAGTGCATTCAGACCTTTGTGGTCCGATGAATGTACAAGCTAGAGGCGGATATGAGTACTTTGTGACTTTCATTGATGACTACTCGAGATTCGGTTATGTTTATCTGCTGCATAGGAAGTCCGAGGCTTTTGGTAAGTTCAAGGAGTTCCAAGCAAAAGCTGAAAGGCAACTAGGCAAGTCATTGAAATGCCTTCGCTCGGATCGTGGAGGTGAGTATTTAGATACTGAGTTCATTGACTACTTGGCTGAAAAATGAATTTGTTTCCAACGTTCGGCGCTAGGACACCTCAAAGAAAGCGGAGTTCTTTGAGAGAGAAACAGGACATTGATTAACATTGTTAGATCAATGATGAGCTATGCCTCACTACCTATATCCTTTTGGGGTTATGTTTTAGAAGCAGCGGTCTACATTTTGAATGCAGTACCGTCAAAGTCTGTCGAAAAGACACCCGTAGAGATGCGGTCCGGACGTCGCGAAAGCATTCGTCACTTCCGCATATGGGGTTGTCCTGCACATGTGCTGATGGACAAAACTACCAAACTACAATCGCATACGAAAGTATGTGTGTTTGTAGGCTATCCAAAAGGTACACGTGGTGGTCTATTTTACGATTTGGAAGACAACAAAGTGCTAGTCTCGACTAACGCTACGTTTTTGGAGGAAAGTTATATGAAAGACCACAGACCTTGAAGTAAAATTGTACTAGAGGAATTACTCTCCGATGACGTCAGGCCTATTGTGGCTGTTGATGTTCCTGTAAACAACACTACTAATACAACAGTCACTTCCGACATTCTTGTTCCACCTGAGCGTCTCATGAGAGTGGTTCGACCACCGGCTCGATGCGGCATGGATTTAGAGACGAACGTAGTCGCCTCGATGGGGTGGAAGATGATCCTCCGACCTATAAGAAGGCCATATTGGATCACGATAAGGATAAATGGATTGACGCAATGAATCAAAAGATGGAGTCTATGTACTCTAACTCAGTCTGGAAACTTGTAGAACTTCCTCAGGGTGAAAGGCCCATTGGATGTAAATGTCTCTACAAGAGAAAGAGATGAATAGATGGGAAGGTTGAAACCTTCAAAGCACGGCTGGTAGCCAAAGGTTACACACTGCGAGAGGGTATAGACTACGAGGAAACCTTCTCACCTGTGGCCATGATGAAAACCATCCGCATCTTCCTTTCGATTGCTGCATGTCTGGATTATGAAATCTGGCAAATGGATGTTAAGACAGCGTTTTTAAACGGCTTTCTCGACGAGGAAATCTATATGTAGCAACCAGAAGGATTCATTAAATAAGGTCGAGAGCACATGGTGTGCAAATTGCTCAAATCCATTTATGGGTTGACGCAAGCATCTCGTTCCTGGTATCATAGATTCGATCACACGATCAAGTCTTATGATTTTGAACAACACTTTGCTGAATCTTGTGTGTACAAGAAGGTTATCAAGGATAGTATTGTATTTCTAGTGTTGTACGTTGATGACATACTCCTAATTGGCAACGATAAGGGGATGATGTCCGACGTGAAAAGTTGGTTGACCACGCAATTCCAAATGAAGGATTTGGGAGAAGCGAGTTATATTCTAGGGATCCAAATTATAAGGGATCGCAAGAACAGGATGTTAGCTCTGTCCCAAGCAGCTTATATAGATAAGGTGCTGGGACGCTTCAGTATGGAGAACGCCAAGAAAGGTTTTCTACCAACCCTTCACGGCGTTTACCTCTCTAAGACTCAGGGGCCTCAAACTCCTGAAGAGATTGAAGCTATGGGAAGAGTGCCATATGCCTCGGCTGTTGGTAGTCTTATGTGTGCTATGAGGTGTACGAGACCTGACATTTGTTATGGCGTTGGATTAGTCAGCTGTTTTCAGTCAAATCCAGGGCAACCACACAGGACAGCAGTAAAGAATCTCATTAAATATTTGAAGAGAACCAGAAATTATATGCTCTTCTATTCGAGTGGGAGTTTGGAGTTACCGGGGTACACCGATTCTGACTTTCAGTCAGAAAGAGATGATTCTAAATCAACCTCTGGTTTAGTGTTTACGCTTTGTGGCGGTGCAATAGAATGGAGAAGCCAAAAGCAATCCAGCACAGCCGATTCAACAATGGAAGCTGAGTTCATAGCGGCCTCCGAGGTAGCTAAGGAAGTAGTTTGGTTAAGAAAGTTCATCAGCAGATTAGGCGTTGTCCCGAATGCTGAAGATCCTATTACTCTCTATTGTGATAACAATGGGGCCATTGCCAACTCTAGGGAACCTCGAAAGCATAGTAAGTCGAAGCATATAGAGAGAAAATACTGGGTGATCAACGATTTTGTCGATAGAGGGGACGTTTCCGTCCGAAGAATCGCCTCCGCCGATAATCCTGCTGATCCATTCACCAAGACACTGTCGATTGAAGCTTTTAGTTGACACTTGGAGACAATAAGTATTAGAGACATGTCTCATTTTATTTAGAGCAAGTGGGAGTGATAGTTTGCTGTATTTTAAATAATAGGGTGTGGTCTAAAACAATTAATCACATGCTTCCGTGCAAGTGGGAGATTGTTAGGTGTAATGCGCGAAAGACAATTTTGTAATTGTTTTATTTTATGAATGAAATGATATTATTATTCATATTTATTATTCTCATATTCACCGATGTGACAATAGTATTTACACTACAGAAAACCCTAAAGTACATCGTTTATTTAATCACTTAACTCAGTGTATGGGATATACACGGGAGCATTGAGTTAGTGAAGATGTACTTAAAATACAATTAGCCCGTAGTGAAGTTAATCGAGAGTATCGGGTCTCTCCTTTAACGTTCTATTAATGCGCCCAGAACACAATAGGTGTGATTGTCTTATCCGGACTTTCGGTTAAGAGAACGTAGTGGGGCATTTATATATGATAGATATATCATATAGGACTGGACCGATTTGATTAGAGTTCACGATATAATCCCGTAATCGAGAAGTCTTATCGAATCAATCGATTAACATATTTATGGATATATCTTAATCCTGAGGTGATCACAGTCAACTGCTTGAATCAGTATGAGGTTTGACTTGACGGTTAAGGATTACACTGAGTCTGTGATCTGAATTACCCCATCTTGGCATTGTACTGGATTGAGTGAGTAGTCTGTGTTATCATAGATACGAAATCCATTCCATTTATGGAAGTAGATAGACAGTTCCCTTATTTGTTAATCCTAGAAACTGATCGATCGTACGAGTTCATATTACACTGATTAGCTACCCGTGAATTGTATGAATTAATTGATCACTATGGCGTTAATGGTAAATAGGGATAAGAGGTTCTAAAACGGGCTAATGGTAACTTCCCGATTTAGAATGAACAGTCTATGGAGGATTAATCCATATGTAATGATTATATCAATGGACGCTTATTATCATTCTCGTGAGGAGATAAATATAATCTTATAATCGAAGGAGTACAGTCACGGTATTATGGTGGCATATTCCTGTGATTGATTTATCGAATAAGATTATTCTATTCGTAAGATAATTATTTATTTGATTTATCGGAGCCGCTGATTATTAGTCCATGGTCCCCGACGTGCCTCCAATATAGCATAGCTATTCTTGGATGTTGAATCCTAATAATATTAATTTAGTTCTTATTAGAATTTAATTAAAACGATATGTGAATTAATTGTTTAGTGGACTATTAAATTAGTTGGACTAGATAATTAAATACATGGAAAAGAAATTTTTAAGTGGACTCGCCCAAGTGTGTGAAATGCGTGGATGACCTAATATATTAGGGCATGGGGCGCATCTTTTGTTATTTAATTGTCAAGAAATTAGTTTTCTTGGATAATTATTTAACATGTTATTAAATTATTTATTTGTTAAATATTTGATTAAGGAAAATATTGGATTGATCCTAAAATATTCTAGATTGGTTCTAGATTATTCTAGGAGTATCTTTTATTTAATAGGATTATTATAATTGATTTTGTATTAATTATTAAATCCTTGAAGGACAAGGATTACTCTCCTATATAAAGAGAGTTCTCCCAAGCCTAAAACACACACAACAATTTCGACTTTCATCTCTTAGAGAGAGAAAGATAAATTTTCGGCCAACGCAATAAGAGGAAAATCTTGGAGGTTTTCCGGGTAGCATATCGGGAGGATTCGAGACGAGGATTTCCTTCCACCGGGAGTTGCTCGGATCACACGTGCGGAAGATCGTGGTGCTCTTCACACCATCTTTTGTGCTTCCAATTGTGGTTCTTCTACTTGGATTTTGAGATCCAAGAGGTATGTTCTACAACCCCCTTGTAGAGTAGATCTAGTTATTTTATTATGTGTAAATTATAGATCTAGATCCTTAAATCGCTTCCGTTGCGGATGATATTACTAACACCTTCGACCTTGCTCTGATGTCGAGAAAGGTTCTTTGTGTGTTACTTGAAGGGTCCTCCTATAGGGGACAAAGTGTCATATGTTCCCCAGTGTCATGTGGTACAACTCCTTGTCATACTGTCGCGCCTTTTGGGTGATGTACAACATTCCTGCTTGTATTTTCAGTAGTTGGAGGTAGGCCCTCAAACAGTGGACCACCAGTTGAACGTGTCTTCGACATGATTAAGTGCTTCCGTAGTCGTCGGAGGTTTCTTTTAAGTGAGAAATGCTAGACTGACCGGAGATGTCAGGGTCACATGCGACTGCGAAGTTTTTTGGTGTTTCAAAGGGAAACCGAAGAGCTTCTTACTAGGCTCTCGAGAATCTGAGTGAATATCTAAAGAAACTGAGGATTCTGGGTGGAGTGGATGAATGTTTCGACATATATTTAACCAGAAAAAGCAAAAAGTACAGCTATTAGTTGCCAGGAAAGTGGAAAAGTATGATTTTTAGGAGTCGGACCTGGTGGCAGTGAGTGTGACACTCAGGTATAACCGGAGAAAAAGGCTAGAACGCGTCAATTTCCCGGTAATAGAGCCAATTGATATGGTCAAAAATATCACAAATGAGATTAGTGAAGGATTTGAGTGCATATCTGGATTAAGATTGGTGCTTTGTTGTGTTTTAGCTCAAGAAATATATGAAGATGTGAAGAAACTTAAGAACGCGATTGCTGAGGGAAGAATGACAGCGCTTGGCCTATATTTTCTACTATGCCTCCCCTTTTAGGGTATAAGATGCCGCTATTTATAGGGCTTACATAGTCGGTGTTTATATGGAATATTCACAGTAAATAAGTATATAAATAAGACAGTAATTTGGGTTGTGTCCAAGCGATGAGTTTTGACAATCATCTCGACTGCGATGGGAACCACACTTGTAAGCTTGACCTGGCTGCCAAAGTTAGCGGGCTTCAAGATAAGGGGCAGTCGGAGTGGCCCCTAATGCTTTGTCTCTCCTGATGGATGGTGTTTGACGGCTTTTCATCCCGATTACCGCTTGTAGAAACGAAAAAATTATGTGATATGTCAAATATGTCACATAATACATTTGTCCTAAATAAAATTTATTTTATATTATTTCCTTTTTAATTTGTTAGGGAATAATGTAAAAATAAATGATTGATTAAAATCTCTTAAAAGAAACTTAGAGATTTAATTATTTATAATTACACGGCTGTGTAGAAATACAAAATACATATGTGATTTATTATATTTGTCACATACTACATATGCCATTAAATCTAAGTATTTTTATATTATTTTCTACATTAAATTTTGGGAGATAATATAAAAGACAATAAATCATAAAATCAATTAATTAGGAGATTTTACTGATTTATAATAAATGCAAAATGTTCTAAAAATCAATCAAGGGTGTGAATGCAAAGGCATCATCCAGCACTATAAATAAGAGAGCCTTGGTCATTTACAAAAACACACATTGAAGAGTTGATGGAAATCTAATAGCAAAAAACTTCATTCATCAACAACACCGAAGCATCGAAGATTTTCCGGGAAAATCCAAAGTTCTTCAAGAAGATGAAGAACATCAAAAGATTCAAAGAACCATGAAAGATCTCTTCAACATCAAAGATCTTCCGCAAAGTCGAAGCCCTTCATCTAAGATATTGAAGTTAAAACAAAGTATTCCTTCAAGTCTTCTTCAAAATCAAAGTTCTTCCGCCATAACAGGGAGGTTATCAACACAATAGCAATTGGTGAAGAAGTTAGAGATAAAGCATCAAGCCCCCTGCTCAACCACCGCGGAGAAGATTCGAGGAGTAACATAGAAGCCTCCAAGTCATCTCCAACAACAGAAGATCATCTGCTAAATCTGGAGTTTATCAAGAAAGAAAAGATATAGGAAGCAACAAACAAGCTTTCAAGTTCTTCAGCAAACGAAGTCCATCCGCCAAAACCGGAGTTCTTCAACAAAGAGAAGATCTAAGAAGCAACAAAGAATTCTTCAAGTTTTTCAACAACTTTTGAAGTTCGTCTGCCATATTCAAAGTTCTTCAATGACAATCGAAGTTCCTCCACAATATTCGGAGTTCTTCCACATTCGAGGATCATCCGCCACGTCCGGAAATCTTCAACAACTATCGAAGCTCATCCGTCATATTCGGAGTTCTTCAACAACAATCGAAGGTCTTCCACTATATTCGGAGTTCTTCAACAAATCGAAGATCACCAAGAAATCCAGTGTTCTTCAACAACAAACAAAGGTCCTCTTCCCAAAAAATAGGAGGAGTACCGCCAAAGTCCGACAACAAGTCCCGTCGACCCTCGGAGAAATCAAAGGAGAAACGAAAGCATCCGAGTCGTCTTCAACTAATGAAGATTATCCGCCATATCCGGAGATCTTCCGTTAATCCAACATTCTTCCCAACAAGTTGGAGGAGTATTGACAAAGCCAGAGAACAAGTCCCCGTGACCCTCGGCAAAATCAAAGGAGAATCAAAGGCATCCCGTAGATTTAGGGATCTTGCTATAGATTGTACCCACTCACATTTTGAAATTAATAAAATTATATTTGTTCAAATTTTCTTGTCTTTCTTTTTTTTATTTAATTGCAGGACAACGAAATTTGCATTACAAATTTAGGGCACGCCCAGTGGGACCAATCATTCCTTGCAAAAAAGAAAAGTCTGGAGGAAATTGCACCGAAGGCTTCTACCTCTTAAAATTCTTTTACTTCAAAGGCTACTTCAAAGATTGCCTCTCCAACGGTTTCTGCTGTGAAAGTTGTTGCTTCAAAGGGTGCCACTGTGAAGTTGTTGCTGCTTAGGATGTTTCCTCATCTCAAGGTCAACCTTCTGTCCCTATCACTCGGAGCATGTCAAAGGAGTCTAGCCTCCACCTCTTTTTCCCTCAGGAATCTGATGATGGATTCTCGTCACCAATGGCCGCAGTCATCATTATTGAAAACTCCACCACCCTGGAGGAGAATATTTCCAACCTCACAAATGCCATTGAAGCTGTCACGTCGCCTGTTCAAACTCAAGACATGTGAGTAACGATGCTCGCCAGCAAGCTTGATTCCGTTGGAGAAGCAAGTAAGGCAAAAGAAGCAGTGCATGATCATGAGGACAAACTTGACGTCACTTCCAAATATCAAGGAGTCTTCAAGTCTCTTCGCATGGCGAATAACTTGAGGGTTGCCACAGAAAAATCTTCCAAATATCAAGAAGTTTCCAAGTCTTTTACCTTGGCAAGGGATCTGAAGATTTCCCCCGATGGAACTATTCCTGTCAACCCGTTGCGGGAATTCATCATGGGTACCTTCAACGACAAAGTCGGAAGGTCCGTGAATTATTCTCAAACGTATGCCAAAGCATACACCCAAATGATTGATGATTTGAAGATGCCAGCCGGTTATCGATCACTGAAGTTCCTGTAATTAGATGGAAAGGGAAATCCCAAGAAATGCATTGCCCATTTTGTTGAAACTTGCAACAATGCTTGGACGTATGGAGATCACTTGGTGAAGCAAATCGTGCATTCTCTAAATAGCAATGCCTTTGATTGGTACACTGATCTTGCCTCTGCCTCTCTAGATAGTTCGGAGCAATTGGAGTAGATCTTTCTCAATCACTTCTACAGCACCCGTAGGATGGACAGCATGGTAGAGCTGACCAACTCTTACCAGTGGAAAAAAGAAAGTGTGGTTGGCTACATCAACATACGGTAGAGCCTGAGTTTAAACCGTAGGGACCAAATTTCTAAGAATTCTTCCATCGAGATGTGCATTCAAATTAGGCAATAGAGTCTTCAATACATTCTCAAGGGAATTCAACCAAGTTGAGCATCACCGCAAACGGAGGTCAAGCTCCCTTTCAAGACCCTTAAAAGGGATATGAAAAGGAAAAGATTGGAAAATTTGCCAAAGCAACTCCGGAAACAAAACGCAAAAAGTCCATGGAGGATTCCATACTTCAAAAATGTCTGGAGGAACAAAGGCCGAATTGTCAAAAAGGCGACAACCAACTCTAGAGGAAAAGAAATAAAAGATGTACCATTTTCTTGATTCCGATGTCTTGTCAAACTTTCATGAGTTTCTCAAATCAAACTCATTGATCTTCCCAGCAATTGCTTTGGCTTTGAAATCAAAATAATTTTCTTAGCCGATGAAGAAATGTTCGTGCTTGAAGAAGGAAAAGAAAGCACAAATCAAGTCTCATTGGTGGAGCCGTCACATAGTCATACTATGACTGTTTTATTTGGAACCTTCGATCCTATAAAGGTGCTAGTTGCCTCCATGTCACCACTTGTGAATTTTTCAATAAAAGCCCCAATTGTCAATACAAAGGCAAGAGAAGCAGTCCGTTGATACGGATGATAAATGGTGTATTCATGTGGCTCGAAGAACGAAACAAAAGGTGCATCGGTGTTACGAGTCTACAAAATCAAAATAAAGTCGCCCAAAGGCCCACCTAGGCAAAATAAGTAGATACACAATGAAGCCTAGGACATGGAGACAAACCGAGAAGTGGATGATAAAATCAAACGCTCCTTCAAATGATCTCAAGCACAAGTGTCCTGGTACCTCTATCACCTTAATGGTGTACATGTTGAAGGGAATCCTAAAGGATGAAAATGGAGCTTGGCGCCGCATACATATCTTGATTTAATTTAAATTGTCACTTGCTATGCCGTGCTTGATAAAGAAAACTCTACCTCTGAAAAATTTTTGCGTAGATATAAAAATTCATCGTAAGAGGAGGAGCCATCAATCAAAGACAAAATCACATGCTTTGTCAAGATAAATTTTTCTGACGATGACATGTTTCTGGAATCGGCGTCTTATATTCGTCCATCGTTCATGACGGCATACATTTGTGAACAGAAGATGAATCATGTGTTGCTTGATAGAAGATCTTCCGTTAACATCTTGCCATTTTGCATAGAGAAAGGGTTGAGAATATCTATGGATGACCTCAACAACAATCGCTTGATGATTCAATAATTCAACCAATGGGGGCAAAAAGCCATTGGAGTAATATGATTTGACATCTTTATTGATAAGATGTCATTCAGTGCACTCTTCCGTGCGATTGATGCAAAAACATATCGCAACATGCTTCTAGGAAGACCATGGCTTCACAAAAATGGAGTTGTTCATTCAAGACTACGCCAATGCTTCATGTGATGAGGAAAGTCGTTGTTGATGACATGAACTTCACCGGCTAAACATCACTTGGATGATTCAAAGTTCTACTCAAAGCCGACACTTGCAAAGAAGTGACCACTTCAGAAGAGGGGCGAGGAACTCTGGGAAGACGTGGTGAAAGATAAACACCAACAAAAAAATGCACCATAAATAAATCAACAAAGAAATGCAAAGTTTCAAAGGCTTCTAGGTTCTCCAAAACAAAGGAACCACTCGTCACAAAAGGAAAAAAAAAAACCTCTGAGTGGACTTACTTTACCACTTCCTAAAATCGAAGTAGTAAATATACTCGCTCTCCTTCAGTGGTTAGATCGTATAAAGAAGACCTCACCATGGAGCATGGAATGTTTTCCTTTATGCAAAAAGAAGGGTTTACCACATCACATACAAGCTCCTTGTCAAATCAGGAGAAAGTCCTTAAACCTCCATGCCAAATGTGGGGGCAACAAATCAAACATGAACACCACAAACCCGTTCTCAGGGTAAAAGTCATTTAATAAAATCTTTTCGTAAAAGGTTTAGGCAATATAATCCTGAAGCGCCAATTCATATCCTAATAAAATGGGCAAACAATGATGAGGTTGAAGAACATGAATAGAAAGCGCCTCCAAAGTTAGAAGAATTGGTCGATTCTTTTGTTGTTTAGTTGAAAGAAATCAACCTCGACACAAAGGACAACCTAGGCTAACGTAAATTAACACTCTTCTATCCCTTAAAAAAAGTATAGCTCTCCGTGAAAAAGGGATCACATTGGGCCGAGAAAGCTCAAAAGCAAGTGTAGACTATACATTGTCGCCCTTATCAAAGTAGACGTGAACCACCATATTGGAGCTGGCTTCATCCGCAAAGTCAAATACATTTCATGGATCTCAAACACTGTTCCGGAAAGGGAAAAGAAAAAACAAAGTTGTGCTTGTGTCTACTTTCCAGACTTGATCACTCTTTGTCCAAAAGATGATTTCCCTCGTCCAATCACCGAACTTAGGGGTGGATGCAACTACAGGCCATGAGATGTTATCCATTATGGATAGGTCGTCTGGCTATGATCAAATTCATATTTCTCTGAAAGATGAAGAACTCACCGTTTTCCGCATGCCTAAAAGAACCGCTGCTACAAGGCGGGGCCTTTTGGATTGAAAAGATGTTGGAGTCACATACCAGCGTACCATGCAAAAAATATCGATGACATGTTGCATCAAGATGTTAAGTTTCATGTCAATGAACTCATGGTCAAAGAAAAAAAGACCATCACTCGGACGACTTGAAACGTGTCTTTGAAAGACTTGGGATACTTTAACTCAAATGAACCCTCTCAAATAGCATTTCAGGTCAGCTCAAGAAAATTCCTCGGTTTCATCATACACTGTCGAGGGGTTGAGATAGTTCAATCCAAAGTTGATGTCGTCATGAAGATGCCCGGCCCGACCTTCGTAGACTTCATGAGTTTGGAATCTTGCAAGAAAGGCTCACCTACTTGCAACAATTTACATCAAATATTGTTAGAAGATGTCAAGCACTTCAACCACTTGATGAAAGGAGAACCTCATTTGAATATAATGAGTCATGCAAGAAAGCCTTTGAAATCTTCAAGGCATACTTGGAAAAAAAACTCTAGTCTTGGTGGCAGCTACAAACATGAAGCATTTGCTTCTTTACGTCATGAGACAAGCCATGCCATACTCGCTAATCAATCGTTTTGAGACGGTTCAGCAACCTGAGCAACAAACTCCCCACTAAGGATCGCCATCCACGAAGCATCACAAATGAGGAAATTATTGGTATTCTCTTGAGAAAGTCAGAATCTCTAGATTAAGAGTGACGTCAAGCTCAGCGAAATCCTGATGCTGCCTGTTAGGTGTTGTGCCCGAAAGAAAATTATATAATTGTTTTTATGACCGAATTAATAATTCATCTTATTATATGCATGTATGCTTATAATTAAGAAACTACTGAAAACCCTGAGTACCTCGTTTATGTAATCACATAACTCAGTTTATGGCTATACACAAGAGGATTGAGTTAGTGAGATGTACTTAAAATTTACTTAGTCAATAGCGTTTATTAATCTGAGTACGGGTATCAAGATTAATTTGCTAATAATGCTCCCAGAACACTTTAGGTGTGACGGTCTTATCCGGACTGTCGGTAATAGGGTACCTAGTGGGGCATTTATATAGGTGATAATCATATAGTGCTGGACCGATTTTATTTGAGTTCTCGATATAATTTCATGATCGAGAAGTCTTATTCAATCACAAGATGATCATATATGGATTAATCTCAATCCGGAGGTGATCACAGACGACTGCTTAGACTAGGGTAGGGTTTGATGTGTTAGTAAGGATCACTTCGTAGTATGTGGTCCAACACTTCTCGTTGGCTCTATTCTAGGATGAGTGAGTAGTATGTGCTATCACAGATATGGAATCCATTCCATCCCTCGGGAAGTAGATAGACAGTTCCCTTATTTGTTAATCCTAGAAAATGATCGATGGCACCAGTTCATATTATATTAGTTATGAACTAATTGATCGCTAGGGGGTTAATGGTAAATAAGGATAATATGTTTGGAGAAGGGTTTACGGAAATATCCCGAATCGAAGTGAACAGTCTATGGAGGATTTATCCGTATGTAATGATTATATCAGTGGACACCTTATGACTCAAAGTTGAGTGTAAGTTTATATCTATATTCGGCAGAGTTCAGTTTCGGGTTTATGGTGGTGTAATCCCGAAATTAATAGATTGAATATTATTGTTCGGTCTGACGGATAATATTATTTAATTTATTGTAGCTACTGAATATGGGTCCATGGTCCCCGACGTGGCTCCTAATATAGCATATATGTTTTCTCGTCGTTTCACCTCAATCAATATTAAATAGTTGGATTGGACTGTTTAATAGATATGTGGATTAATTGTTTAATTGGAATAAATAATTAAATACATTAAAAAGATATTTTTCGTGGACTCGGCCCAATGTGTCAAAAATGCGTGTGACCTATTTCTAGGGTTACTAGGCCGCATTGTAGTATTGTTATTTAATTATTGGGAAATTAGTTTTCTTGGATAATTATTTAACATGTGATTTATCTTTTATTTGTTAATTGATAATTCATGAAATATTAGATAATAATATTATTTATCCTAATTTGTTTGGGATATATATTATATTTATCTTTTATTTAAAAGAAGGATTAATCTAATAATTATCTCTTAATTATTAAATCCTTGGAGGACAAGGATTACTCTCCTATATAAAGAGAGTTCTCTCAAGCCTATTGAAATAAGTAATTTTCGAGTTATTGGGTAGTATATTGGCTTAGAGATTTAGGCCATTATATTAAGGGTTCGAGTTTTAGAAAAACTTCGGGTTTTTCAAAGGTAGCATATCGAGAGGTCCGGCGGCTTGAAACACCATCCATCTGGTGGTGCTTGGAGACACACATTGGAAGACTTTGGCTTCTCAACTAGGTCGGATTGGATAGACCTTGGTCTTGGCGTTTTGCACCATAAAAAGGTTGGTAATCTAACCCCCTCGTAGGTTAGATTTATTATTCATGTATTTTGTTTGTTTAGATCAAGATCTTGTACTTTCCGCTGCGTAATCGGGTGGATCTTGATCCATCCGGTGATATTACATCCATCACTACCAAGCCTTGTTATCCAAGGCATTCAACACGATGGAGTGCCCACGGCTATTCCAAATCAGAAATTCAGTGCTTGTCTTATGAAGACATGCCATAATGACATACAAAACCAAAACAAGTTCAAATAAAAATGAGACAGCCCTCATGTTGTTCGGGAGGTCGGAAAAATGGAGCATACAAGTTGATAAAGATGGTCAAATTCAACCAAATCTACAGCAAGTTCCTCAAAAGGCTCTATGCCAAAAGGAAAAAAACATGCTCCAAAGCACCAGCTAAAACTGCCTTACACGCATCAAATGTCTCAAAAGAAAACATGCTCTTAAGCACGAGCTTAAACTGCGTTACACTCATCCAATGGGTTTAAAAAGAACATGCTCCCAGGCACGAGATTAAACTGCGCTACACTCATCAAATAAGATAAAAGATAAAAAGCTCCTAAGCACTATCTTAAACTGCGTTACAGTCTTCAAATGAGTAAACAAAAATGCTCCTGAGCACGAGCTTAAACTGCGTTAATCTTGTAAAAATGATGAACTACGTTTGACTTGATTCCTAGAAAATTCTTTAGGGTCCATCATACAAGAAATGGGTCCTCATACAAAAATTAGAAAGAAAACTTGAATGGGTGGAATTCTTTTCTTTGTATGAAGTGGCAGTAAGCCTCCCAGCAATGTCGTTCTGAAATTGCCACGAGTGATTGATGCAGAAGAGGGAGAGGTTCCGTCAGCTGCACACTTTAAGATGCTTTTCACTTCAATGAACTTTGTTGGTAGCCTTATTAAGTGATGGATTCGATGTTAGAAGCCTTACATTTTTCATCATGGCACACGCGCTCTTCGCACCTTTTTCAAGTTGCTGGAATGAAAGTCCCCTCGAGAAATTATGGCACCGGAGATGAAACTACATTTCCTCCGACATTCACATACGAGTAATGATTCTTCTTGGTCTTCCAAAGCACCAAGTGGAAAGCATCATGGCCATTGGAGGAATCCTTGCTATAGTCCGCACCACTAGCCGAATGAGGATCTCGGTAGACCAACAAAAAAGCTAAGGAAAGACACAAGGAAAATGAACTCAATTTTTGGACCGGTTCTCTCTGTGAAGGTCTAGGCTCTCCGGAAAGCGGCGATGATTCTGATCACGTGAGGCATCAGCATGATGAAGCACGACAAAATACCTCTCACCGTCTCGGGTAGAATCTTTGAGTGATGCTATTTTGTTGTCTTATGCAAGGTGGAGCAACTAAGTACATGTTGGTCCCTTGGAAAGGCTAACACAAGTTTAGAGGGGGGGGGGGGTGAATAAACTTGTCACCATAAACTTTCCTAACCTGGATTTAAAACAAATTAAGGTTCAGTTAAAACTTGTGTGGAGTTAAGCTGACTGAGCTGAGATTAAAACTGATTTAAGCGACAGTTGAGTCAACCGGCAGCGGATATATTTCTAGCCTTTTTCTTGATCTTGTTATTATTTTATGAAAGCTGAGTGTGGTAAACTGAATTCTGATGAATTTCAGTTTGTGAACTGTGAAGTGTATAACAATCAACTATCAAAATGTTATAAGTAAATGCCGAGTAAATAAATAAATGCATAAAGTAAATAAGAAGAATATTATAGAGGTTCCAGGTGGTGTAATCCTTTATGTCATCACTTCCCCTATGGTGCGGAGGAAAATTCCACTAGAACTTCTTGAGGTGAACTGTTACAAAAAGTCCTAAACAATAGTCATTGGCTAATCCCTAGCTTCACAATCTAAACAGTTGTAGAAAAGGTAGAATTGCTGCTCTTCAATTGCTTGAACACTGATCCTTGGAGGGTTGAATTGCCTCTTCACCAGCTACCACCACAAACATAGTCTGCCCAACTGCTTGTTACAACTGTCCTTGACAAAACCTTCCCGGTTTGCTTCACAGTCTAAACCTTTGATATAAAATCATAGTTGGGTTGAGAATCAATGAATTGATTCTTGTTTGTGGTTCTTCAATGTGTCTGATTCTTGGTAAATTCTTTGTAGCTTGAACACTTGAAGAAATTCTAGATGTGGTCTCGTTATAGCGTAGAGATGATAGCAATTCGAATAAAAAGACTAATGCACAAATATTCTTGTAAATCTGTTAAATCTTCTTAATGTATTTTTTTTAATCCTTGGTGCAAAGTCCTCTATTTATAGTGTGAGGTCCAACGTTCATTTGGCTTGAATTCGAATTGTATCAACGTCTATCTTGTAACGGATATATTTTCTGACCATTCTGCTGTGTCAGTAATTTATCCAATAAAATTGCATCCTTTATAACGTTCGACTGTACTATCAGTTTATCGGATGAATGACATATAAAACTGAGTATCATTACCAGTTTTATATTGAATTTTCCACTTGTCAGTTTCTTGACTGACTTGGAGCGTTAACTGAGATTTTACTCTTCTTCAAACATATGTACTCTAGTTTTTCATCTGATTATAATTGACTTAATCAGAGTACACCATGACTCATTATCATCTAAGAATTCATTGTCCTTATGATTCTTAGGTCTTCAAACAAGATCCATAAAGTCAGTTCAGGTCACCACAATCTTGCCTTTAGTCTAACTTTACAGTCTCGACATAGTCTTCATAACTGAGTTTGAACCCTCAGTTCTTCATCTTCAGTAACTGAGTCTGTGACCCTCAGTTCTTCATCTTCTAGATAAGCCAACTAGTCTGTGTCCCTCAGCGAACTTATCTTCTTCAGTTTTCATATTGGTGTATCTTGAGTCAGTTTGTTTGTCTTGATGATTTCCAGTTTTCTAAATGACTTCCAGTTTTCAGTTCTACGACACACTAACTATTACAATGCTTGTCTTATGTAACCTATACAAATATTAGACTCTAGTAAAACCTAAACATTCAGTTCTCGACATCTTTTAGCTTTTCACTATAACAGCTAGCTTCAGCACTTCATCAATGAGGTTAAGATAATACTTTGAATAAATATGATGAATTATCATCAAAACATAAATATTATTTCCAACAATTTCCCCCTTTTTGATGATGCCAAAACTCTCCCTAAAAGAAAAGCTTAAAGATCAAAACAATGTAAGACAATGTAAAACTGTAAAACTGGATTTCATTAGAATGAGCAAAAACTGGAATAGTTACATTTTGTCCAAATAATTGTGATTAAAGACTAAGCTTTTTCTTAACTGAAATAAACGTCTTCCCCTTGTCATATAGACGATAGTCATTTTCTAGCTTGGAGTTTTCCTTTTAAAAAGTCTTGTTGTAGTCAACTTGACTTCCTTCTTTCCATCTTCTCCATAGAAATAGCTTCGGTAAGTCTGATTCTTTCAAGTAGTATTTTTCAAATTCTACTACATCAGCTTTCATTTGTTCAGTCTTGTCTTTAATCTTCAGTTTATCATCAATCCTCTGATTCTTCTTTTATTATGCCATTTTCTGCTTTGAGAATACATCAGATAAAAAGTAGTTCAAGGATTCTTCAATTGCCCTGTCCTTGTACTTGGCTTTGATAGGATTGTGATCGTTGATAAACTTCATCCACAGATCCTTTGTCAGAGTAGCTCTCTTTTCTCCAGGTTGACTATATTTCTCAATGAGCTGCTCGTCAGTTAGCTCTTTCCTTAAGAACTTAGGATCCGATTTGTATATTTCAATTCTTCTTGAAGTCGCTTCATCTCTTTATGTAACTTCACTTTTTCTTCTTGACTTCCCTTTTTTGGCATCATACACCGATCTACCAAGGCATGGGTTGCCTGTTGGTCGGCTGATATACGTTGCTGAGAAGCAATTACTTCCTTAAGCTGAGTTTCTAACCCGTAGATGTGCTGATTCATATGCCAATGAGCTTGAGCATGTGTTTCCCTATCTACTACGGTTGTGTCTTCTATTTTCTATTTAAGTAACAGAATTTCTGAAGCAGAACTTGAACTGGATTTGTGGATCATTTCTAGTCTTGCATGAACTGAGACATCTGTTCTAGTTCTATAATCGAGATATCCAGAAATATTTGATAGAAGACCATTTTGTGCATCCTTGTGACTGAGCACAATCTTCAAGTTTTCATGAACTTTGGCCAACTCATCATTTGTTAGGATGTCAGAAGGATCATATGTAATTTTAGGTTGATCCTTGGGCTGAGTGATATCTTCAATAATCATCAGTTGTCGATTATCAGGTTCATCAGCTACTTGCTGAGTGTCAGTTATTTGATTCCCAACTGGCAACTCTTTTTGCTAAATATCTGAATGCAAAACTGTAGTCACATTAGCTTCTTTCCTTGTATGATCATCTTCATTATCATCCTTTTTCATTGAACTTTCTTTGGGAACAGATGATGTGACTGATTCTCTTCTTTGAGCTAGTTCAGTAAACCTTTTGAAACAGTTTTCAAGAAACTCTGATATAGGAAATAAAGTATATAAATCTCCGATTTCCAATTTCTCCAAGTGTAATTTTTCTTCAGTCTGGAGACTAGCATCACGAGAATATTCTGGTTTAAGCTTCATCTTCATTAGTCTGACAATTTTATCAGCTTCAAAAACTAGGGCTGATTGCTGAACTGATTGATGTTGTAATTGAGAAGTGTTATCAGTAACTTCAGTTGTCAGTTGTTGTTGTTCCCCCTCAGTTGGTGCTGTCTTACTTGAGGTTGCTGGGTATAAACATCTTACAATTGATCTTTCTTGTGCTGAGTTTGCCTTTCGCTTGATTCCTCTGTGTTCAGCTTCCTGCTGAGACACAGTTTTCTGACATGCTTCAGGTTGGGAAGTTGTTCATGTTTTTGCAGTGATTTCCTTTGTAGTTGTATCTTGTCTTGCTTGCTTCCCTTCCTTGAGTCTTTCCAGATAGAATTGAATGATTCCACCGAGTGTTTTCTTAGTCGAAATCTACCAACAGTTGTCTGACCTTCAGCTTGAGCTCTTTGTACACTTTCTAATTCGGTTAAATGTTGTTTCTTTATCTGATTGACTACATATCCTGCCCAATTGAATTTTATTTCATCCCAAATTATGTTCATCAGATAAATATTCTCTTCGTATAGTGTAATGACTCATTTGGATTTTCCAATGACATGTTTGCTGAGCCATCTGCTGTGGTGCGCAAATTCTGGCTTGAGTTTGTCAACATGACTATCAATTTGTACTGGTTCTTTAGAGAAAGTAAGTTGCTTCAGAAAAGCTTCTTTTTGCAATGGTAGAGTAGCCATATCTGTAGACATTGCAGATGAATCCTTGAAGCTGAATAATGACTTCATAACTCTTTCATTGACAACAATACGATCTCCATGAACTGTAGTGATCAGAGAGTTTCGTACCAAACGCATATTCTCCCAAAATTGCAGAATTCCTTCCACATCACGTGGTTCGTTGAATTTGATTTCTAGAAGATTTCTCAGACCAGGTTGTTTCTGGATTTTATTACAAATCCAACTTACTAACAGAGTATTGTTGAACATTGCCTCATAGATATCGAGTAATAATTCATCCAACTCTGTGATCAATCTTTCTTGTTTTGATTGGTCTGATGTGGCCATATCTGGGTGTGAACACAAAAATTGATTTTTGAGAGTAAAGGATTGCGAAGAGTCTGATTCTGTTTTTGGAAAGAGATGAAGAATTTGAAATTTGATTGAAAATAGTGTGAACGAGGGTTGAATAAATAGGTAGGATATACTGGCGATTAGAGTAGTACAACTTTTCAAATTCTATGATGGTTTGTGTAACTGATGTATGCACTGTTCTGGCCGTCGTGGGGTGTACACGCAATATTCTGACAAACAGAACTGCAGTAATTAAATGCGATATAACCGCTGTCGCTTTTATCTTGTCAACCTTTGACCTAAGTTGACTGAGATAGAAGACCGAGGCCAAGTCGATTTTAGAAGTAATTTTCGATTTTAAAATTAGTCAGTTTCAGTTTTAAATTGTTGATGTCAATGACTAATCTGTTAAGTGAGCTCTCCCAGCATAACAAAGATTAATCCCCTTGACGAATTTCTGGCTTAACTGATTTCAACTGACTTTTATTATACCCAATTCAGTTCTTAGTTTGGCAAATCTATCTTTGTCCAATGGCTTTGTAAAGATATCTGCCAACTGATCTTTAGTAGGTACATAAAGAACTGTGATATCCTTTTACTCTGCATGATCTCTTATGAAGTGGTGACGTACATCAATGTGCTTTGTCCTTGAGTGTTAAACTGGATTATCAATGATTGCAATTGCACTTGTGTTATCACACATTATGGGAATCATTCCTTCTTCTATCCCATAATCTCTTAATTTCTGTCTAATCCATAAAACTTGAGCACAACAACTTCCTGCTGCTATGTATTCAGCTTCAGCTGTAGAAGTTGAGATTGAGTTTTGCTTTTTTCTAAACCATGACACAAGTCTATTTCCTAGTAACTGACATGTGCCTGACGTACTTTTTCTGTCCACTTTGCATCCAGCATAATCTGAGTCTGAATAAGATATTAGCTTGAATTCACCTTCTTTTGAATACCAAATTCCAACTCCATCTGTATCTTTCAAATATTTTAATGTTCTTTTCACAACTGTGAGATGTCTTTCCTTTGGTTTTGACTGAAATCTTGCACATACACCAACTGTAAATGATATATCTGGCCTACTTCCTGTAAGATAGAGTAAGCTTCCAATCATCCTTCTGTAAAGTGTTTGATCAACATCTTTGCCTTCTATGTCTTCATCTAATCTGATGTTGGTCCTCATTAGTGTAGAAATTCCAATAGATTTTTCCATACGAAACTTTTTGATAAGTTCTCTCGTATACTTGGTTTGGTGAATGAAAATTCCATCATCTAATTGTTTAACTTGTAATCCAAGAAAGTAATTCAATTCTCCCATCATACTCATTCGGAATTTGCTTTTCATCAAACTTGCAATTTTCTCACATGATTGTTCATCTTCCGATCCGAAAATAATGTCATCAACATAAATTTGGACAAGTAGAGTATTTTCGCAATTTTTCATTCTGAACAATGTTTTGTCTATAGTCCCTTTTATGAATCCATTATCTACTAGAAACTGAGATAGAATTTCATACCAAGCTCTTGGTGCTTGTTTTAGTCCATAAAGAGCTTTCCTTAGTCTCAAAACTTTATCGACGATCTTTGATTTCAAATCCAAATTTGGTTGTTGAACATATACTTCTTCTTCAAGAATTCCATTCAAGCATGCGCTTTTAACATCCATCTGGTAAACTTTGAATTTCTTATGAGCTGCAAAGGCAAGAAATAGTCTGATTGCTTCTAATCTTGCAACTGGTTCGTAGGTTTCATCAAAGTCTATGCCTTCTGCTTGAGAATATCCTTTAGCTACAAGTCTAGCTTTGTTTCTGATGATATTCCCATCTTCATCAAGTTTGTTTCTGAAAACCCATTTGGTTCCAATGATATTCACATGAGCTGGTCTTTCTACCAATTCCCATACTTGATTTCTTTCAAACTCATTCAGTTCTTCTTGCATAGCTAATATCCAATCTGTATCTTTCAAAGCTTCTTATATTTCCTTAGGTTCAGATTGAGATAGAAAACATGCAATCATTGCATCTAGTTGATGTCTTGTCCGCACGCCAGTTTGAGTATCACCAATAACTTGTTCTTCAGGGTAATCTCTCATCCATTGATACGTGGGTGATTGCATCAAAGGATCTATAATTTGTTCGACTGATTCTTCAAGAGCTGGTTCTTGAATTTCTTCAGTTGGATCTGAACCATGTAGTTCGGTGTGGTTTGTTGAGTAGTTGGAAATCGAGGATCGATCTCGATCTCAACATTCTCGAAATTTGTAGTCTTCCAATGTCAACAACAAGCGATTACGTGAGCACAGTAATCGAGGCGTGAAACTTGTTCTGGTCTTTCTTCAGTTGTTTCACCAGGGAAGTTTGGTTGATCAAATACCACGTGTATTGATTCTTCATGCTTGAGTGTCCTTTTATTTAGTACACTAAAAGCTTTGCTGACACTTGAGTATCCTAGAAAAATTCCTTCATCAGCTTTGGGCTGAAAAACATGAAGTTGATCCTTCCGTTTGTTGTGTATGAAACATTTCCTTCCAAAAGCATGAAAGTAGGAAACATTTGGTTTTCTTCCATTCCGAATTTCATAAGGGGTCTTCTCATGCCTTTTATTCATGAGAGCTCTGTTCCGAGTGTAACAAGCTGTGTTAACTGCTTCTGCCCAATATCTTTCAGGTAGTTTTGCTTCACAGATCATAGTCCTTCCTAATTCTTTAATTGTTCTGTTTCTTCTTTCAGCTACACCATTCTATTGAGGTGTTCCTGTGGCAACAAGTTGGTGTAAAACACCATTTTCTTCACAATATTCAATAATCACACTATTGAGGAATTCAGTTCCCTTATCTGATCTTATCTTCATAACTGATACTCCTTTCTGATTTTGAAGTCTCTTTAGTAATTCTGTAAGTCTTTGCTTGGTTTCACTTTTCTTGGTTAAAAAGATTACCCAAGTGTACCTTGAAAAGTCATCTACTATCACCAATGTATACTTCTTTCCACTGATACTAATTGGTGTAATAGGTCAAAATAAATCCATGTATAGTAGTTCTAGATGTCTGGTTGTTGAATGCTGAGACTTGGTCTTGAAACTTGCTTTTGTTTGCTTTCCTTGTTGGCAAGCATCACATAAGCTGTCCTTCTTATATGAGATTTCCGGTAGTCCGATGACTAACTGTTTCTTAACAAGTGTGTTGATGTCATCAAAGTTAAGATGACTCAGTTTCTTGTTCCATAACCAACTGATTTCTGATTTGGTATGTACAAGCAAACAAGTTTCAGCAACGGCCGTTGTCCAGTCTACTACATACATATTCTCTTTTCTTCTTCCGGCTAAAACAACTTGATAGGCTGATTCGCCGACGACAACGCAGAATTCTTCGTCAAAAGTAAATTTGTATCCCATATCACAGAATTGACTGGTGCTGAGTAGATTGTAGTGTAGTCCTTTTACATAAGATACATTCTTGATTGTAAGTCCATTCCTGATTAAGGTGCCATAACCCTTGGTGTATCTAGGTTTGTCTTTACTTCCAAGATTAACCTTTGGTCCGTCTTTTGCAATAAAATTACTGAGACAGTCTTTACTCTTTGTCAAGTGCCTAGAGCAACCAACCATCACAAAGTACCATATGTCCTGCAATAAAAATTAAATAATTTTAGGTACCCAACTCGCCTTTGGGTCCATGAAGTCGATTGTCAAGACAACTCACGGGGATATATCCTTTAGGTATTCTTCGGATATTGTTGCACTTATTTTCATATATGTAAGCCACACTCCTATAGTGTCTATGTTTGGACTGTGTCTTATTTATATGATCTCTCCGATCTTTTGAATGAAATTTATTTCCATCATGCTTTCTATTAAAACTTGAATAATAACCATCATTCCTTTTATAACGAGGTCCAGGTGACCTTGAATGCTCGGGCTTTTCTTTGAGGCGAGATTAGCTCTCTGCAGAGTTTTGAACTGAAACTTGTGATAAGTTTTCTATCTGGAATGATTGTTATTATCAGTTTATTATTAGATGCGGTAAAATTCCAATCATCATCAGTGGGGTATAGTCTTCCTTTCCCCCTGAATGTGTGAATCTTTGAATGATTGACATTCTTGTATTTACTATGATTGAAACTTTTCTGGTTCTTGACTTGATTGGTTTTTGTGGACCTGGTAGTTGATTTCCCAGTTCGGTTTTCTTGAAATACAGCTGATCTACCATTTGGTTTACCCTTGTTGGTAGATCTAGTTGTTTTCATGGAAAACTGATTTATCCTATGTGATACTGGCTTTACTGGTTCAGCAATTTTCTCAGTTTGTGGAAGTTGTTCAGCTACAAACTTAATACCAGTTTTGGTACTAGGTTTAGCAGCTTTGCTGGTTCTATTCTTAGAAGATTGCTTTGTATCTAATCCTAAACCCGTCTTGTCTCCGTACGGTTTTCCTGATTTGAATCCAGTAACTGAACTTGATTGAGCAAATGATTCGATTGCTCTGGCGATGCAAAGAGGGTCATTATCTTGAATCTTTTCTTTATCAGTTTTTGTCAGTTTCAACATTTTTAGTTCAGACTTCAATCTTTCAACTTCAAGAATTAGATTCTCTTTTTCAGCTTTAATTGATTCATAACCAGCTTGTATAGTCACTAGCTGATTCATCAATTCGTCAAGAGTTTCTTCTAATTCTAGATTTTTTGGATTGGAGTCAGCAGTCGAAGAACATGCATTTTGCATGGAAATTTGAGCTAAAGAGTATTTAGTATATGATTCACATACCTCATCTGGGTCTTCCATGTGTGCCATTAAAGCTGTGTCATCTAATAGTCTTTCAGTACCAGCTTCATAATCTGAGTCATCTCCAGCAAGGAGTGCTCTTCTACCAATTCTTCTTGGTGGGGTCTTCTTGGTCAGTTCTGGACATTCAGCTTTATAATGTCCAGGTTTCTTGCAGTTGAAACAGAGATATTCATCAGCTTCTCTTTTCTCAGGAGTCTTCTTGATGAACTTCTGTGTGACTGGGTGTCCAATCTTCATTCTTTGAATTATGTTCATCATTGGAGCCATCTGTTCTTCCATCTCATCCAATTCTTGAAGATTACTTGATGAGTTTTCTTGATTGTCATTTGATGCTGCTGCAAGTGTTGTAGTCTTTGGTTCTTCCAGAGCTTTGATTATTGCAGCTGTACTTGTAAGATCTTCACTGAATTCATAAGCTTTCAAATCTGAGAAGATTTTGAATGAATCCTCTATGTCAAGTCTTCTAGATTCTTCCATAGCAGTGACCTTCATTTTCCAGCACATTGGTAATTCCTTCAAGATTCTTGTATTGATAACTTTCTTTGAGTATTCATTCTTGAGTAGATCTAATTCATCCATGATAGCACTGAATCTTGTCTCCATTTGGTCAATGGTTTCTCCAGATTTCATCTTGAAATTTTCAAACTTTTGTTTTGCAACTGAAATTTTGTTTTCCTTGATTGAATCTGTTCCTTCACAAACAAGTTGTAGTTTGTCCAACATTTCGTTGGTAGTTGTGCATTCTTTCACCTTTAAGTACATGTTGCTGTCAAGAGTTCTGAGGATAAAATCCATAGCAACATTGTTGAGATTGTTTCGCTTGCGATCATCACTAGTCCATTCGGATTTGGGTTTTGCAACTCGAACTTGCTCTCCACCAATAGTTTGCATGTGAGTGATCTGAATTGGTCCATCAGTGAGTACTTCCATCATTTCATCATGAGTAGCTACTAGAAAATCCTGCATTCGACGTTTATATTCAACAAATCTGTCCATGTTGCACATAAGCATCTGTCTCGCATATTGATTGTTATCCATTGTGAGTGAGTGAAGACTGATAGTAAATTAACTGGAACTGAGCTTTCAAATGAGAAAAACTATAGGAGATATAGAGCAAATGACATCTTATCAAAGAAACACTGCTCTGATACCAATTGAAGAACAGTTAGAATTGCTGCTCATCAATTGCTTGAACACTGATCTTTGGAGGGTTGAATTGCCTCCTCACCAGCTACCACCACAAACACAGTCTGCCCGACTGCTTGTAACAACTGTCCTTGACAAAACCTTCCCGGTTTGCTTCACAATCTAAACCTTTGATATAGAATCAAAGTTGGGTTGAGAATCAATAAATTGATTCTTGTTTGTGGTTCTTCAAAGTGTCTGATTCTTGGTAAATTCTTTGTAGCTTGAACACTTGAAGAAATTCTAGATGTGATCTCGTTATAGCATAGAGATGATAGCAATTCGAATAAAAAGACTAATGCATAAATATTCTTGTAAATCTGTTAAATCTTCTTATTGTATTTTTTTTAATCCTTGGTGCAAATTCCCCTATTTATAGTGTGAGGTCCAACGTTCATTTGGCTTGAATTCGAATTGTATCAACGTCTATCTTGTAACGGATATATTTTCTGACCGTTCTGCTGTGTCAGTAATTTATCCAATAAAATTGCTTCCTTTATAACGTTCGACTGTACTATCAGTTTATCGGATGACTAACATATAAAACTGAGTATCCTTACCAGTTTTATATTGAATTTGCCACTTGTCAGTTTCTTGACTGACTTGGAGCGTTAACTGAGATTTTACTCTTCTTCAAAAATCGAGACTCGATTTTCATCGATTATAATTGACTTAATCAGAGTACACCATGATTCATTATCATCTAAGAATTCATTGTCCTTATGATTCTTAGATCTTCATACAAGATCCATAAAGTCAGTTCAGGTCACCATAATCTTGCCTGAAGTCTAACTTTACAGTCTCGACATAGTCTTCATAACTGAGTTTGAACCCTCCGTTCTTCATCTTCAGTAACTGAGTCTGTGACCTCAGTTCTTCATCTTCTAGATAAGCCAACACAGTCTGTGTCCCTCAGCGAACTTATCTTCTTCCGTTTTCATATTGGTGTATCCTGAGTCAGTTTGTTTGTCTTGATGATTTCCAGTTTTCTAAATGACTTCAAGTTTTCAGTTCTACGACACACTAACTATTATAGTGCTTGTCTGATGTAACCTATACAAATATCAGACTCTAGTAAAACCTAAACATTCAGTTCTAGACATCTTTTACCTTTTCACTATAACAGCTAGCTTTAGCACTTCATCAATGAGGTTAAGATAATACTTTGAATAAATATGATGAATTATCATCAAAACATAAATTTTATTTCCAACAGTACCCCACTCGCGTTCTTGACCGGCTCTGCACGCATGATGAAATCCCAAAGTACCTCACTTATATCATTGACTTGTTGAGCATCTTGATGTGCTACGTAGGTTGAAGTCACAAAGTACCTCACTCGCATCCTACACGGGCTAAATATCCGGTTATGCTACGCAAGGTTGAGGAACTAACTGCTCCGCTTGCGTCCTTGTCTGATCTTGATGCGAAGAACCCAAGAGTCGGAATCTGCAAAAAGAAAAAAAATGAAAAATGAAAACAAAGACAAAAAAATTTACCTTTAAACAACTGCTGAGTTGATGACAGAATTTCACCAACGTTTTGGGACCTCGTCACTTTGTGGATGATTTGAGGCAACAAGGTGGATAAATATTCCTCCTCAAAAAAA
The DNA here is from genome assembly GCA_026214975.1 of Gentiana macrophylla. Classification (NCBI taxonomy): domain Eukaryota; kingdom Viridiplantae; phylum Streptophyta; class Magnoliopsida; order Gentianales; family Gentianaceae; genus Gentiana; species Gentiana macrophylla. Next base: position 66,079,935 of record CM047810.1, read on the forward strand.
TGTTCGTCTGAAGGAACTCTGAGGGGACGAGGTGAATAAATATTCGACGTCCAAAAATGTTCGCATGAAGGAACTCCGGCGGCAACGAGGCGAATATGAAAATTCATTCTCCAAATGGCCTTCAATACTCCGAGCTGCAACAATCGAGGTGAAATTAAATTCGACCTCGAAATGGCCTCTATTCCCTGAAATGATGAGGTAAAGGCAACCTCGAAACGTGTTCGATCTCTGAAGTGGTAAGGTAAAGGCAACCTCGAAACGGCTTCTGATCTCTGAAGTGGCGAGGTAAAGGCAACCTCGAAACGGCTTCTAATCCCTGAAGTGGCGAGGTAAGGCAACCTCGAAACGGCTTTTGATCTCTGAAGGGGCGAGGTAAAGGCAACCTCGAAACGGCATCCGATCCCTGAAGTGGCGAGGTAAGGCAACCTCGAAACGGCTTCTGATCTCTGAAGTGGTGAGGTAAGGCAACCTCGAAACGGCTTCTGATATCTGCAGAGGCGAGGTAAAGGCAACCTCAAAACGGCTTCCGATCTCTGAAGTGGTGAGGTAAAGGCAACCACGAAACTGCTTCTGGTCTCTGAAGTGGCGAGGTAAGGCAACCTCGAAATGGCTTCTGATCTCTGAAGTGGCGAGGTAAAGGCAACCTCAAAACGGCCTCCGATCTCTGAGTGGCGAGGTAAAGGCAACCTCAAAATGGCTTCCGATCTCTGAAGTGGCGAGGTAAAGGCAACTTCAGAACGGCCTCCGATCTCTAAAGTGACGAGGTAGGCAACCTCAAAACAGCAACCACCAATATGGCCTACGGTTACCCTGCAAAGCAAGGAAAAATTATTAAACAAAAAAACAAGACAAAAAAAATATTCGACTTTTAGTCAAATGCCGATTAGAAAGATGACAGTCAAGAAAAAAAATTACAATCGACTTCCAATCAGCAGTCAACATAGCCAGTTGGCCAACTATTGACTTCCAGTCAGCAGTCGACATGGCCAGTTAGCCAACTAAAGAGGAGGAATGCCTGAGACTCTCAGTTTCCTTGACTCCTTTGGGTTAAAGAAGAATTGGTGTGCTTGAAAGAGAGGTGAAGATTTCTTTATATAGGAGAAGATGAAAAGAATCAGTCTCTTCTAACCAACGTGGGACAAAATTTTCTTAATTGTGATTGGTTAGTAAAAATTAAAAAAAAAAAAAAAAAAAGAAAAGTACTAGCACCTGACTTAAAAAAGGGTGGTGCACATTAGAATTTTTCTTTCCTTTGTTTCTTCACATCCAAATAAAATAAAAATAATAAATAATAAATAAATGAAGAAGAAGAGAGTTGCCGCCTCAACAGCCTTGGAGGATGGGAAATATACTCCTACAGCAAATTTGATCCGCTGAAATTAGATAGGGCATTTTGCCATGTCAACCACCTTAGGCTTGACAATGTGCATAATATATATATATATATATATATATATATATATATATATATATATAAAAACCAAAAAAAAGTGAAAGATGTTAGATGTAATATCGTCGGATCAATCATAGATTGACCCGATTACGCAGCGGAATGCATCAGATATAGATCTAAACGAAACAAAGAACATAAATTAAAGATCTAACTACAAGGGGGTTTAGGAGCCTACCTTTTTATGGTGCTTAACTCCAAGAACAATAGATCTCCAAGAACACGTGTGTTGAGAAGCCACAGTCTTCCAACGTGTGTCTCCCAGCAACACCGGGTGGACGGTGTTTCCCGCCGCCGGACCTCCTTGATATGCTACCGTAATAATCCCGAAGATTATCCCAACTCGAAAACAAATAACTATAGCCAAAAATTGCAAGCTATATTCTTATGAAATAGGCGTGATGTATGTTATGTCAAAAGGTTTGGGAGAACTCTCTTTATATAGGAGAGTAATCATTGTCTTCCAAGGATTTAATAATTAAGAGATAATTATTAGACTAATACTTATTCCAAAATAAAAGATAAATAAAATAATTATCCCAAAAAAATTAGGATAAATCATATTATTATCTAATATTCCATGAACTATCAATTAACAAATAAAAGATAAATCACATATTAAATAATTATCCAAGAAAACTAATTCCTTAATAATTACATAATACAAAGTCCAGGAAAAATTTCTTTTTCCGTGTATTTAAGCATCTAGTCCATCTAAACAATTAATCCACATATCAATTAAATAGTCCAATAAAACTATTTAATTATAATTGAGGTGAAACGACGAGAAAACTAATTGTGCTATTTTTGGGAGCCACGTCGGGGACCATGGACCTATATTCAGTAGCTACAATAAATTTAATAAAATTATTTGTCAGACGGAATAATTATATCCAACCTATTAATTTCGGGATTACACCACCATAATCTCGAAACTGAACTCTATCGAATAAAGATAACTTACACTCTATTTATGAGTCGAAAGCGTCCACTGATATAATCATAACATACAGATAAATCCTCCATAGACTGTTCATTTCGAATCGGGATATTTCCTTAAACCCTTATCTAAACATATTATCCTTATTTACCATTAACCCCTAGTGATCAATTAGTTCATATTCAATATAATATGAACTCGGCCGACCGATCAGTTTCTAGGGTTAACAATAATGGAACTGTCTGTCTACTTCCCGAGGGAAGGAATGGATTCCATATCTGTGATAACATAGACTACTCACTCATTCCAGAATATAGCCAACGAGAAGTGTTAGACCACATACTACGAAGTGATCCGTACTAACACATCAAACTCTACCCTCATCTAAGCAGTTGTCTGTGATCACCTCAGGATTGAGATTAATCCATATATGATCATCTTGTGATTCGATAAGACTTCTTGATTACGGAATTATATCGAGAACTCAAATCAAATCGGTCGAGCCCTATACGATTATCATCATATATAAATGCCCCATTAGGTACCCTATTACCGACAGTCAGCATAAGACTGTCACACCTAAAGTGTTCTGGGCGCATCATCTGCAAATTAATCTAGAGACCCGTACTCAGATTAATAAACGCTACGGACTAAGTTAATTTTAAGTATATTTCACAAACTCAATCCTCGTGTTTATAGCCATACACTGAGTTATGTGATTACATAATCAATATACTTAGGGTTTTCTGTAGTGTATTAATATTGGCAATAAATGCGAATAAATAGGAAGAAATAAATTATGTCATTTATTTAAATAAAACAATTACAAATTGTCTTTCGGGCATAAAACCTAACAATCTCCCACTTGCACGAAAGGCAAGTGGATTAATTGTTTTATAGCACACCATATATCTATATTACAGCAATACAACTCCCACTTGCTCTAAAGCAAATAAGTCATGTCCCTAATACCAATAGTCTCCAAGTGCCGGTTGAAGACTTCTAACGGCAATGTCTTGGTGAATGGATCAGCAGGGTTTTCAGCAGAGGCGATTTTCTTGACGGAAATGTCTCCTCGTTGGACTATCTCTCTGATTAAATGGTACTTTCGCTCGATATGCTTTGACTTGCGGTGTCTACGGGGTTCCTTTGAATTTGATACTGCCCCATTGTTGTCACAATAGAGAGCGATCGGATCGTTGTGATTTGGAGAGACTCATAAACAACTCAGGAACTTCTTGAGCCAAACTGCTTCCTTAGCTGCCTCAGAGGCCGCTATGTATTCAACTTCCATAGTAGAATCAGCCATGCTGGATTGCTTGACGCTTCTTGTTCGGTAAAAACTCGTTTTAAATTTATAATTACCGGAACACCCCAAGTGCAAGGCTTGTAGTAAAGGTGTTACCGGGTCGTCCTAAGGGAATCGAACGTCTATCGGATTAAGTACAGTTATTGTATCGATTATGTCACAAATTATTATCTAAAACTAAGGTATATATTAATTATAATCTAGAAACTATGACTAGAAACAGAAAAATAGCGTAAAATAGAACAAAACGATCTTTCGACGGGCGTTCACTGATGTGGACAGGCGTCCGATAACGTTCTGGAAACAGAAACTATGCAGAAAACAACAGGAAAAAACTAGGGTTTTTAAAATAACTAAACTTAGCAAGAAAAGTTGATATGAATGAATCGGTTTATCAAATAATTAAAAGAACGGCAAGGCAACGAGAATCCACCAATCAACCAACCAACCCCAAATAGATTGCACGCTAAAGATATGATTTTTAGTAATGATCAAATCACGAATTCGATTAAATCTCTTTAATCAATTTCTAGGGTTTCGTTTTCTCTCTCAAGCAAAACTAAACTAGCATACATAACACGATCATGAGATTGTCTCCAATACTCTACTCAACTAATCATGAACAATCTGTTGAATCACAATTAATCGCATCAAATGAAAAGATCAAAGCTTGAACAATATTCTCATATAAATTCAATCAGAAAAGCAGTTCCATCGATCTCTCGATTCAATAAAACATAAACAATATAACAATATCCAATTGATGAAAAATCATAAATTTAACTCACTAAGATATAGCTTAAAATCCTCTAGTTGGTGTGGTTGTTGATTGGTTTCCTCCGTTGTCCCACCGCGAATTTCTTAGCCAACAATCATATTGGTGATCATGATTGTTGGGATGGAAGAGTTCATCTTTGAGTTTGCTCTTTTGGATATGCGGCTGCTGTGTGTTTTTTTGGTGTGTAAAAATCTCATTTTAGGGTTTAGAATGCGCTGCTATTTATAGATTTTTAAGGCGGCTAGGGTTAGGTCGGCTATTGGACGCCCGTCCAGCAAGGTAGACGCCCGTCCAGTCTTCACAAAATTCATCGAGTCGGGCCGAGTCTTCATGGACGTCCATCCTATGCAAAAATGGACGCTCGTCTGCCGAAATTTTCACAACTCTGAATCAAATATCTCCTCTGGGCGCTTGATGCGAATAGTGGGCCTTCGTCCTGGGACCTTTCTTCTTTGAATCGAATAAGCCTTCTGGACGCCCGTCCACTGGACGGATGCAATGGACGCCAGTTCAGCCATGTAAACCTTCATGCCAATCTCAAACTTGCATCTTTCTCCTTCCTTTAATCTTCAATCAAACACCGTTCTAGCTCCTTTCACAACATGCAAGCATATCTACAAGGCGATAGAAACGAGCAAAGTGTAAAATCGTACATAAATAAATAAAAACCACATAAATAGCTCGATTTTCACACTTTAATCAATTCTAAACCCATTCTTCCAATTTATCCTTTTAGCAAGTGATTTTCTATAAAAAAAACACTAAAACACGGAAGATATTGTTACGGAATAACTCGATATAAACCACAAAATTTGTCGTAAACAACTCCCCCACACTTAGACTTTTGTTCGTCCCGAACAAAACAATGAAAACTAGCTCACTTTCATGCAATGCACATAGATCCCTAACTCACGTAACAAAAGATACAACAACTATAGCAAGTGATACCAACATAGAGATAGATTCTGTGTGTGTGTGACAAGCCCTTTTCAATCTTCACAATCCTCTCAAACAAATATCCTCTCAAATAATTTTAATGACTATCCTAGGTATAGGCAGTAATTGTTCCACACAAAGTCTTCCCGCGCACTCAGTAGGATAATCCCTACAGCATATCATTCGGTTTATACTGGGTATAAGTTCAATGATAACAAAGACTTCAATTTTTTTCACTTTCTTTTTTTTTCTACTTTGACGCACATCAAAATGAGCTCTTACCCGTCATAGCAGAATAGGATGTTTCGGGATAACACCCTACCTTACTCAAATCATAGGGTAGCTTTTCCTGACTGTCGTGAGCATTTGGTCATCATAGTGGAATAGGATATTTCGAGATAATGCCCTACCGCACTCCAATCATTAACCAGCTTCCGACACACTCCTTTATTTATTTTTTTATATATTTTTTCAAGACATTAGTTACGTTTCAATTATCACATTCAAACCTTCAGATATTCACAGTGCACGTTCTGAACTTAGGTGTTACTTCACTGTTACTATTAAGACCAAATCTCTCTAAGATAAATCACTAAAATAGTGAAAGGATACAGTTCAAAATTTTTGCTTCAATATCAAAGGCTTTCGTGAGTGTGAAATGAATACTATCTCAAATCAGTAAAAGCATGCTATAATTATCTCTCAAAGTCACATAAAATCATTGTCAGGAAACTACAACTAGCAAGCCATTTGTTTCAATCATATGCTCAAGTTTTACAATTATCCAAGTTTACTTTGAAATTTTTTAAAATTGTCGAGAAAATCACATTTACTCATTGTCAGAAATATAACATGATAACATACCCAATTTAGACACCACCCCCCACTCTTAAATCACATTATGTCCTCAGAATGTGCAAATAAAAGAAAAGAATACTTAGCTAGTTGTCAAAATGATTGTCGGGCTGTAGATTGACAGTGGTCAGGCCATAACATGAATGAACCGCTGCAGCTCGTATCACGAACAGACAACACTAAAAGTGATAACTGGCAAAAACCGCTCAACAGTATCTACAACACTCGACATAGCATATAATCTCGGGGTACAAGGGGTATATGAGTAAACATGTAGGCACATAAAAATGGGCAAATAAAGCATTCACAAATAGGACAGGGATAACCAACACACAAATCACCATGGTTTTATTCCTAATGCCCTAAAAACATAACTAAAAAGTAACTTAGAAGACTAGGCTGCCTCCTAGTAGCGCTTCTTTTATGTCATTAGCTTGACACAGATTTCAAAGTTAACCTGGATCGGGCCACTTTGGTATGAGGCTAACCACTCCTCTGTCAGAATCAGAATGACTAGGACGGAAATGGTTTTCGCCACAACAACAAGTCAAGTGCGCGAGAAAATCATGAAATTTTTCTCTCCAGACTACACTGACTCTTTTCTTCTTGTTCTTGTTTCTCAGTTCGGCCGAGGTATGCTAACAGCTCGGGAGCATTGTGAAGGATCTGCAAGGTTAGGGGTAATAATGTCATCATCCACTCCAAAGAAGTCGGATGGAATCTCCTCACAAATAAACGACTCAACCGTTTCATTTCTCTTTTGAAAGTATAGTACTTCAGGCTTTTCCTTGGGTTGCCCAAAGTACTTCTTAATCCTGTGACCATTGACTTTGAACGGTTGATCGCCGTACCCTTTCAACGTAATGGCTCCACCAGGATGAACATCAAGAATCTCAAAGGGGCCAGACCATCTAGATTTAAGCTTACCAGCAAAAAGATGGAGCCTGGTGTTATACAGCAAAGCCATGTCTCCCACTTTGAATTCCCGATCTTTAATCTTAGCATCGTGGAGTGCCTTCGTTCTTTCCTTACTGATTCTCGAATTCTCGTAAGCACGGAGTCGGAACTCATCGAGCTCGTTCAATTGCAATAATCTCTTTTCCCCACAAAGCTGGCTATCGAAATTCAAGAATTTAATAGCCCAGTAAGCTCTGTGCTCAAGCTCGACTGGTAAATGGCAAGCTTTCTCATAAACCATTTGGAAGGGTGACGTACCCATAGGGGTCTTAAACGCAGCGATGCGATAAGCCCAAAGTCGTCATCCAACTTCGCACTCAGCTTGGATCTATTGGAATTCACAGTTTTCTCCAAAATCCGCTTTAGACTTCTGTTGCTCACCTCGACTTGGCCACTGGTTTGGGGGTGGTATGGTGTACCAATTCTATGCTTGACACCATAGCTCTCAAGAATTTTATCCAGTGGTGCATTACAGAAATGCGAACCTTCATCATTGATAAGGGCTCTAGGACAGCCAAATCTAGTAAAGATATTCTTTTGCAAGAATTTCTTTACAACTTTGTGATCATTGGTTTGGGTGGCTATGGCCTCTACCCACTTGGAAACATAGTCCACACAGACCAGAATATATTTGTTAGAGCATGATGATGGGAACGGTCCCATAAAATCAATGCCCCAAACGTCAAAAACATCACATTCCAAGATAGGCCTCAAAGGCATCTCCATCCTATTACTGAGTCTCCCTACTCTTTGGCATCTATCACAGCCTTTGCAAAAGGCTTCAGCATCTTTAAACAACGTGAGGCGGTAAAAACCAACTTGAAGGATTTTTGTGACTGTCTTAGGTGCTCCGTAGTGCCCACCAGCGGGACCACTATGACATTGCTCCAAGATATCCAATTGTTCATGCTCCGGAACGCACCTTCTAAGCAACCCATCCTTGCAGACCTTAAACAGATATGGATCCTCCCATACGAGATACTTTAAGTCGCTAAATTTTTTCTTCTTTTCCTGATACGTCATCTCTTCTAAATGCCCACCTGCTAAGTAGTTGACATAATCAGCATACCACGGCCTCACAGTCTCTAGCTTCATTAATTGCTCGGTTGGAAAATCAATGCCTATGTCCTTGGAAATTTTGCCACCCTCATTTACTAGGCGAGACAGGTGATCAGCCACAATATTTTCACTACCCTTCTTATCTTTGATCTCCAGGTCAAACTCTTGCAAAATTAGAATCCATCTGAGTAACCTTGGCTTTGCATCTGCTTTGTCCATAAGGTAGCGTAGGGCTGCATGGTCTGTCCAAACCATAACATGAGACCCTAGAAGGTAACTTCTAAACTTGTCGATAGCAAAAACGACGGCTAAGAATTCCTTCTCAGTCGTGGTGTAATTGCATTGAGCCGGGTTCAAGGTGCGGCTCGCATAGTAAATGGGCCTGAACTTTTATCAATTCTCGGCCTAAAATCGCACTCCATCTGCGTAGTTAGAGGCATCGCACATTAATTCAAAGGGCTTAGTACGGTCAAAAGCGATTAAGATAGGGGCACTTATGAGCTTATCCTTTAGGCAATTGAAAGCTTCCTTGCATTTCTCATCAAACAAGAACTCAACATCATCTTTCAGAAGGTTAGATAAGGGCTTGGCGATGGTGGAAAAGTCCTGAATAAAAATCCTGTAGAAGCCAACATGACCTAGAAAACCTCATACCTCTTTCACTGTTTTCGGCTACGCCATCTTTTCAATGGCCTCTACTTTAGCCTTATCAACCTGAATACGATCTTCGACACCTTGTGTCCCGAACAATCCTTCATCTACTAGAAAATGGCATTTCTCCCGGTTGAGTACTAAATTCTTTTCAACACAAATGTTGAAGTACCATATCTAAATTTTCCAAGATCTCATCAAAGTCACAGCCGCCATAGACCGAGAAGTCATCCATGAAGACTTCCATACATTTCTCCACAAGTCCATCGAAAATGGCCAACATGCACCATTGGAATGTTCTTTGGTGCATTGCATAACCCGAAAGGCATTCTCGCGAAAAGCAAAGTGCACGATGGACACGTAAACGTAGTCTTCTCCTGGTCATTAGGGTCGATGGCTATCTGGAAGTAACCAGAATATCCATCGAGGAAACAATAATACTTATGACCACTCGGTCTTTCAAGAAGTCAATCAATGAAAGGTAAGGGAAATGGTCTTTGGCGGTGACTTCATTCAATCTGCGATAGTCAATGCAGACCCTGTAGCCAGTCACAAGGCGTAAAGCTACTTCTTCCCCTTTTCATTCTTTTCCACGGTAATACCTCCCTTCTTTGGCACAACTTGGGTGGGGCTAACCCACTCACTGTCGGCGATTGCATAGATGATTCCCATATCTAACCATTTAATGACTTCTTTCTTGACAACCTCCTCGTGATATGCGGATTCAGCCTTTCACGAGGTTGTCTGACTTTCTTAGCTCCTTCCTCCGTTCGGATTTTATGCATGCACACATCGGGGCTGATTCCTCGGATATCACCCACTTGCCATCCGAACGCGAGGATGTTCTTTTCAAGCACTTTTATCAGCAGTGCTTCTTGCTCGGGCTCGAGTTTTGAAGAGATGATCAAGGGTAACTTATCACCATCCTTAAGAAAAATGTACTTAAGGTGTTGCGGAAGCGGTTTAAGCTCCAAGTCAGTAGGTGGTTGCTCAATCTGGATTTTAAGGGCCACCTTTTTCCTTATGGGCTTGAAGTGGTTGGTCAAGAATACCTCATCTTCCCGAGGTATAACCCCGAAAGGTCTTGGATCACATCATCCATAGGGATCCTTCACAAGACTCCTTTCTCCTTCTTATGCTTGATCATCCTTCTCAACTCTTCTTCTTCTAGCTCCTCTGCTAGTTGCTCCCAATCATCAACCTCCCAATGAGTAGTCTCTCCCGTAAATCCACTTCATCCCAACTACCCATCGTATTTCCTCTTCTCTTCAGGGTTAAAGTCTTCCTGATGCAGCTCTTTGAAATCATCGTTCATTGCTGGGAATCTCCATGTTTCTTGTTCATTGACAGGCTCATTGTGAGCAAGTTGTGAAGACAACTCGTCAGTGACTATGGCCTGTAATGAAACAGAAGATGGTCCCCAGTCAGCTTGATCTTTAATGTTTATAACTTCGAAACACATATATCTGTTAGCTCTACCGCTTCTTCAGAGTTGGCATCTTCTTCGTCCTCACAAATTGCTTCAACGAACGAGATTTCTTCAATCATGGTTTCCTCAGGACTTTTCCCTCGTGTGAAGGTAACAGATGTATCATCTACTCTAAGCGTAATCTGACCCTTACAGAAATCGATGAGGGCGGCAGAGGTGTCCAAAAAGGTCCGGCCTAGAATTAGGGGCATCTCTTTGTCAGGTGGATAGTCTAAGATAACCCAGTCAGTAGGGAAAACCAAATGTTCAACACGGAGAAGAACATTCGTAACACAACCAGCTGCTGAGCGGCTAGATCGGTCTACCATCTGAAGAGAAATAGGGCGTTTCCACATTCTTTTATCTAAACCGAGCTTTTTGTAGACGTTCATTGGCATCACATTTATAGAGGCCCCTGAGTCGCATAAGACGTTTTGGAACATGTGGCCTTCAATCTTACAAGAGATTGAAGGTCTTCCGGGGCCACCTCGCTTAGTAGCAACTTTTTGTGAAACCATAGAGCAATCTTCTCTTAAAACTTCTTCTGCCATCCCTTGAAGCTTCTTCTTGCTTCCACAAACTTCCTTAAGATACTTAGAGCACTTGGGCATTTCAGTCAATACCTCAGCTAGGGGTATACACACTTTGGTATCTCTAAGCATCCTCCTCACACCGTCATATTGTCTGTCATGGCTGAGGGTATTCTCTTTCTTCTTCAGTGGATAAGGAAGGGCTTTATCATTGTTCATGGCTTGATTTTTTATGGCTTCGTCTTCCTTATCCTTCCATCTGACAAATTTTTCCTCCCACTTCTTTGTCGTGTACAACCACTGACTTTTCCTCATTTCTCTATCAGAATCATTTTCATCACCCGAAGAATCATCATTAAGCTCCTCCTCACTGTTGCTTTCTTCAGTATTTAACTTCTGATTGCCCCCTCCTGAACTTATGGCATCAGGAGGGGCTACTCGTTTCCCGACATCTTTCCGGGTCCCACCTTCTTACCACTTCTTAGAGTGACCTCATTCAGCTCTTCGTCTCCATACTCCCATTGAGGCGTGATAGCAGTGCAAACATTGACATCTTCTTTAGGATTTTTTTCGGTATAACTTGGAAGTTTACCGTGGGGTCTGCTTGCTTGTTGGTCTGCCATCTGACCAACCTGTCTCTCTATTGTCTTGACACTAGTAGCCAGGGTCTTCACCATGTCTACTAGCTCATCAAACTTATGTTGAGGGACACAAGAGGTGGTTTGGTTATGATGTTGGTTTTGATTCCAACCACCTTGAGGTCTTTGGGAGTTAGGATTGTGAGATTGATTAACCATCCCATGAGGTGGTCTTTGATAACTTGAGTTGAAAGAAGGTTTTGAATTGGATGGGCCAGGTGGTGCATTGGCTTGATTAAAATTGGGACGTTGAAATCCGGAATGATTCTGGTCCTGATTGAAGTTTCTGAAGGTTTGGTTATGATTCTCCATTAAATTCACTTCCTCATTCATCTCATTTCCCGCCTGTATTCCCAGGTAGTTCGCATCTGACGGCCCTTGTTGCTGCTGCATTTGTAAATTGGCTAGCTGGTTGCTAATTACTTCTATTTGAGCAACTAACACCTTAGTCTCGGAGGTGCTCATGATTCCTTCTTATTCCCACTAACATTGGTCTTCTTTGGAGTTGACCACATGTTATTCTTTGCTATAGTTTCACTACCCTGTAAGCGAGATCATCACCTCCCCTGTGAAGGATCCATGAGCAGTTGAATCAAGGAAGTCTCTATTTGGTTGAGAGACACCTCTGTAGAATAACTCTAGTAGCTCATGTCTACTATATCCACGGTTGGGGCACTTCCTCATCAACAGATTTAGTCTCTCCCATGCTTTCCCCACACTCTCACCATCAAGTTGTTCAAATGTGGCTATCTCCCTTTTCATGTCCATGATTGTCCCAGGTGAGACAAACTTCAGAGCAAAGGCTCTTTTGACATCATTCCAGGTACGGAGAGAATGATGGGCTAAAGATTTGAACCAACGGTTTGCTTCACCCTTTAAAGCAAAGGGGGAAGAGTTTTAACTTGACAATCTCAGAATCAACACCAGGATAGTGGCCTGCTTCGCAGATTTGAACGAAGGTGGACAAGAAGTCATGAGGATATTCGCCGCCAGATGCCGTGAAAAGAACTATTCTCGGACCACCCCTACCACTCCATTTTTCGATCGAAGTTCACTTGCCCCATGTCCGGAGGCGAATAGGTCTATGCTCTTCCGGAAGTCTTGGTCAAGATAGGGAGCATAGGGGTCTTGATTTAATTGGTTTAGCTGGTTTCTGACGGAATCAAGAAATTTATTATTTATCCCACTTTGTTGATTCTTTGTTTATTGTATTGCTCGCATCTGTTGAAGGATCGATTCATTTGGGCTTGAGGATCTGGATTTTGAACTACGTTAGCCATAATGTCTGGATTAGGAAGATCTTCCTCCCGAGAATAGATCGCTCAGTTCGGGATTAAATGTAAGAGGTCCTTCTTACTCCTGGTTTGCATAAACCGTAAGAGCGAAACAGGAAGAAATCAACCTTAGGGTTGATGAGAACGAATGTAGAGAAGATTAGAGGGTTTAGAGGTTTAGAAAGAGAGAAGAGAGAAGAAGAGAGATGACAATTTAAGAGATTGAACCGGCGTTCAGTATGAGTGAACGCTGGTTCAGTGGAAATTCGAGGTGAACGCTGCTCGTTGAGTCACCGAACTAGCGTTCGAAGACAAATTGAAAAGGCGACAGGCGTTCAAATGCTGGACACCCGTTCAGAAAGTTTCTTTTTATTTTTTTTTTTTATTCTTACTATTTTTTTTAATTTAGAAAATATATAGAAACAGAAACAGGAAAAGAAACCAACCTACGAAAAACTTAAAACAGGAAAAACACTAAGACGTTGAAAAAAAACGTGTTGAAATCTTCTAAGGCTAAATGGAAGGGAAAACAATGGATTTTGACCTCAAAAACGGTGTCGAACGGCCTTATGCCTTCGCCAAGTCGTCGGCATCGGAACGAGCTTTCCGAATTGGGGTCCTGCGCGCCAAACGGACACTCGAGCCGAAAGTTATGGCCAAAATACTGCCGACACAGAAAACTGCACTACGGAGAATCCGACAACCGTTACCGATTCCCCGGCAATGGCGCCAAAAACTTGTTCGGAAAAAACTCGTTTTAAATTTATAATTACCGGAACACCCCAAGTGCAAGGCTCGTAGTAAAGGTGTTACCGGGTCGTCCTAAGGGAATCGAACGTCTATCGGATTAAGTACAGTTATTGTATCGATTATGTCACAAATTATTATCCAAAACTAAGGTATATATTAATTATAATCTAGAAACTATGACTAGAAACAGAAAATTGCAGAAAATAGAACAAAAACGATACTGGACGGGCGTTCACTGATGTGGACGGGCGTCCGATAACGTTCTGGAAACAGAAACTATGCAGAAAACAGAACATCAGGTAAAAACTAGGGTTTTTAAAATAACTAAACTTAGCAACAAAAGTTGATATGAACGAATCGGTTTATCAAATAATTAAAAGAACGGCAAGGCAATGAGAATCCACCAATCAACCAACCAACCCCAACTAGATTGCGCGCTAAAGATACGATTTTTAGTAATGATCAAATCACGAATTCGATTAAATCTCTTTAATCAATTTCTAGAGTTTCGTTTTCTCTCTCAAGCAAAACTAAACTAGCATGCATAACACGATCATGAGATTGTCTCCAATACTCTACTCAACTAATCATGAACAATCTCTTGAATCACAATTAATCGCATCAATTGAAAAGATCAAAGCTTGAACAATATTCTCATATAAATTCAATCAGAAAAGCAGTTCCATCGATCTCTCGATTCAATAAAACATAAACAATATAACAATATCCAATTGATGAAAAATCATAAATTTAACTCACTAAGATATAGCTTAAAATCCTCTAGTTGGTGTTGTTGATTGGTTTCCTCCGTTGTCCCACCACGAATTTCTTAGCCAACAATCATATTGGTGATCATGATTGTTGGGATGGAAGAGTTCATCTTTGAGTTTGCACTTTTGGATATGCGGCTGTTGTGTGTTTTTTTGTTGTGTAAAAATCACATTTTAGGGTTTAGAATGGGCTGCTATTTATAGATTTTTAAGGCGGCTAGGGTTAGGTCGGCTATTGGATGCCCGTCCAGCAAGGTAGACGCCCGTCCAGTCTTCACAAAATTCATCCAGTCGGGCCGAGTCTTCTTGGACGTCCGTCCTATGCAAAAATTGACGCTCGTCTGCCGAAATTTTCACAACTCTGAATCAAATATCTCCTCCTAGACGCCAGTCTGGAATAGTGGACGCTCGTCCACCTGGGACCTTTCTTCTTTGAATCGAATAAGCCTCCTGGACGCCCGTCCACTGGACGGATGCAATGGACGTCAGTTCAGCCATGTAAACCTTCATGCCAATCTCAAACTTGCATCTTTCTCCTTCCTTTAATCTTCAATCAAACACCGTTCTAGCTCCTTTCATAACATGCAAGCATACCTACAAGGCGATAGAAATGAGCAAAGTGTAAAATCGTACATAAATAAATAAAAACCACATAAATAGCTCGATTTTCACACTTTAATAAATTCTAAACCCATTCTTCCAATTTATCCTTTTAGCAAGTGATTGTCTATAAAAAACACTAAAACACGGAAGATATTGTTACGGAATAACTCGATATAAACCACAAAATTTGTCGTAAACACTTCTCCAAATGACTGCACCACCACCAATGGTAAACACTGAGCTTGAGGTAGATTTGAAATCATCTCGATCTGACTGGAAGTCAGAGTCAGTGTACCCTTGTACATCCAGGTTTGCACCCGAATATACCAGCATATAATTCCTAGTCCTCTTCAAGTACTTTAAGAGGTTCTTTACTGCAATCCAATGCTCATTGCCTGGATTAGACTGATAACGACTGACGAGTCCAACGCCATAACAGATGTTAGGTATAGTGCACAGCATAGCGTACATTAGACTACCTACAGCCGAAGCATAAGGTACTCTTTCCATAGCCTCTATTTCCTCAGGAGTCTAAGGACTCCGAGTCTTAGAGAGATGGACACCGTGACGAGTTGGTAGGTAACCCTTCTTTGCGTCCGTCACGCTATATCTAGCCATCACCTTATCAATGTAAGTGGCTTGTGAAAGAGCTAACATCTTGTTCTTACGATCCCGTATTAATTGGATCCCGAGAACATAATTCGCCTCTCCCAAATCTTTCATTTGGAATTGGCTGACCAACCAAATTTTAACGTCCGACAACATCCCCTTATCGCTTCCCCTTAGGAGAATGTCATCTACGTACAACACTAGAAATGCAACCTTATCCTTAATGACTTTCTTGTATACACAAGGTTCATCAGGATTTTGTTCGAAATCATATGACTTAATGGTTTCATCAAATCTATGATTCCAAGACCGAGATGCTTGCTTCAACCCATAAATGGATCTCAGCAACTTGCACACTTTGTGCTCTTGGCCTTCCTCGATGTATCCTTCTGGTTGCTGCATATAGATTTCCTCATCGAGAAAGCCGTTAAGAAACGCTGTCTTGACATCCATTTGCCGGATTTCATAATCTAGGCATGCAGCAATAGAAAGGAGGATCCAGATTGAACTAAGCATGGCCACAGGGGAGAAGGTCTCTTCGTAGTCTATACCCTCTCTCTGTGTGTAGCCTTAGCTACAGGCCATGCTTTAAAGGTTTGCACCTTACCATCAACTCCTCGCTTCCTCTTGTAGAGCCACTTGCTCCCTATGGATTTTACCCCTTCGGGGCAATCTACAAGTTTCCAGACAGAGTTAGAGTACATGGACTCTATCTCTTGATTCATCGCGTCAACCTATAGATCCTTGTCACGATCATCCATGGCCTTGCGAAAAGACACTGGATCATCTTCCACACTATCAGAGACGGCTATGTTCGCCTCTGATTGTCCATAGCGATTTGGTGGCCGAACCACTCTCTCAGTACGTCTGGGTGGATTAGGATTAGGGGTGACTGTTGCATTCGTAGTGTTGTCTACAGTGACAATATGTGGCACTTGTGGTCTGACCTCATCAGAAAGTAACTCCTCAAGTATGATTTTACTTCGAGGCTTGAAATATGTCATATATTGATCCTCCAAAAATGTTGCATTAGTCAAAATTATCACCTTGTTATCTTCTGGATCGTAAAACAGACCTCCACGTGTTCCCTTGGGGTAACCCACAAACAGACATACTTTCATACGCTTTTGTAGTTTACTAGTCTTGTCAACCAGCACATGTGCCGGACATCCCTAAATGCGGAAGTGATTTAGGCCTTCCGGCCGTCCCCTCCATATTTCATAAGGTGTCTTTGTGACAGAGTTTGACGGTACTACATTCAGTATGTATACCACTGCTTCTAGGGCATATCCCCAAAAGGATATCGGTAGCGAGGTGTAGCTCATCATTGATCTGACCATGTCAATCAATGTTCTATTTCTCCTTTCAGGAACTCCATTTTGCTGAGGTGTCCTAGGCGCAGAACGTTGGGAACAGATCCCATGTTCAAGTAGGTAGTCAGTGAACTCAGTATCTAAGTACTCTCCTCCGCGATCAGAGCGAATGCGTTTCAAGGACTTGCCTAACTGCCTTTCGGCTTATGCTTGAAATTCCTTAAACTTGCCAAAAGTCTTGGATTTTCGATGCAGCAGATAAACATATCCGAACCTCGAGTAGTCGTCGATGAAAGTAACAAAATACTTGAATCCGCCTCTAGCTTGCACATTCACCGGACCACAAAGGTCTGAATGTACTAACTCTAGATGTTCTTTGGCCTATTCCCTTTTGACGAAAGGATGCTTAGTCTTTTTTCCTTCAGGGGAAGATTCGCGGCGCGGGCAACGAGTCGATGAGATAATTCTTTTAAGGAATCACCCTTAGCGGTCGTTTGATTCTTTCCAAGGAAATATGACTCAGCCTAAGGTGCCAAAGATATGTATTATCTTCTTTATGAGAAATTTTCGCTTTTTAGCAGATTTTAGATGTGCTACTTTAAACATTTCAAGATTTTAACAGGGGAACTTATGTGGGTTTAATGAAATACAATCCGCTTTCTAATACAAGAGTACAAAAAGTAAAACCATTCTTTGAAATAGTAAACTCATTATTCATAAAAGAAATAGAGTACAACTAGTCTTTCAAAGCAGAATACGAAATTAAATTTCTACGAAAATTTGGAATGAAATAAACATTTTTTAAATGTAAAACTTTATTTCCAAAATGTAAAACCATAGCTCCCACTACTTTTGCTGAAACTAACGCCCCGGTGCCGACTCTCATAACTTGAGCTCCTTCCTCTAGCTCCTCAAACGAACTAAGGATCTGTAAAGAAGAACATACATGGTTAGTAGCTCCAGTATCCAGTATCCAATTTGATACATCTTTAGCTACATTAAAAGATTCCAAGACAAGTAATCCACGATTACCTTTCTTATCTTTCCCATTTCTAGCCTTAACCTTCCCATCCTTTACATCTTTGAGATATACGGCGTGTGGACGACGCCAAAGGTCTCTATCTCATTGCAGTAATGACACTTGCCCTTGGGCTTGGATGGTGTATTCGGCTTAGCCTTCTTCTTCATAGGTTTAGGCGCCGGCGTAGTTTGGTTCTTATTCTTTTGTTTACCCTGCTGGTTTGACTTAGACGCCTTGGCTACGACCACATTGGCCACAGCCTTCTTTTCCTGCTCTTAGGATTTATCTTTCGTAGAAAGACCCTCGTAGACTTGAAGTTCATTGATCAACTCCGCCATGGAAAGGTGAGCCTTAGACATGACGTAGCTGGTCCTGAATGTCAGGAAATCAGATGTCAGAGATTCAAGAATCACTGACACTTGGGTAGCATCGTCTATAATCGCACCATGAGTTGCTGCATCAGTAAAGTAACTAATCATGTTCATCAAATGACCAGTAACCGACTGACCCCGCCTCATCTTGGCATAGACAGCCTTCCTCACGGCCTCGTGTCTTGCTTGATCAGACGGTTTGCCAAACATGGTGGTTAAATGCTGCAAGATTTCTAGTGCAGTATTAAAGCCCTCAATCTTGCTCCGAATGACATCCGACACTTAAGCTAAGAAGATGCCTCTTGCCTTATTATTCGCCTCTGTCTATTTTTTATGTTGATCGAAAATGCATTTAGGCAGATTTTCAGGGGGAAGAACAGGGCACTCCTCAGTCAAAACAAACTACGCGTTCTCAAATACGAGCACCACGTTTATGTTACTTTTCCACTTAGTAAAATTTTCGCCATTTAGCTTATCATTCAGTATAGTTTGAATTTGCGAAGACATGTTGCTGTAAATAAAATGATAGAAATTTAATCAAATATACACTACTATACTTTGTATTTTATGAATAGTAAACTATATAAAGTCTATCCTACCATTCCAAGGATTTAACCTCAAATAGTTCTGTCCGAGAGGGTCGATATCAGCACTATGATGGTTAAACTGAGACAACCTCTCTCAATGATTAAGCTTCGAGAATCAAACATCTCACGGGAATCAGACATCCCGGACCTTTAATCATTGATTACCTTCCTTTTCTAGCCTTGATATTTCGAAAATGTCCATAAAGAGTGTGACCTACTATATCAGATCTTAGAGTACGCCCCGAGTATGCCTACGAGGGGCAGGTCAGTGACCCGGTGAGTACTCGATATTCAATCCTTTCGGAGACCAAGCCTTTAATTTTGATAATGGTGAACACCATCCGAAGGGGGGGCCAAAATCAAAGCGGCATGAGGTGTCACCATTCTCTCACGTGCATCTATAACAGAGACCGTGGGGTTGGCTGTCGCCTTACCCGTTCCCACTCAATAATTTGAAAAAGTGTGGGTTTACTAATTACGGTTTTGGCCTTGACAATAAGAAACAATAAATCAAAGTACTCCGAATAGGGTCGGTTATGTAGGCAAGCCTACACCGTCTTATTCGTTGGAACATATGTGACAGTTCAGGCCAATCCGGCAAGAGAAGCCCCGTTTAGCCCAAAGGCTTATCGGCTATGCTAAGTCTTGTCGAACTACTGTAATGTACATCACACGTGAAGGGGAGTCGATTGAGCCAAAGCTCGGTTGAACTCGCCCAACCATGGTTAGACCATTTCCGAGCCCATGTACTAAGATTCTCCGATTTCTAAATTGTCACCC
The DNA here is from genome assembly GCA_026214975.1 of Gentiana macrophylla. NCBI lineage: Eukaryota > Viridiplantae > Streptophyta > Magnoliopsida > Gentianales > Gentianaceae > Gentiana > Gentiana macrophylla. Next base: position 66,099,584 of record CM047810.1, read on the forward strand.
AAAGCGTAATCTCGTTTCTGTTTAAGGTGGGTTCACTGAGAAGACATCACCGAAAAGCTCAACGATTTATCCAAGTGGGATTCACCGAGAATCCATCACTAAAATTGTAACGATTGACAAAACCCGGGTCCTCGGTTTTTATAATTAGCTACTTATTATTTAACTACCACATACTAAATTAATAATCATTCATACTAATTATTCGAGTTATACACGTCTATTTTAATTCGAAATTAAAAAACTACGTGTATGCATTGGAGTGGAATCATGAAAATGCAAGTAATGGCAATTTTCCGGTTTTAAGCACGTAATCTTGATCAAACACAAAATTATACCGAAAAGTAAACACCGAGATGGACCGTTGGTACCCCCGACTAACTATTTTCTAAGGAAAAGTAAAACTTAATCTATGTATTCGAGTCTTGATCTTCGAATCTTGAACTCGAACCGCCGGATCACGAACCACGAACACCCGAGAGGAGAAAAGGCTTTTAAATTAAATAAAACCAATTTATTATAATTAAATAAAACCCCCTTTTTTTTTCTTTCTTTCGGCTGTTGCTAAATATTTCCCAAAAAATATATATAATTTTTTTTTTTGTTATTTTCTGCCAAATAACGGCAGATATGTATAAAAAAAAGTTTGGAGAAAAAAAAATACAGCCGCAAACTTTAAACCCTAGCCGCATGCAATTTTATTAAAACCAGACTTATAGCGACGATTTTCAGCATCGCAGAAAGTCCTGTAGCGCAAAATTTTAATTAAAAAACAGGTTTTTAGCCGTTTCTCCTCGTTCATAACTTGGGTTTCGCCTTGATCTTCATATTTTCAGCAAGATCTTCATATTTCGAGCCCGGAATAACAAAATTACAATAAAAGATGCTACTTTTACATGGAAATTCGAAAATTGCATAATTAAAGATACAAATCCTATGCTCATGTTGGACTTATTTTTATGTTTTGATGATGAGTGTCAGACTAGCTGTTATAGTGCAAAGGCAAAAAGATGTCTAGATCAAATGTATAGGCTTATTAGAGTTTGATCCTTGTATAGGTTTGATCAAACAAGCACTGTAAAGGTCAGCTGATTTATATCAGCAGACTGGTCTATATCAGTAGGGTAGATAGGTCAGTAGACTAGTCAGGAACCTGTTGAAGGCTGAGGGCTGAGGCCTCAAACTCAGTTAATGAAGGCTAAGGGATCAAACTTAGTGATTAAAGTTAAGGATATGCAATCAGAATTTAGGCAAGTCTGTGATGACCTAAACTGATTACATATACCTTGTATAGAAGGTCTAAGTTCCATAAGTTGGATGATGTTTGGAACTTGGTTATAATTAAAAAGGTGTAATCTAACTTCACAGATAAAAGTTAGATAAAAGAAATCAGCTGCATTGTATTTTATACACAGCAAATTGCTGTTCAGCAGACTGATAGGTATTACAGCAGACTGATGAACCTGCTGATAATATACCTCGGTTAATTCAAGATTACATTGGAAGAATACATGGATAAGGACAGCCAACTACCTCTGATTTATCAAACAAATCAAGGGCTGAGATTAAAAGAACGTTGGGATGATTCAGGATTTTATCCAATGGTTATAAGTCAAAGGGTGGATGATCGCCTCAGTCAAAGGAATTCCGATGTGGTCACCCTATGAATAGTGATAGAAAGCAAGTCAAATGGGACAAAAAGAAAGAACGGTTATATTTGAATTTCAAATACAAGTCACATGCATTCCTACCTATAAATAGAGGACCTTCAACTCAGAAAGAAAAGAGGATTGATGAACTTTAAGAGAAAAATATAAGAGACTATTCTGAGCTGAAAAACACCCTGCTGAACTTACTGAACTTAAAGCTACTGATCCAGAAAGATTCTTCAAGTGTATTCTGTATTCAAGCTACATCAAGTATACACACTTGAAGACTGCAAGCTGCTGATTATATCATCCTAATCAAGCCGCTGCAATCAATCATTTATTTGATTCAATCTTTATTTTATAAAGAACTCTGTGAAGACAAGTGAAGCACGCTGTGTGAAAGATCATTGATTGTGTTGGAGCTGGTGAAGAGGCAATCCTACCCTTCAAGGACCAGTGGAAGACTCGGGAGCAGCAATCCTACATGTTCCCAGTTTTTAGTTTGTGAAGCCATAGTCATTGGTGAAGGACAAGCAACCTTAAGAATCTTTGTAACTGCAACATCAAAGTTCTCTAGTGAATTACCTCCAACATCACAGGAGAAGAGTGGACTGACAGGATTACACCACCTGGAACCACTATAAAATTTGCCTACTTACTTTCAGCATTTACATTCTGCACTTAGTTTATTATATACATCAATCAACTGAATCTAGCAACTGAAATCACACACATACACTACTGAGTATCTAATACTTAGTATCATATTTAACAAAAAGTATTAAGGCTTAATTTTGACATAATTCCGCTTCACAAATTCAAAGAACCGAATCACAAGAACTCATCATTTATCGCCAGGCTCTTGTGGTATCAAGAGATTCATCAACTTCAAAGCAGTCTTGAAGTTGCTGAATTTGTTAACTCCAAAGTTTTAAGTGTCAAGTTTATTCACCCCCCCCCCTCTAAACTTAACCAAAGCCTTTTCTAGGCACCAACAATTGGTATCGGAGCGATTAGGCTTCGCTCAAGAAATCCTACTTGTTGTGCTTGTGAAAATACTTTGAAACTTTTTCAAGTTACTGATTTTCAAAAACTTGCATCATGGATAACACCCAGTATGCTAGAACTATGCTGATGTGTTCTCTAGATAGATTTGATGAATATAAACGTCGAATGCAGGCTTACCTTGCTGCAGCTCATGATGAGATGATGGATGTACTAACTGATGGACCACTGGAGATTACCAAGGCAGTAACAGTGGTTGATACTACAGAGTACATTCCTAAACCAAAAAGAGAATGGAATGCAGAAGACAGAAAAAGAGCAAACCTCAACAATATTGCTATTGATATCATTTATAGAACCTTGGATAGCAATATGTACATGAAGGTTAAAGATTGCAAAACTGCAAAGGAACTTTGGGACAAGATACAGCTGATCTGTGAAGGCAATGATACAATAAAGAAGAACAAAATCAGTGTGGTCAAAAAGAGGTTTCAAAAGTTCAAGATGCTACCAAATGAAACCATTGAGCAGATGGAATCAATATTTAATGCTATCCTGGATGAACTTACCCTGCTGAGTGTAAGTTATTCAAAAGAGGAAATAAACACAAAAATCTTGGAAGCATTACCTGCAAAAGATGTTTGGAAAATGAAGGTGACTGCAATAGAAGAAATGAGAAAGCTACATGAAGAAGACACATTCAAGTTATTTTTAGATGATAAGGCTTATGAATTTAGCAAAAAGCTTGTACCTGAGACTGAAAAAGAAGAGCCAAAGACCACTACATTGGCTGCTTCACATCAGGAAGAAACATCTCGGAGGACAAGATGATCTCACTGGATGAGATGCAGAATGCAGTTGCTCTCTTGAGCAAGAAAATCGTGGATGATGAAGACTGGAAAGGCCCTTTCAAGAAATTTCACAAAAAGGCCAACTGAAAGGAAGAAAGAAGAATCAAAGAAAGACAATGACTATCCATGCTTTCATTGCAAAAAACCAGGACACTTCAAACCTGACTGTCCTGAGTTAAAACAAAGTAAGGAACCTGATTATCTTTGCTTCAATTGCAAGAAGCCTGGACACTTTAGACCTGATTGTCCAGACCTACTGAAGACCAAGAGTCAACAAAGAAGACATGGCAAGAAGGCTATGGTTGTTGAAGATGAATCAGGATATGAAGTAGAATCTGAAAAGGGAAATGAATCAGATGACACAACATTGGTTGCTGATATGGAAGATTATGCTTTGATGGCCAATATGGATGAAACTGAGGAGGTGTACAACAATGTATCAATAAACACTCCTGCTGGAAGTGATTGTGAATCAACTTGTGGTTCAAATCCTACAAATTATAACAATGAGGAGACTTTGGATGCCATCCTTAATCAACTGAGGATAATACAATCTGGTTATGAGATTTTGAAGGCTGAAAAAGAAGCTCTTCAGTTGGAAGTTGAAAGATTAAATGCTGAATTAAGAATTCTTAAAGGCAATGAAAAAGAATTTGATGAATCAAATATAAGCTCTTTGTACAATCGATGAGTCACTTGAGTCTCATTGAACCATCTTGTTCATGTCTTTGCATACAAATCTGAAAGCCTTATGGTGATAGAATAGGGCTTGGATTTTGAACTCAACAATCCAAAAGAGTGGATCCATGAAGATTACTCAAACCTAGTACCGACTGGTCCTAAGTTTGTACCGCACAAGATCCAACTCCAAGTAAGGTTCTTTGAGGCAAGAAAACCTCTACCGAGAATACTTCAAGGAAGCAAAATCGGAAGTCAAAGAAGTCAACGAGTTCTAACAAAAAGAACAAATCCAAAAATAGGATTTCTTGGACCTTCTAGACCCATGATAGCGGACACTGCTACCAAGTCTCACCGAACCACAAAAGGTAAAGGTCGAAATATTCCAAGGATAAGAATCCAAAATCTAAAAATGTTAATCATTCAAGGGATACTTATCTCGGGGAAAGGTAGATTGTTCCCTACTCGATGATGATTGGAATATTCCTGCATACTCTTGATAAAAACAACCAAAGATAACCATGTTTGCTAGGGTAAAACCTAAGCAATGGAATCAAAGAAAGGACTCAAAGAGAGGACTTATAAAAGGCCTCAACAGGGGACATCAATGCAGACTCATACTACAGGTACATTCTAAACAGACAAAGAAACAAATGGTTATACTAATGCTTCTAACAACAAGAGTCACTTCAAACAAAGATCATAAACCAAAAGGCCAAAAACATATGTGAATCCTACACAACCAACCTGTTAGAACTTATGGATGTGTGGAATACATGTATGAACCAAAGTATGACACTTTTAGGAGAAGACCTTATGGAAACTTACCAAGGGTCATGCTTACTACTGACCACTATGGACCCAAACAGGTTTGGGTACCTAAAATGTATTAACTTTGTTTTGTAGGGTGTCTGGTACTTTGACAGTGGATGTTCCAGACATATGACAAAGAACAAGCAATTTATTTGTCAAACTTTGTGGCAAAGGATGGTCCAAGGGTGAATTTTGGCAACAAGAATAAACTGGATATACAAGAGGATATGGCACACTTGTGAGAAATGGACTTACAATCAAGAATGCTGCATATGTGGAAGGATCGACTACAACTTGCCGAGCACTTTGGACAATTTCGTGACACGGGATACAAGGTCACTTTTGACAAAAACAAGCTGTATTGTCATTAGTGAAAGAGGTGATCAAGTTGTATCTTGGGCCGTAGAAGACAACAAAACATGTATATTGTGGATTGGTCTCTGCGCAGCCTCGAAACACTTTGATTGTGCATACCAAATCGAACTCAATTGGTTATGGCACAAGAAGTTGAATCATTTGAACTTTGATGATATCAATCAGTTAGTGAAGAAGAAGCTGGTGATTGGTTTACCTGAGATCACATTCAAAAAGGATTCTATATGTGATGCTTGTCAGCAAGGTAAACAGATAAAGTCAAGCTTCAAGTCAAAAACTAAACAATCAACTAATTGAGTGTTGGAGCTGATGCATATGGATCTATTTGGACCAATAACTCCAACAAGTGTAACAGGAAATAAATACACCTTAGTGGTTGTGGATGATCATTCAAGGTACACTTGTGTGATATTTATGAACAAGAAAAGTGAAACAATCAAAAGCATGCCTAATCTTTTAAAGATATTACAAAATGAGAAAAATTTGACAGTAGTAAAAATAAGATCAGATCAGGGTACTAAATTTCTCAACAAAGTGATAAGAGAATATTGTGAACGAAATGGTGTACTACATCAACTTGTCATTGCTTTGGTACACCTCAAAGAAAATGGGGTTCTTTGAAAGAAGAAACAGAACTCTGAAAAGAAGCGGGAAGGACAATGATTTGTGAAGCATTGCTACCTGAAAGATATTGGGCTAAAGCAGTTAATACAGCATGCTATACACAAAACAGAACCTCAGTGAACAAGAAGCTGCTGAAGACACCTTATGAGATTTGGAATGGAAGAAAACCAAATATATCCTATTTCCATCCATTTGGAAGCAAATGTTTTATCTTAAATCACAAGGTACATTTGAAGACATTCCAACCAAAGTCGATGATGAAGGAATTTTCTTGGGATATTCTTCACCGAAGAAGGCATTCAGTGTCTTGAACAAGAGGTCATCAAACATGAAGAAACAATCCATGTTGTGTTTGATGAACCTAAGTTCACTGGTATGGAAAATAAAGATTGTGAACCTGCTGAGACTCAACAAGTCATTGATCCTAATTGTGTTGAAGACTTGGAAAGATTCAATGACTTAAAAGTTTCGATCATCGCCCTCTTTAACACCTGTGGCAATATTATCGAGGCAACAATCAAGCAGCTCAAGGATCTGCTGAACCCCTCTTGTTGAAGAAGCTACAGGTGACCCTCATCAAGATGAGGTTCACGATAATCAAACTAACTTAATCCACAATGGTTAAGGAATCACCTGTTTGAACAAGTTATTGGCAATGTACAGCAAGGTGTAAGGACTAGAAGACATCTGGAAGCTATGTTTACTTGTTTTCTATCTCAAATAGAACCAAAAGTTGTTGAAGAAGCAAGTTTGGACACTAGTTGAAAGGCCAAGTCATGCAAATATCATTGATACTAAGTGGGTATACATAAATAAACTTGATGAATCTGGTACCATTGTGAGGAATAAGGCCAGACTAGTTGCAAAAGGCTATTCTCAAGCAGAAGGAATAGATTTTGATGAAACTTATGCACCTGTTGCAAGATTGGAAGCTATCATATTATTCTTGGCACATGCTGCATATAAGAACTTCAAGGTATATCAAATGGATGTCAAAAGTGCATTTTTGAATGGCATCCTAGAGGATGAAGTGTATGTACAGCAACCTCCTGGATTTGAAGTTAAAGATCAAGAAGATAAAGTGTATAGACTCAACAATGCACTTTATGGATTGAAACAGGCACCAAGAGCTTGGTATGAAACTATATCTCAATTCTTGGTGGACAATGGTTTTACAAAAGGCATCATTGATAAAACTCTCTTCAGAATCAATGAGAAGGACAGCACCCTGCTGCTACAGATTTATGTTGATGACATAATCTTTGGTTCTGAAAATTAATTGTTATGTGAAAAGTTTGCAAATCTAATGAAGAGCAAATTCCAAATGAGTATGATGGGAGAAATGAACTACTTTTTGGGATTGCAAGTTAAACAGATGAAAGATGGAATCTCCATTCATCAAACCAAGTATACCACGGAATTGCTGAAGAAGTTTGGTATGGAAAATAGCACCAAGATATCAACTCCAATGAGTACAAATATCAGATTGGATGAAGATAAATAAGGCAAAGATGTTGATCAGACTTTATACAGAAGGATGATAGGCAGTCTGTTGTATCTCACTGCCAGCAGACCTGATATATCCTTTGATGTAGGTGTTTGTGCAAGATTTCAATCTAAACCTAAAGAAATCCATTTAGGTGCAGTCAAGAGAGTTCTCAAGTACTTAAAGGAGACTTTGGGAGTAGGGATATGGTATTCCAAGGATGGAAGCTTCAAAGTTATATCCTACTCAGATTACGATTATCTTTGGATGCAAGATTGATAGAAAAAGCACTACAGAACCACAATCGGTTGATGGGAAGTAGATCGTCTCCTGGTTCAAAGAAAGCAGAACTTAATATCAACTTCCATCTTTGAAGCCGAATACATTGTCTTTGGAAGTTCTTTGTGCACAAGTACTATGGTTAAGACAACAATTAAGGGATTATGGGATTGAGGAAAAAGAAATTCCAATTATGTGTGACAACACAAGTGCAATTGCAATCACTGAAAATCCTATTTTGCACTCAAAAACCAAACATATTGATGTAAGACATCATTTTATAAGAGATCATGTTGAGAAGAAAGATGTGGTGGTTATATATATCCCTACTGAAAATCAACTTGCTGATATTTTCACTAAACCACTTGATAGTGAATGGTTTGCCAAACTAAGGACTGAACTTGGAATTATAAATGTTGACTGATAATCAGCAATGTACTGGAATTCACCAAGGGGATTAGTCTTTGCTATGTTGGGTGAGCTCACTTAGCAGATTAGTCATTGGTATCAACAATTCCATGTACTTATGTTTGGACAATTGAGCAAATGAGGTTGCCAAGGGGATTGGTCTTTGTCATGTTGGGTGAGCTCACTTGACAGATCAGTCATTGGTATTAAACTTCATCTTGTATTATCAATTGTTCAAAACAAAAAAGAAATCAAGGATCAATGAGTCACATTGTCGACACTCTTTGAAGCATCTTTATCGCCAGATCGAGAGGACAACCATGTTGAATGGAACGTTACACAGTCAAAATTTATTAAAGTCAAAGAGCAATTGGCGGGATATTTATTCTATCATTTATAACCACGATTACATGATCCAACGGTTACAATACGTTTTGGAAAATAATGGGCCACGTGTCAAGCTAGCATTCACTCAAATTAATCATGGTTAACATCAATGTGCGTGTTCTGACAGTTTCAACCACCCTCTATCTATATAAACAGACCTACATACAGAAGATACTCTCTACTTGCAAAATCTGCTTTATCACTGCATATTTACACTGTGTGAACACAGATTTGCAAAACTTTCTCCTTCATCTTTTTCTTGTAACAATGGCGGAAAAGATTGATGTTTAAATAGAATCAAGACAAAGTGTGAGAGGTTTTGTTGTTGATGCTAACAAAACTGAACTAGCTATCAACATTGGTCGAAGAATAAGAAGATATGCCGGATTGGAGAATGTACTGAACATTAGATTGGAAACAATCTCATATACTAATGTTGTTAGTTTCTGGAAGAATATTGTTGTTAAAGAAGGTACAGAGGCATTCAAAACAACTGTGAATGCCTGGGAGATTGAGATTTCCCAAGTCTACTTGAGGAAGTTTTGGTTTTGAAGAAGTAGTAGATGGTCCAAGAAATCCTGAAACAATGGGATTTATCAAAGATGGATTTTGTTGATAAAATCAAGACAAATAGAGACACCAAATCAATTCCAGGCATAAATTGTAGACATATTGGAAATGAGTACAACCTGCTGAGCAAACTCATTGCAAAGAATGTATTAGGTTTGGTTGGAAGTATGGTTACTCTATCAGGACCCAAGATAGAGCTGATGATGATCATTTGCAGAAGCATGAAGTTTGATTGGGCTAGATATTTTATTCATTACATGAAGAAAGTAGCCAAGGAAGAAAGAGAAGGGAAAAGGAAATCCAAGGCCTTACCCTTAGGCTTGATGGTTCAGACCCTGCTGAATCATTTGGAGATTCCTGATGTTGCACCTGAGAAGATCAATCAGTCCAGATACAAGAAATAGATAGATTATGCTATCCCTGGTCTGGATGATGATGAAGAAGATGTTGCAGAGGCTGCTGATAATGATAGTGATGGAGATGATGGTGATGCTGGTGGTGAGCAGGTCAAGCAAACTGTGAAGAAATCTGCTAAACATGCTGCCCCAAAGAAGACCACTGAGAAAAGAAAGGCTGCAGATACAAAGAAGATTACTGAGATCTTAAAGCCTAAGAAAAGAAAGAAGCAAACAAAGACAGATTGTTAAGTCTCTGCGAGGTCCAGTGAAGTTGAGATTATCGACCTCTTGGTGGTGCAAGAAAAAGCTGTTGTTGAAATCTTGAGGAACAACGAGAAAAGAAGCCAGAGAAAAAGGAAGTCTCATCAGTAATTGAAGTTGAAGATGAGCCACTTTCCAAGAGGATGAAAGAGGTTGTTCATAAAAAGAAACATGGAAAGGGGAAACAATTGAAAATCTTAGAGGCTCAAAGGGCACAAGAAGAAGAAGAAACAGTAGAAGAAGAAGAAGAAGTAGTAGGAGAGGCTATTGATGCTGAACCAATAATCATTATCAAGCTCAGAGGATGCACGAGGTTGTTGTTGAGCGATCAGTGGAAGAATCACAGAGTCTGCCGCACTGAGCCTCGTCTTGTAGAATGCTTACATCTATCGGAGAGGCACAAGTTGTTGTTGAGCAACTTGTGGAAGAACCACACAAATCACCGAACTGTCCCTCGCTGTGGAAGTTGAACAATTGGTTGAAGAACACCAAAATGTTGCAAGAAGTCAGAGGGAAGAGCAGTCTGCTGCTGACCCTGCTATGAGCATGTAAGTCAGGAGGAACCAAGTGTTGTACATATGGAAGTAATAGGTACAAATATACATCCTCAGCAACCTACTGACTTTGAAACATCTGTTGAAGAGAATGAATCTACTTGTGGGAACTTTTGGAGGTCAGCAAGCTACTGAACCTGCCACTAGAAAGCCATCTATGCCATATGAGAAGGCATCTAAGAAGGACAAAGTAGATCCTAACTTCAGAAAAGTGCAAAAATATTTCCTTTGGAAGTTTGGATTCTACAAGAAATGTAAACCACCCACTTGATCCAATGAGTGGATTTGTAGAATGGGCATTCGATCACCAGGTGTGGGACAGCCTGTTGGACTTGATAGACACAAGCATCTTTGCAATCTAGGCTGATGGATCTATTGGATAAAGGAAAGAAAAGTGGAGCAATTATGTTCAGATATCCAAAGTACACACCAGACAGTGATTCATCAGATTCTGATGATGATCCCCCCATGTTCCCTGGGGAGACCAGTGGATTGGCTAGAGAAACATCAATTGAAGCCACTGGTCAAGGAGCCACTGATGGCAAAGAAGCTGAACCCACTGAGACTGGTAAGTCTGCTGAGGGCCAGCAGACTGGAGAGATGGATGAGGATCTGCAGGATCTCACTATGGATGATCTGGAGGCACTGATCAATGATGGAATAAGTGGTGTTGCAAATTGGTTGGCTAGTGAATCTTCTACTTTACTTGATGAAGAACCTATTGCACAATCTGAAGATCAACAGAGTGCTGATCTGAATGATGAAAGGGTTACTCTCCACAGTGAACCTAGTGCCAACTCAGAGGAATCTATTCAATATCAAAACTGGGTTGACACTGAAGGCACACTATCCAACACTGCCAATCTACTGAGAAGGATTGGTGATCTTGGGTAATTTCAAAAAGAAAACATGGATATATTCCCTGATCAAGTTGTTGTGGCATTTATTGCACCAGTTCAAAGAGTTGAAGAGGAGGTACAGGTTGCCGAGGATCAAACAACACCTGGACACCGGTTGGAACAGGAGGTACAGGCTGCTGAGTCTCAAACAGCACCTGAACAAAGGTTGGAACAAACTTTGGGTTTGGAGGAAACCCCTGTTGTTGAAGAGGCTGCTGTAGTGGAGCCTACTGGAGTCAAGACCACTATAGGGAAAGATGGTCGCAGATCAGCATTAATGAGGAAGAGCAATTCTGGACTATGACTTCAGTGATGAGGAGTTCCAAATGCCTGAAGAAGAAGATTTTTCTATTGATCCCCCACAGGCATTTGTACCTATTTTCGAAGAACCAGCTCTTGATCCTATCTTGGAAGAATATCAAGGACCTAACCCTGCTGGATTAGATAAGAGTTGGGCAATGGTTGTGAGCAATCAGAGGTCACAATACAATGTGGAAGAGCCTGCTGATGGTACTGATGGAAGAATGACTGGAGAAGTGCCTGAGGAGATCTTGAATGAGTTAAGGACTGTGAGAAATGACATGCAACAGTTAAGGACTCAACTGGATAGACAAGAACAAAGATTTGAAGAACTGATGAAACTGGTGAATGAAAATAGACAATCTGCTGATACAGTTGCTTCAAATTTCAAATCTACTCAAAATGCTGTTAATGATATGATGCTGGATGTGAGGGGTATCAAGGTAGGAAACACAACAAAAGAAAAGTTTCTGAAAAATCAACTTGAAACCATCCACCAGAAACTTGACAAACTTGCTGAGGCACCTAAGCTCTTGAGGTCTTTGAACATCTCAACTCGGATTGGATCCTAAGCTCACCGAGAGGATCAATCTACTGGATCGAACTTTGCAATCAAGGATTACCGCAGTTGATACAAGAACCGAGATTATGGAAGGCCAATCGAGTAATCTGATTATCACACAGAGAGTGTTCATGGTCTTTTGTCCCGTTTGTTGATGATGTCACTAAGGGAAGAGGGCCAAACAAAGAAGAGAGCAAAGAGAGTCGCAAGGATTTTTGCTAAGAAGAAATGGGAGAATGAGATAAATGCATTCGGGGAACTCACACTGGCGAGTTCAACTTACCGATGATCTCCTCAAGCAATACAATAATGAATACTATAACAGAATGAAACCTTACCATGACAAGGGATTTCATGAAGGTTTAAACTCATTCTTGGGATTGAAGTTTTGGGAAGCGAGAGTTAAAGCCTTGAGGCAAGTTTTAGAGGTGGAAGAGGTGGAAGAAGTGGTAGAGGTGAAAGGAGCTTGCCTATCACAAAAGCTAAAGACTCTCAATGAATTTAAAGAACATTACATGAGAATGGGATTCAGAGTCAATCGATCAATCTCCTTCTACCGAAGCTTGGAAATGGTGGAAAGAAGTCAATTCCTACAATGATTTCACTCGATTGAGAATGAATGGATGATGAGAAATGATAGAAGAAATCGAGCCTATCAAGAACAAGTGGAGAAGGCTAGACAAGAAGAGAAAGAAGACAGTGAGATCAAAGATACTTATCATATTTTATCTTTCTTTGCATCTAGATCAGAATAATCGTGAACAAATGACTATAATGAGAATTGATTGCAAATTTTTACTGCTTTTGTTTTAATCTTTTTGATTTGCTGTTAGGTGAGGGTAGTGGCATCATCACCAAAAAGGGGGAAATTGTTGGACTTATTTTTATGTTTTGATGATGAGTGCCAGACTAGCTGTTATAGTGCAAAGGCAAAAAGATGTCTAGATCAAATGTATAGGCTTATTAGAGTTTGATCCTTGTATAGGTTTGATCAAACAAGCATCGTAAAGGTCACCGATTTATATCGTGATCGGGTCTATATCAGTAGGGTAGATAGGTTAGTAGACTAGTCAGGAACCTGCTGAAGGCTGAAGGCTGAGGCCTCAAACTCAGTTAATGAAGGCTAAGGGATCAAACTTAGCGATTAAAGTTAAGGATATGCAATCAGAATTTAGGCAAGTCTGTGATGACCTAAACTGATTACATATACCTTGTATAGAAGGTCTAAGTTCCATAAGTTGGATGATGTTTGGAACTTGGTTATAATTAAAAAGGTGTAATCTAACTTCACAAGATAAAAGTTAGATAAAAGAAATCACCAGATTGTATTTTATACACAACAAATTGTCGCTTTAATGATGATAGGTATTACAAACAGATCGATGAACTCCGCCGATAATATACCTCGGTTAATTCAAGATTACATTGGAAGAATACATGGATAAGGACAGCCAACTACCTCTGATTTATCAAACAAATCAAGGCTAAGATTAAAAGAACGTTGGAATGATTCAGGATTTTATCCAATGGTTATAAGTCAAATGGTGGGCGATGCGCACCAAAAAGAATTACAGCAAAGTCGAGTCCTATGAATAGTGACAGAAAGCAAGTCAAATGGGACAAAAAGCAGGAACGGTTATATTTGAATTTCAAATACAAGTCACATGCATTCCTACCTATAAATAGAGGACCTTCAACTCAGAAAGAAAAGTGGATTGATGAACTTTAAGAGAAAAATATATAAGAGACTATTCTGAGCTGAAAAACACCCTGCTAAACTTACTGTACTTAAAGCTACTGATCCAGAAAGATTCTTCAAGTGTATTCTGTATTCAAGCTACATCAAGTATACACACTTGAAGACTGCAAGCTGCTGATTATATCATCCTAATCAAGCTGGTGCAACTGAATCATTTATTTGATTCAATCTTTATTTTATAAAGAACCTGCTGAAGACAGTGAAGCACAGTTGTGTGAAAGACTGTTGATTGTGGTGGAGCTGGTGAAGAGGCAATCCTACCCTTCAAGGACCAGTGGAAGACTCGGGAGCAGCAATCCTACATGTTCCCAGTTTTTAGTTTGTGAAGCCATAGTCATTGGTGAAGGACAAGCAACCTTAAGAATCTTTGTAATCGCAACATCAAAGATCTCTAGTGAATTACCTCCAACATCACAGAGAAGAGTGGACTGGCGGTGATTACACCACCTGGAACCACTATAAAATTTGCCTACTTACTTTCAGCATTTACATTCTGCACTTAGTTTATTATATACATCAATCAACTGAATCTTGCAACTGAAATCACACACATACACTACTGAGTATCGAATACTTAGTATCATATTTAACAACAAGTATTAAGGCTTAATTTTGACATAATTCCGCTTCACAAATTCGATGAAATCGAATCTGTCGTCAAGATTCATCGTTTATCAAGAAGGCTCTTGTGGTATCAAGCAGAGACTCTCAACTTCAAAGAGAAGGTTGCTGAATTTGTTAACTCCAAAGTTTTAAGTGTCAAGTTTATTCACCCCCCCCCCCCTCTAAACTTAACCAAAGCCTTTTCTAGGGACCAACAGCTCAATTGTTACTAAACAAAGGAGCTACAAAATAGATCTACGGGTAAACAATACCAACCTCAATCCATCTTTTCAACCACAACATTCACAAGCATACAACATGATTAAATTTCGAATTTACCAACAAAAAAAACGAAATAAAAACACCTAAAACACGCTTTTCCACTCCAAGATCTAAAATTCATATACTTTGATCGTTAGATCACTGGCTCTGCTACCACTTGTTACATGTAATATCGTCGGATCAATCATAGATTGACCCGATTACGCAGCGGAATGCATCAGATCTAGATCAAAACGAAACAAAGAACATAAATTAAAGATCTAACTACAAGGGGGTTTAGGAGCCTACCTTTTTATGGTGCTTAACTCCAAGAACAATAGATCTCCAAGAACACGTGTGTTGAGAAGCCATAGCCTTCCAACGTGTGTCTCCCAACAACACCAGGTGGATGGTGTTTCCTGCCGCCGGACCTCCTTGATATGCTACCGGAATAATCCCGAAGATTATCTCAACTCGAAACCAAAGAACTATAGCCGAAAATTCCAAGCTATATTCTTATGAAATAGGCGTGATGTATGTTATGTCAAAAGGCTTGGGAGAACTCTCTTTATATAGGAGAGTAATCCTTGTCCTCCAAGGATTTAATAATTAAGAGATAATTATTAGATTAATCCTTATTCCAAAATAAAAGATAAATAAAATAATTATCCCAATCAAATTAGGATAAATCATATTATTATCTAATATTCCATGAATTATCAATTAACAAATAAAAGATAAATCACACATTAAATAATTATCCAAGAAAACTAATTCCTTAATAATTACATAATAGAAAAATGCGCCCCCGCTTGTAATTAAATAAGGCCACACACATTTTTCCACACCTTGGGCCGAGTCCACGAAAAATTTCTTTTTCCGTGTATTTAATCATCTAGTCCAACTAAACAATTAATCCACATATCAATTAAATAGTCCAATCCAACTATTTAATTATAATTGAGGTGAAACGACGAGAAAACTAATTATGCTAGTTTTGGGAACCACGTCGGGGACCATGGACTTATATTCAGTAGCTACAATAAATTTAATAAAATTATTCGTCAGACAGAATAATTATATCCAACCTATTAATTCCGGGATTACATCACCATAAACCCGAAACTGAACTCTATCGAATATAGATAACTTACACTCAATTTATGATTCGAAAGCGTCCACTGATATAATCATTACATACGGATAAAATCCTCCATAGACTGTTCGTTTCGAATCGGGATATTTCCGTAAACTCTTCTCGAAACATATTATCCTTATTTACCATTAACCCCCTAGTGATCAGTTAGTTCATATTAAACATAATATGAACTTGGCCGATCGATCAGTTTCTAGGGTTAACAAACAAGGGAACTGTCTGTCTACTTCCCGATGGAAGGAATGGATTCCATATCTGTGATAACACAGACTACTCACTCATTCCAGAATAGAGCCAACGAGAAGTGTTAGACCACAGACTACGAAGTGATCCTTACTAACACATCAAACTCTACCCTAGTCTAAGCAGTTGTCTGTGATCACCTTAGGATTGAGATTAATCCATATATGATCATCTTGTGATTCAACAAGACTTCTCGATTACGGAATTATATCGAGAACTCAAATCAAATCGGTCCAGCCCTATATGATTATCATATATAAATGCCCCATTAGGTACCCTATTATCGACAGTCCGGATAAGACTGTCACAACTAATGTGTTATGGGCGCATCATCAGCAAATTAATCTAGAGACCCGTACAGATTAATAAACGCTACGGACTAAGTTAATTTTAAGTATATTTCACAAGCTCAATCCTCTTGTGTATAGCCATACACTGAGTTATGTGATTACATAATCAATATACTAAGGGTTTTCTGTAGTGTATTAATATTGGCAATAAATGCGAATAAATAAGATGAAATAAATTCTGTCAATTTAAATAAAACAATTACAAATTGTCTTTTGGGCATAAAACCTAACAAAAGATGGGCACGTACATAGTCTCGAATTGGACGTCTACATCGCAATAAAATATGTCGAGACTCATTTTTACGGTAAGATTTTACCGAGACATCAACAAGTCTCGATGGGGCATTTGTAGAAACGAAAAAATTATGTGATATGTCAAATATGTCACATAATACATTTGTGCTAAATAAAATTTATTTTATATTATTTCCTCTTTAATTTGTTAGGGAATAATGTAAAAATAAATGATTGATAAAAATCTCTTAAAAGAAACATAGAGATTTAATTATTTATAATTAAACGGCTGTGTAGAAATACAAAATACATATGTGACATATTATATTTGTCACATACTACATATGTCATTAAATCTAAGTCTTGTTTTTATTATTTTCTACATTAAATTTTGGAAGATAATATAAAAGGCAATAAATCATAAAATCAATTAATTAGGAGATTTTACTGATTTATAATAAATGCAAAATGTTCTGGAAATCAATCAAGGGTGTGAATGCATTTAATGCAAATTAATGCAAAGGCATCATACATCACTATAAATAGGAGAGTCATTTGCAAAAACACACATTGAAGAGTTGGTGGAAATCTCAGAGCAAAAAAGCTTCATTCATCAACAACACCGAAGCATCGAAGATCTTCCGGGAAAATCCAAAGTTCATCAAGAAGATGAAGAACATCAAAAGCTTCAAAGAACCATGAAAGATCTCTTCAACATCGAAGATCTTCCACAAAGTTGAAGCCCTTCATCTAAGATATTGAAGGTAATACAAAGTATTCCTCCAAGTCTTCGTCATAATCCAAGTTCTTCTGCCATACCAGGGAGGTTATAAACACAATAGCAATTGGTGAAGAAGTTAGAGATAAAGCATCAAGCCCCCTACTCAACCACCGCGGAGAAGATTCGAGGAGTAACATAGAAGCCTCCAAGTCAGCAACCGAAGATCATCCGCCAAATCCGGAGTTCTTCAAGAAAGAAAAGATCTAGGAAGCAACAAACAAGCCTTCAAGTTCTTCAGCAAACAAAGTCCATCCGCCAAAACCGGAGTTCTTCAACTAAGAGAAGATCTAAGAAGAAACAAAGAAGTATTCAAGTTCTTCAACAACTTTTGAAGTTCTTCCGCCATATTCAAAGTTCTTCCACGACAATCGAAGGTCCTTCACAATATTCAGAGTTCTTCCACATTCGAGGATCATCCGCCACATCCGGAAATCTTCACCAACTATCGAATCTCGTCCGCCATATTCGGAGTTCTTCAACAACAATCGAAGGTCTTCCACCATATTCGGAGTTCTTCAACAAATCAAAGATCACCAAGAAATCCAGTGTTCTTCAACAACAAACAAAGGCTCTCTTCCTAACAAATAGGAGGAGTGCCGCCAAAGTCCGAGAACAAGTCCTGGCGACCCTCGGAGAAATCAAAGGAAAAGGTCAAGGAAGCACGAAAGCATCCGAGTCATCTTCAACTAATGAAGATTATCCAACATATCTAGAGATCTTCCCTAAATCGAACATTCTTCCCAAAAAATTGAGGGAGTATTGACAAAGCCCGGGAACAAGTCCCCGTGACCCTCGGCAAAATAAAAGGAGAATCAAAGGCGTCCCATAGATTTAGTGATCTTGTTATAGATTGTGCCCACTCACATTTTTATATTAATAAAATTATATTTGTTCAATTTTTCTTGTCTTTCTTTTTTAATTTAATTGCAGGACAATGAAATTTGCGTTTCACCGATGTTGGACAAAAATCTATCGGGATGGTCCTTAGCGGGTGATGTGAGCCAGCTAGATGATACATTTCACGATGTTTTATCCCTATTTCTCATGCATTTATTGATTTTTTCGTATCAATTTGAGTCATTATTTGCCTAGTTTTCATCCAAATGTGTAAATCATAATTATTATATAAAACATCATATTTTGATAGGTTTTGTACTGGTTATAGTAAATGGGGAATCGTTTCGGGTTTACCCTTGATATTTGGGTGATTTATTGCATGATTATAGTTTGACCAAGACCCCGAGTGATGTCACGTGCATAAACACATCTTTTGAGGGCTAGAAGAGTATGTCGGATGCAATCGAATTCAAACGGATCATTTGTCTTTTGTGTTTCTACCGTAGCACATCTTAAATGGACATTTTATCCCCCTTAGTGGTATTTTCTGGGAAATACTCCTTCATGAGAGTTGTAGATAAAGAAACAAGATTTTGTACACAGCTTGAATCACATCAGTCAAAGCTCTACAACTCAAGTTATGACTATTTTACTGAGTTACTGTGAAGAAATGGAGTACGCCAACTTATAGTGGCGTACGCCGAACGTTTCCAGAGCTTTCTGAGATATTTTTAGTGATATTGGCGTGCGCCAACCCTTTAATGGCCCACGCCGAGCGTTACAGAAAGCATATTTTCAGCTTTTAAGCCTCATTTTGGATTTATTTTTCATATCTTTTCACTCCATCTTCTTACACCCCTCTTTGTAGACCTTGAAGACACCAATTTCAAGGGCTCGTCTAGCCCAACCTTAGCAATAGTTTAGTCATTAATTCTACATGTAATCTTAGAAGAATTTCTACTTGAAGCTTTTGGAGTTGATTTTGTGAAGGAAACCCATCTCTCTTGATGTAATTTTTTCAACATGGATGAACCTTGAAGGTTCAATGCATTTATTCTCTTTTGAAGTTCTTGCAATCTTGTGGGTAAATTCCTCTATTATTATTTCTAGTTTTTTGTTCATAGTTATGAAGTTCTTATGTCAAAATTTGACCTTCATAGCCATGGAAGGCTAAGCTTTTGCTAGCCAAGATGGTGTATTTGTTATAGTTATTAATCTATATTAGTTGATTGGGAATGTTAGTTCATATTTTATATCTTCATGTGTTGTTGTTATCTTTTCCTATTTTCAGGTGTTGTTGTTATCACCTAGAACTTGCACACACACTTAGTTGAGACCGAAAGGAGATGCTTGGTGTGGGAGAAGGGATAGGAGAACCGAAAGGTAAAATCAACCTTAAGTGGAACTCGATTTCTTATCTGGGGGTCATTGTTCATTCATTGCACTCAAGAACTTAATCATGTTGAATCATTAGGTCTAGGGTTCTTAGACCAAGAAGGAGGCATAGAGTAGTGTCATACACTCGTATGAGGGGAAACTACTAGCTTAGGAGTGCACCGATAAAACACACTTGAACACCATTGGAAGGTTGGTAGGTAGCTCATTCCCATGATACTAGTAGAGATATACTTGATCATTGCATTCTCTTGGCTAGGTTTTTTATTATTTTATCACCCTTTGTAATAGTAGATACTTAGATATATTTACTTTCTTGTATTATTGCAACATTGATCAAGATAATAATAGCTTGTTGGTGTTTGACCTCACAATCCCTGTGGGATACGACCTTGACCACTAGACTAGACTACAATTGACCCGGTACACTGCCGGTGAGATTGGACACCTAGAAAAGTCATATCAAGTTTTTGGCACCGTTGCTGGAGATTGTGTCACTGTTGATACTTATACTAGCTTAAAATTCTTGAGAATAAGTCAATCTTTTCTAATCTTTTATATTTGATTTCTTTGGTGCTTACCTCTTTGGTAAGTTACCAATTGTTGTTTGATTGTGTTCTTGTTGTTTCTCACTTGTAGTGGATGACCCGTACTCGATGTGGCAAAGCCCCACTGATGCCTCAAGTCCCGGATATTAACACATAAATTAGGGAACGAATTGCTGAAAAGAAGGTTAGTCTAGCTCGCCGTAGTTTGGAACTTGGTGGAGAATCTTCCCAAGGTTCGTGTAGTCAAGTACTAGAAATGGATGAGAACTTATTGAATGCACAAGGAGGGAAAATCATGAAGATAATGCCCAAAACAATGATCAAAATCCAAACTTCCATGTCCTCAACCCACCAAACAACAACAATCCGCCACCAACCCATTCCACTTTCTTCCCCAACTCTCCAAGCTTGAAGACAACATCTTCATGGGATCTTGGAGCCACAACCCTCCATAGTTTAACATCTAATTCCACTTGTAAACATTAATAATTCTTACTTTTGATTTCTAGAATCTTTATTGGATGCAAGTTCTTCATCTTTTTGGTGCAAACTCCATTGAAGCAGTTCTTGATCTTGAATGCAAGTTTCCTCCGTCAAGTGAATATCTTTTGGTTGGGTAAATTCTTAGCCTTTACTTGTAATTTATTTGTTGTCATAACTATGAAATACATTCTTAACACTTTCGATTTCAAAGCTATGAGTGGCTAGTTTTCTACTTGCCAAGATAATGTTTTTGTGATAGTTTTATCTTTATTGGTAGATTGGGAATGTTAGTATGCATTTCATAGCTTCATGTGTTATTGTTATCTTTTCCTATTTTCATTGTTTTGCTTGTTTGTGTTGGATTGATCACCTAGCACATAGTTAGTTGAGACCGAAATGAGATGCTTGGTGTGGGAGAAGGGAAAGGAAAACCGGAAGGTAAAATCGAACTTATTTGGAACTCGATTTCTTATCCGTGGTTATTGTTCATTCATTTACTTTGTCTCTTACAACATGACAGTCAATTTCTATATTTTGGTTCTTTCATGGAAGACAAGATTATACGCAATGTGCAAGGCACTGGCATTATCATTTATGTTTGTATAGGCTTTACTTAGAAGTCTGACATGTTGTATAAGTTTGAGTCAGACAAGCAATGTAATAGACTGGTAGGACAGTTCAGTAAAATCATTGGAGCAGTTCAATGAAGACAGCCAAGGAACAAGCTCAGTGAAGTGAAGACCTATGGACTGACTTACAACCAAGGAAGTCTGTGATGACCTTCTGTAAGTCTTAGACTTTTTACAAGTGATGAAATCTATTCATTTAAATATCGTGTACACTGATCTCACACACATAAAGGATCAGTGAAGTACAAGAAAACTTGGAAAATCAAAGAAAGAAAGGAAATAGAAAATCGGCGAACTAAAAGCTCTCCCGGCTGACAAAAGAAAAACAGTGAAAAGCATTTCAACAACCCATAAGCAGATTCACTGTACCGGTCAAGCAACAACCAAGTTAAGAAATAGGCAAGTGATGTATGCTATCTGCATTTGATTCTAAATGTTAATATAAGGAAATCATGCAATTAATGTAGAATCAATCAAAGACGGATTTTATGAAGAACGGTTGAAGAAAATTTGGATCACTGAAATTAAGGAAGATAAAATCACGGAAGAATCAAGGATTATTCTCATCTTTTAATAGCCAACGGACGGAATTTCAAATTCAAGGATAATCAAGGCTATAAATAGAAGGCATTGACAGAAAACAAATAGAGACATATAAGAATACAAGTATACAAGAACACACAGGAAAAAGTGCATAAACTCTATCAATTTCACAAGCCTTCAATTTAAACTAAAAAACAAAATCTAGTTGATCATACTCAGAGAACAGAGCATCAAATCCATATCAAGTGCTGAGTCTGATCATCCATTTATGAATCCAATTCACACCAAACTGAAGCAATTGAATCATATCATCTGAGATGGAATTGCAACATTTATGATAGCTACTTAAGGATTTGTTATCAAGGAGCAGTGCTGAAGACTGAGTCACTGAAGATTTTGTAGCCAGGGAGTGATAGTCTTGAGATTGTGAAGCTTATGTATCCAAGGGAAATCATTAATATTGTATTGGTGAAAGACAGTAGTGAATTCCTCCAATCATCACAGGTGAAGAGTGGATTAAGAGATTACACTACCTTAAACCACTATAAACCTTTGTGTTAATTTACTTACTGCACTTTACTTTACAGCATTTCTTTACTGCATTTTATTCATACTCTATGTTTGTTTAATCTACTTTGAAACAACTTTTAAGAAGGGATTTATCCGCTGTCCAAAAGCTTTTAAAACTAGAAAAGTTTTTGAAACTCCAATATAGTCATTCACCCCTTGACTATATTTACACCCTTCTCTAGGATCAATAATTGGTAGCAGAGTAGTGTTCCTAGTATCAGAACCTGTTCAGATCTGATTTCTGGTAACAAGGAGATCACATACTTTCAAAGTAGTTTCTAAATCTGTGCTTTATAAATATCTATTTGTTTGTATGTGACTATGGATTATTCAAATTTCATGTCTAAAGGACACGTATTCGATGTCAACATTTTCCATGAACATGAAATACAAATGTTGTCTCATCTTGCAGAAACTCATGAAGAAATGATGGATGTTATTAACGATGGCCCAATCAAAATCATGACCACATGTGCACATCAAAAGAAATAGAAATTGAGAGGTATACCTGAAATATGGAAGATCATTGCATCAGTACTTAAAAGGACGTTGGATCTTTCCAACACTGACATGTTGACCTTAATGTCACAATTGAATGATCGGGAATTTGAGTTGAACAATGGGGAAGGTGCACCAGTAGAGCCAAACAAGGCTAGTGCACTGGTAGCACCCCAGCAAAGCTAATCAGCGGATTTTACCAGCGAAGTGCCTCGAGAACTGAAAGACCAAGTGGTATTGTTGCTCAAAAGGTTTGACATATTCAATAAGAGACATGGCAAATGAAGTTATTCATCAAATAAGAAGTCAAATTCAAGAAAAGACATGAAGAAAAAAGATGATGAATACAGATGCTTCAACTGCAAAAAGAAATGACACTTCAAAGCTGATTGTCCAGAAGAAAAAGAAAAAGATGAAGAAAAGAAAAAATACAAGTCATTGGACAAAAGAAAGAGCAAGAAAGCACTAAAAACTGAAACCATTAGTGAAAGTGATGAATAATCATCTGATTGACTCAGATGATGGAAAAGGCACCAGCTCAGACAATGACAAAGCATGTTTATGTCTAATGGCTAAGGAAATTGAACAAACTGAGGTACTATCTAGTTCACACTCCTCAAATGCATCCACATCTGACACTGCACAATCTTCTATTTCCCACTAGATTCTGCAAATCTATTTCAAATTCTCATGAGTAGATTTGTAGAAATTCAAACATCTCATGAAATTCTGGAACAAGAATGCAAGGATTTAAATGAGGAAAATAAAAGATTAAAGATATAACTGGACAAGTTGAAAGTCAAATTAGTTAGTAAGGAGGAACACTTAGCAAATCAACAAGAATTAGATGATCACTCATCTAAAGCTAATAGACCAGCTAAGGAAACTCCCTTACCAGCTGAGACCACCACTGCACCACTTGAAGCACCAGCTTAAAGCCCCTCAAAAAGGTTTGGATCTAGATCTGGTCTTGGCTACAATTGTCAAGATGAAAAAGGAAACAATGTACAACACAAATCTGAACCAAGGACCAACACTGGACCTAAATTCAGAACATGACAGACCATAGTTTCAACTACTCATCCGGCACCAGTGAAGTCAAAAACCAATACAGTGAAATAGTAGAGAAAATCATCTTACATCCTACTAAGGCCGAAGGTATATTGAAAGGTAAGGGCAGACTTTACCCTTCAGAAGATGATTGGAATGTTCCACCTCCAAAATACAAAAGAAAACCATTTCATAAAAGGCCAAATGTATTTGGGAAAATCCAATAGCCATGGTCCTAAATACAAAAGGCAACATGAAAACAGTCTTCTCTACGTGGTTTGGAAAGTGAAACAAGATGCTAAAGCACCAAAAGATAGAGAAATGTATCGAATACTTTTAGTAAACCGATTAGAAGCTATTCTACCATGAATTATACATATGAAGTTGATGATTTCAACCTCTCCAGAAGAAAATCTTTTGGTTATACACTTGGAGTAAAAGGCATGACTACTAACAAAGATGGACCCAAACAGTGTTGGGTACCAAAGCTTGCTTAATTTCTTTTGTAGGATGTCCGGTACATAGACGGTGGATGTTCCAGATATATATGAAAGGCAATAAGGGATGGCTGACCGAATTCAATGCTTTTGATGGACCCAAAGTTACCTTTGGAGGCAAAGAAAACCCCAAATAATATTAAGGGGGAAGGAAACATGAAGAAGAACAACATGAAGATTCACATTGTGGCATATGTCAAGGGATTGAATTTCAATCTTCTAGGCATTAGTCAATTCTGTAACAAAGGCTAGAATGTGCACTTCAGCAAAGAAGGATGCAAAGTGATTCACAATCAAACCAAAGACAGATTGTACTTGTAGGAAAAGAGAAGACAACATGTATGTGGTGGACTAGAAAGCAAACAAAAGCGAAAACATGTCTACTTGTCAAGAACAAACAATCACCTAGCCGGATTTGGCACAAAAGACTGAATCATCTGAATTTCAAGACCATCAACAAGCTGTCAAAGAGCAAGATAGTGGAAGGCCTACCTGACATCACATTCAAGAAGGAAAGTCTCTGTGATGCATGTCAAAAAGGGAAACAGAACAGGAGTTTCTTCAAGTCAAAGCCACATCAATCAACAACAAGGATCTTACACCTACTACATATGGACCTTTTTGGACCAGTCACACTAGTGAGTGTAAGTGGAAAGAAGTATACTCGATTAGTGGTTGACGACTTTTCAAAGTTCACCTGGACTATTTTTTTGAACAAGAAAAGAGAAGCACTCAAGAAACTACCAGATGTACTGAGAAGAATTCCGAATGAAAATGAGTTGAAGATCATCAAAATAAGATCAGATAGAGGCACATAGTTCCCTACTAAAGTAATCAGAACTTACCGTGAAGAAAATGGTGTACTAAATCAACTATCAGCAGCAGGAACTCCACAACAAAATGGAGTAGCAGAAAGAAGCAATAGAACACTCAAGGAAGCTGTCAGAACCATGATAGAAAAATCAAGCTTACCAAAGAGATTTTGGGCTGAAGCAACTAACACAGCATCTGATACCCAAAACAGATCCATCATCAATAAAAATCAGGGAAAAACACCCTATGAAATATGGAATGGAAGAAAACCTAACATATCACATTTACACATGTTTTGATTTAAATATTTTGTTTTGAACATGAATCAGCTACATACTTTTGATGAAAAAGCTGATGAAGCAATATTCATGGGATATTCAGATACCAGCAAACCTTTCAGAGTACTACACAAAAGAACTTTGGTGATTGAAGAATCAATTCATGTAGTGTTTGATGAACCAAACACTAGTGGTGAAGATTTATAGACTTTTGAAGACAAGCTACACAAAGACAAATCTATATGGATACAATAGTACCAGGTATAATTGGCAATCAGTCTTTTGATAATCAAGATGAAATGCCAGTTGCTACAACAACAGAGCCACAAACACAAACACATGAAGTTGATGCACAAGCTGGACCGGTTGAAGTACCAGAACAAGCACAACTTTAACCAGACTTAAATTGGCTGGAAGATCATCCTGAAGAACAAGTCATTGTAGATGTTCATACAGTTGTTAGAACCAGAAGACAACTTGAAAGCATGATAACTTGTTTTCTGTCACGGGTGGAACCCAAAACAATAGATGATGCAATCCAAGATGCTGATTGGATTACAGCCATGGAAGAAGTACTCAATGAATTTGAGAGAAATGAGATCTGGGAACTTGTTGATAGACCAGACATGGCCAACATCAGTGGAACAAAATGGGTGTTTAGAAAAAATATGGATGAACAAGGAGAAATCATCAAAAACAAAGCAAGACTAGTTGCAAAAGGATATTCTCAAGCAAAAGGCGTAGATTATGATGAAACCTTTGCACGTGTAGCAAGATTGCAAGAATCAGACTCTTTCTCCCTTTTGCAGCTCACAAGGACTTCAAAGTCTATCAGATGGATGTAAAAAGTGCATTTCTAAATGGACTCCTAGAAGACGAAGTGTATGTGGAACAACCACCTGGATTCCAGATCAATGGAAAAGAAGATAAGGTATACAAGCTTAAAAGGGCACAATATGGACTCAAACAGGCACCGCCTGATATGAGACACTGTCACAATTCCTGTTTAACAATGGATTTAGCAAAGAAACCATTGACAAGACTCTTTTTAAATAAGAAGATGAAAAGCTGTGTGAAAAGTTTTCAAATCTGATGAAAATAAAATTTCAAATGAGTATGATGGGAGAACACAACTACTTTCTTGGATTACAAGTGAAATAGATGAAAGATGTGATCTTCATTAATCAAGCAAAGTATACAAAAGACTTAATCAACAAGTATGGTATGGACACAAATGGGACTTCTGAAACACCTATGTGTGCAGGAATTATACATGGAAATGATGAAAATGGGAAGGATGTAGATCAAAAGTTATATAGAGGAATCGTTGGATCTCTACTCTACCTAACTGCAAGCAGACCTGATATAGCATTTGCAGTAAGAGTATGTGCAAGATTTCAAGATCAACCAAAGGAATCTCATTCGTTAGCAGCTAAGAGAATCATCAAATATTTGAAGCACACAATCAATGTGGGAATTTGGTATCCAAGAGATGGTAGATTCAAATTGATATCTTATTCAGATTCAGACTATGCTGGATGTAAAATTGACAGAAAAAGCACTTCAGGAACTTGTCAGATGCTAGGTAGCAAACTACTATCATGGTTTAGTAAAATGCAGAATTACATATCTACCTTAACGGCTGAAGCAAAATAAATAGGAGTAGGTAGCTATTGTGCACAAATATTATGGATCAGACAACAGCTAAGAGACTATGGAATAGAAGAGAAGACACTTCCAATCATGTATGATAATACAAGTGCAATGTCAATTATAGAGAATCCAGTGCTTCACTCAAGAACAAAGCACATTAATGTGAGACATAATTTTATCAGATATCATGTGAAGAAATGATATGTAATTTTGAGATACATATTTACACAAAATCAATTTGCTGATATTTTCACAAAACCACTCAGTCGTTAAAGATTTTGTAAGTTAAGAACTGAGTTGGGAATGATTTAAATCGACTATTGTTGCGGAGATTTTGCATCAATAACAAAAGAAAATTTATAACCCTAAATACTTATGAACACAACACAAAGAACACGAGATCACAAAGACAAAGACCTTATCAAATTAAGCACAGGGGGTTAGACTAGGTAACACATAAACATATAAACTTCACGTAAAACAAGTTGAGTAAAAACTTTTGCACATTCTTAACCTAACGGTCATCGAAACACGGCAAAATAAAAACTCTCAACTTGGTATACGCTACTTTTATTAAAAACAAAAATAAAACGTAACAAAATCGAGAACTAACAAAACTA
This sequence comes from Gentiana macrophylla, assembly GCA_026214975.1. Lineage (NCBI taxonomy): Eukaryota > Viridiplantae > Streptophyta > Magnoliopsida > Gentianales > Gentianaceae > Gentiana > Gentiana macrophylla. Next base: position 66,127,481 of record CM047810.1, read on the forward strand.
GATTCAACATGACAACTATTCCCCGGCAACGGCGCCACTTTTGTTGCGGAGATTTTGCATCAATAACAAAAGAAAATTTATAACCCTAACCTATATGCAAAACTAACTCCTAACCGACCAAAACATCGGGTTGTTGCTAGTAAAGCGTAATGAGTAAGGGGTCGATCCACAGGAAAAGGTATGTAGAATCTAATCCTAGTAATCCTCCCAATTGCTACTCAACAAAAACAAATAAACGAAAAGCAAAAGCATAAAAACAGAAAAACATAAAAGAACAATCAAAATAAATCTAACCTAAGAAACATGGGAACAACCAAAGTACAAACCTAAGTGATTTCAATTCTAGTTAATCTCATGATTCTAATTCAGTTTGTGGTTTCACCCTTTCACGAGACACAAATCCCTAATCTCTTAGTGAACTTATCTCTCAAGCTATGAAAGCCTACTTTCGTAGTGAATTCAATTATCTATCTCTCATCTTTCGAGTGTTGAGACCGATTTACAGAGACAAAACTCGGGTGTAGATTCAATTAACTCTCGTTTTTAAAGAACCTAACAACCTAGGAATCTAACTCATTAACTTGTCATCATTCATGGCTAAAAACCCTATCTTTCTATGGTGATCTAGCGTTACGCAACTTCCGTATTGTAAACATCAATCGTGAACTAATCTTTCGATTCTAATTCACATGGCATACAAATCGCATAGAAAAATACAAACTAAATCAAACGTCATGAAGAAAAACTGGAATTAAATAAATTGAAAATCAAACTCACATAGTCTTGAACAATGGTTGAACTCCATGGAAACGAAAAAGAAAAGCTACATAATCTACTCCTAATCTAACCTCGGTTCACCCGAGCACAAGGCTCGGGTGACCGGCCTTGAACCTCAAAACAGCCGCTGCTTTGCTGCTGTAATGTGCCGCTGAATTAATTTGATTGAATTATGCCATATAGGGTTTGAGCAGCAGCACATATATATAGGTATTAATGTCGGCCGCTTTCTCTTTTGAATTATGCGGCTGAATATTTGTTATTTCAATTAGGATATTGCATAAAAGAAAATAAGGCGGCTGGGAGAATCCTAATTCATTAAGGAATAAAGTATGTCGGCTGTGGCAATAATGGTATGGACGCCCGTTTTAACTCATATGGAGAAAGGACGTAGCATACGGAAAACCGACAGTAGCTACCCATATGAACTATAAAAACACAGGAAGCACGTAAGTCTTAAGGTCTAACAAGATTCATCACAAGATACGTAGCATATGGGAACCGACATTAGCTACGGAAAAATAAAAACAGTTATAGCCTACGGAAACCGACATTAACTATAACTTGCCTAGATGAATCAAGAATGAGAGATAAGATCAGTTATTCAACTTGGATTCATAGATGGAAAAGTAAAACATATAAGTTCAGCACATCTATGTAAAAATCAATTAGCCACAGAAGCTCGAATGAAAAATCCACATCCAATAAAAGCATTAAAAATAAAATCAAGAAATTTAGAACCTGGACTGAACCCCGGACGAACGTTCACTTAGCGTTCAGAACTGGACGGGCGTTCCACCTTGCGTGCGCTGTCTCGCTTTGAAAACCGACCGGACGGGCGTTCAGAAAGTATAGACGCTCGTCTGGTCCTCTAAATCAGAACAGGATTGAAAATATTTGAACGGACGAGTGACAGCACTGTCGTTTATCGTAACCTATCATTATGTGGTAGACGTTTATATATATGTCGTGTTGCATATAGTGGGCTAGTTTTCTTTCTTTTATTTTATTTTCTTTTTTGCATATCATTTAAATGCATTTCATTTAGTTGCATTTCATATAGTTGCATTGTTTTTCTATTTTTCTTTTATTTTTCTTAAGTGTGGTCACCGCCGGTTTTAAGTAATACCACCTAGTTTATTTTTCTTTTTGAGTGTAGTTAACTGTCGGTTTCCGTAATACTACCTCGTTTTTATTTTATTTTTAGGATTTTTCACGTAGATTGCATTGTAATGCATTTTCATATAGTTGCACCTAGCCCTACTATTTTGTAATATTCCATGTATATGTCCATCTTTATATGAGCTTAATCTAAAAATTCTCTGAACTTCCTTTCTGTGCTTTATATGTTATCTTCCCCTATCCCCGATGTATTTCATGTTTGTCAAGTGTGCGGGGGTATTTGCATTAGCTATTGTGAGTTTTCGGATGATATCGCTTTTCCGGTGGATGGTCCACGATCTCTTGAGTTAAATCGGGAATTTTTGGAGGTGGATCGATCTGACGCCTGCATAGCTCCTTTCGCATACAATCACTAAGTTTTCTTTTTCTTTTTCATTCTCGCACAACTTGAGGACAAGCTGTAATTTAAGTGTGGGGGAGGGGATGGTTTATGTGTATCTACTTTCATTTGCTCATATTAGTTATAATTTTCTATGAAAAGTGCAAAATTTTCAAAATTTTGTTTCGTCCCGAGTAACATTTCAATTGCATGCTAGTTTTATAATCTGGCACCTTTAGTTGTTATCAGTAGTCATATCATGTTCTGAGAATAGGTTTAGTAAGTCGATACTCACTTGAACTTCATTTCACGAACCTATTAGGTGAAGAGCCAAATATAGAATAGTTTCGGTTAGTTAAAGGAAAGTTAATTCTTGATCTGAGATAACACTTATTTAGCATTAATGAAAGTTAAGAACTAGTGCTATACTCACGGTTAGAATCTCGAGTACCTTAGTGTTCTTGAGAACTTTGAGAGTCTTGAATGTGTTAGAAATATATTTGACCGAGAGTTTCAAAGAGTTTGAAAAATATAAAAATATATATATCTATAAATAATAAATGAATAGAATTTCTTTGCGGGAATTTTGTTTTGTAACTATCACCTCGAGTCCATTTGAATCTGCCCCAATTGGGGAGTGTGGTTTACCTTGGACGGTAAGGGATTGAGTGATCTCAGGGTGACTGCCTCTAATGTAGGGGAGTGTGTTATACTTTTGAGACGCGACGATAGGAAATATAAAATATACGTTTTTTTTGGAATTCTAAGTCAAGTTGATCTAAACCCAGTAGAGACCCAAAATGTATTTTCTTGGTACTAAGTAAAGGATTTTAAATGTGAGTTGGTTACGGTGTTCTTGGTAATTAGTTTTTGTAGGGTAAGTCTTGTAGATAGAATGAAGTTTTCGTTTAGTTGACCGGATAAGCTGTTAGTGCTTGATGTATTATATCAAGAGAGGATCGTGGAAGTTTAGTAGGTTCTGCACACACATCACCGAGTGAGGTCGATTTGGTTGAATACTAGCTTGTCATGATTTTGACTATATCTCGTGTCGGTTATGTGGATTCTTGATAGTATGTTCTTGTTTTGTTTTGCTCGGGACGAGCAAGGTTTAAGTTTGGGGGGGTTGTTAAGGGTCAAATTGTAGTGTTTTTAAGGATATATTTTCACCTCAATTTCCCCATATACGTATGATTTTCATAGAATTCGAGGTTTATAGTGAAATATTGAGTGAATGGTGATTTAAAGAGTTAAATATGAAAACGTATCAATTTATACGATTATTTGATTGTTTTATATGGTTTTGGATATTGTTACGTTTTTGTGGTGTTTGGATGCAATGTAGATACATGTTTTTGACTTGGAAGAGGATAAAGATGGAGATAAAGCTTGGAATGAAGCATTCAAGCAGCCGAACTTCCGATGCAGTTCTTGATATGATAACAACTGATTTGACTCTCGACCTCAAGAGAAGAGTTGTAGTGCTTGAAGAGAGGATTCTACAGGATCTTGAATCACTTCATTCCGACTTACGAGGCCCGAGATATGAGCGTTACAAGTTTGAATAATGATGCTGTGGTATTGGAAAATCCCGAAAACGACTCGGGGATACGACGGGCTAATCAAAAGGCGTTTTACGAAGAAGAGTCCTTAATGAAAGTTGTAGAGTTTTCCGAGTGCTTAATTATGACATTCGGATCATAATTTTTGGAGGTCTACAACTCAAGATATGAATTTTAGAAGTTGCGAGTAAATTCAAAGAAGTTAGTTTGCAAACAACATCTTCAAACGGCGCTCATGGTGTTAAGCGTGCGTCCAGGAGCTAATTTACATACTGAGAGTTCAGACGCATGTGAACCAGCGTTCACTCTCCGTCCAAGACTTCAAGCGGCGTCCTACAAATTAAACGGGCGTCCATACCATTATTGCCACAGCCGACATACTTTATTCCTTAATGAATTAGGATTCTCCCAGCCGCCTTATTTTCTTTTATGCAATATCCTAATTGAAATAACAAATATTCAGCCGCAATTCAAAAGGAGAAAGCAGCCGACATTAATACCTATATATATGTGCTGCTGCTCAAACCCTATATGGCATAATTCAATCAAATTAATTGGTGACACATTACATTATGAAAAAGTGGGCATTTTGAGGTTTCAAGGTTCAGTCACCCGAGCCTTGTGCTCGGGTGAACCGAGGTTAGATTAGGAGTAGATTATGTAGCTTTTCTTTTTCGTTTCCATGGAGTTCAACATTGTTCAAGACTATGTGAGTTTGATTTTCAATTTATTTAATTCCAGTTTTTCTTCATGACGTTTGATTTAGTTTGTATTTTTCTATGCGATTTGTATGCCATGTGAATTAGAATCGAAAGATTAGTTCACGATTGATGTTTACAATACGGAAGTTGCGTAACGCTAGATCACCATAGAAAGATAGGGTTTTTAGCCATGAATGATGACAAGTTAATGAGTTAGATTCCTAGGTTGTTAGGTTCTTTAAAAACGAGAGTTAATTGAATCTACACCCGAGTTTTGTCTGGTAAATCAGTCTCAACACTCGAAAGATGAGAGATAGATAATTGAATTCACTACGAAAGTAGGCTTTCATAGCTTGAGAGATAAGTTCACTAAGAGATTAGGGATTTGTGTCTCGTGAAAGGGTGAAACCACAAACTGAATTAGAATCATGAGATTAACTAGAATTGAATAAATTGAAAATCAAACTCACATAGTCTTGAACAATGGTTGAACTCCATGGAAACGAAAAAGAAAAGCTACATAATCTACTCCTAATCTAACCTCGGTTCACCCGAGCACAAGGCTCGGGTGACCGCCTTGAACTCTCAAAACGGCCATTGCTTTCTTCAGCATAATGTGTCAATTGAATTAATTTGATTGAATTATGCCATATAGGGTTTGAGCAGCAGCACATATATATAGGTATTAATGTCGGCTGCTTTCTCCTTTTGAATTGCGGCTGAATATTTGTTATTTCAATTAGGATATTGCATAAAAGAAAATAAGGCGGCTGGGAGAATCCTAATTCATTAAGGAATAAAGTATGTCGGCTGTGGCAATAATGGTATGGACGCCCGTTTAATTTGTAGGACGCTCGTTTGAAGTCTTGGACGGAGAGTGAACGCTGGTTCACATGCAGTCTGAACTCTCTGTATGTAAATTAGCTCCCTGGACGCACGTTTAACACCATGAACGCCCGTTTGAAGATGTTGCTGCAGCTTAACTTCTTTGAATTTCTGCTCTGCAACTTCTAAAATTCATATCTTGAGTTGTAGACCTCCAAAAATTATGATCCGAATGTCATAATTAAGCCCTCGGAAAACTCTACAACTTTCATTAAGGACTCTTCTTCAGAAAACGCCTTTTTGATTAGCCCGTCGTATCCCGAGTCGTTTTCGGGATTTTCCAATACCACAGCATCATTATTCAAACTTGTAACGCTCATATCTCGGGCCTCGTAAGTCGGAATGAAGTGATTCAAGATCCTGTAGAATCCTCTCTTCAAGCAATACAACTCTTCTCTTGAGGTCGAGAGTCAAATCAGTTGTTATCATATCAAGAACTGCATCGGAAGTTCGGCTGCTTGAATACTTCATTCCAAGCTTTATCTCCATCTTTATCCTCTTCCAAGTCAAAAACATGTATCTACATTGCATCCAAACACCACAAAAACGTAACAATATCCAAAACCATATAAAACAATCAAATAATCGTATAAATTGATACGTTTTCATATTTAACTCTTTAAATCACCATTCACTCAATATTTCACTATAAACCTCGAATTCTATGAAAATCATACGTATATGGGGGAAATTGAGGTGAAATATATCCTTAAAAACACTACAATTTGACCCTTAACACCTATCTTATAGAAGGTAAGGATAGATCTCGTCTATCGAAGTGTAGAGACACTTGGACTGTACGTGGACGTGTATTATAGAATGCGTACGTTAGACTGACCCACTTACATTAAGTGTCACACTATGTGGCGGTTGTGTAATTATCCTTTAGACCGGAGTTTTCGTGGCATCGAGGTGTGGATTGTCATGCTTTGACACTATTGAGATTTCCCCTAGCCATAGGGTGATCATGCGGTAGTGATTGGGTGTGATATTGAAGCATGCGGAATATACATGATTGGTCGTCCGGGAAATCGCGTATCCTATGATTGGGATCGAATATCCGAAATGGCCTTCTTATATGGAATGTCTAGATCTCGAGGATCTTTGCAAAGTGGGAGTAAATGTGTTATTCTGAGAGAGCATGATATCCAGATTATAAGACACGATCGTTAATGTATTGACACTCAAGATACGATCGTATGGATATTAATACAGCGATAGGATTGTAAGTTACACGGTAACTACTTCACATGAAATGTAGTAGTCATTGCTTTTGACTCTTCTAATGATTGGGGGTCATGGTGTGTTGCTAGACGATGTCCCGTGATCGTTACGCATAAAGGGCATTTTCGTAATTTGCACTTTGTGTCTACGGCCAACATATTCGGAAGCCTATCGGATCACACACATATGAACATCGAGTCAGATTAAAATGCGGTTATAGTTGATAACCAAATAAGGAAAGTTTATCTCAAATGCTATAACGGTTATAGTCGTAAATTAATATAGTAGTATTTATTTATTATAAATAAATAAAATACAAGATATTAATTATATTAATTAAAGAATACTCTGGTAGCCAATATTTGGCAATATGGGCCGCCTCATTGAAGTGTGCAAGATACACTTGGATTGTGCACTTTAATTAATAAGATTACCATAATATAAATATTAGATATTAATTGATTTTGGAAAAATAGATTTATGGTAATAAGATAAATATATTCAATATAAGATATTGGCTATATTTAGATTTTATTTAATATGAGATATTATAATAAAAGAGATAAATCAATCTAGGAGACTTCCCTTATTTTATTGGGAAAAGGTTTTCTTCTCCTCTACTCTATTGGGGCCCCACTTTTGACTATAAATAAGAGGTGGGTGTCAAGCTCTTTTGTACATCACAATTGCAAGATTCTTGTGTAAAATAGAGTGCTTCCTATAGAGAGTTTGTGAGGGAGGAAAAAGGCCGGTCTAGCAACCGGAGTTTTCCAATAGCAATCCAAGGAGGATTCCGGCGAGGAGTTCGTGTGGATTATCGATAGAGGCCGGACGCATGGATGGCACTCTATTACTCTCCGTTGATGGTCAAAGCGACGATCTTATAGGTCATCAAAGGTGTATTCCGTCAAACTACTTAATGTGTTTATTGCATTAAATGAATAACGATCTAGAAAAGAGAATCAAATTTTATATTCCACTGCATTAAACTAGTGATTTCCTAATAGTGGTATCAGAGAAAGACTTCGAGCTTAAGCAATAAGCACAATTTAATTGCGTAGTAATTAATCGATAGATGCAAGATTTAAAATCACGAGACGCTTAAAACAAAAACCAAAAAACGGACGATTTGGGGGCTAAGCCGACTGGCGGCGGCCCCCCTCCTCTGCGGCGGCGGTGGCTCCAGGGATGCCATCGTCGGCTGTCCTCTTCCAAATGGGGAGATCCACTTTTTCGTTTGTGATATTTATTGTGCATAGATATCCTTTTTGTTTAGTTGTGTCATGTGGCCAACCAATGGTTCAAATAGTTTGGGCCATTGGGAAACCATAGTGGCATATCAACCAAAATATTGGCCTTTCCAAATTTTGATTTGGAATAGGCCTAGGCCCTTTTCAAATATTTGATTTGTAAAAGGCCTAGACTTAGGCCTCTTCTAAAATTTTGATTTTGGAAAGTGTCCAGGTCTAAACTAAATTTGGTTTAGGAAGATGTCTTTTGGTTTAGGAAACCAAAGGCATCCCTTTTGGTTAAGAACCAAAAGGTAAGGAAACAAATAGGAGACCTTATAATTTTGATTTTAATTCTGAATAGTTCAAATTTTATGAAATTAAAATCGATTTAAAATTAAATGTTAATTTTATTTTTGATAAAGTCATATAATTAATCAATTGTTATTTAATTATTTGATGGGATAAAATAAGACGCATAAATAGTTAAAATTAGAATTTGATCTTTTTCATAAGATAAAATTGTATGGATTAGATATGTAGATATAATGTGATTATATGGACCCCGATTGATCATGGACTCGACCAATAGGATAGATGGGAATGTTTTCTTTATGTTGGTTTTTTTGTCCTAGGCCGTAATGAAGAACGTGACCTAGTTTACTTTTTGCATTTATCACATTCCCGTTTGCTCCCCCCGTGTGCGGCGGGTGTAATTATTATTAGATAGATTATTATGTAACAAGAATGGAGCAACAAGATGAAGACCAAAGAGAGATAAAGAACTCATTGGCGTACAACAATAAAGATCATATTGGCTGTTGCAGATACCCTTAGTTTGTGACCCGCGGTTTCGTCAGTTTGTATTCAAAACCGCACCTAGGAAAAGTCCATGATCATACCGGTTATTTTGTGCGCGGAATGTTGTGTATGTTTTACTTTATATGATATCGTAGTAATATGCATATAGTAGATGAGACAATAATCAAACAAAATTAATTAAGTGAATTAATTTAAAATTATTCTCACGATAAAAAAAAAATCGAGCCAAAGTTGCCTCCCTATATTATAATGACGGTGAAGAGCCCTTGTTCGGATCCAACTGATCAGCCCTCGTCGGGAGTTGACCTACCAAGGGTATATCGTTATTATCGAGATATGATCGTTATGAGATCTCATGAATATTTGGGTTACAACTCGACTAGAATCTTACGGTGATTGGACCTCGTTAGGACCGTCTGATTTTAGAGACAAGGGGTTGACTATCACATAGAGATGTGAAACATCAAAGAGTTGACTAGTCAGCCACTGGGAGCCGCATACGATATGACTGGTAGAAGTACCTACTTCTCGAAATTATCTCGGTTGATCGGCCCTCGACTGGAATCTAGATAACTAGATGGGATCCCAGCCACTAAAGAATTAATTAAATTCTTGAAAGCAAATTGGGAATAGTTGGCTAGTGGGAGTAAAACCTTATAAAATTTTAAGTGTAAATTTAGGGTTTTTTAATACATGAGCTTTTACTTATTCTGTCTTTATTTATTATTGTAGAAAATATCAAACAAATTGAACCTTCGTTTTATCATCGACAATAAGCTTGACGAAACTAATTTTCTCGATTGGGAAAGAAACCTCAAAATCATTTTGAGGCACGAGAAGATTGGCTATGTCTTGGACGAGGCCCTACCGGTAGAGCCCGCTGAGAGTTCGGTTGCGGATGCTGTCGAGAAGTATAACAAGCACTGTTTTGATAGTACTGATGCTACATGTATCATGCTTGCTTCTATGACACCTGAACTGCAGAAGCAGCATGAGTCTATGGACGCCTACACAATCATGGTCCACCTAAAGGAACTCTATGCTTCTCAGTCTCGCACTGAGAGGTACGAGGTCTCAAAGGCCTTGTTTTGTTGTAAGATGGCTTTCGGGACAGCTGTGGGGTCACACGTGCTTAAAATGATCGGGTACATAGAGAGGCTTGGGAAGCTGAGCCACAAGTTGGAACGAGAATTGAGTATTGACTTGATTCTGCAATCTCTACCTGATTCATTCTCGCAGTTCGTGATGAATTATCACATGAACAAGATAGATTGCTCCCTTGCGGAGTTATTGAACACATTGAAAACTGCTGAGAGCACTGTGGGGAAGGGAATGCAAGTGTTGCTGGTCACTTCTAGCAAGCAAAAGCCCAAAAGAAGTCCAAGAAGGCGAAGGTTGCACCTAAGCCGACGCCTAAGATAGCAAAAGACAAATCCAAGGATGCTTGCTTCCACTGCGGTGAGACCGGACATTGGAGGAGAAACTACAAAGGCTTCTTGAGCACCAAGAAGAAGCATTCTGATGCTTCGACTTCAGGTATATTTATGATTGAGATCAACATTACTTCTTCTAAGTCTAACCACTGGGTATTGGATACTAGTTGTGGTTCTCATATTTGTATGAATATGCAGGCACTAAGAAGAACTAGAGTGTTGAGGAAATGAGAGGTGGACCTATGAGTTGGGAATGGAGCAAGTGTTGCTGCACTAGCCATGGGAATTTATTTTCTTTCATTGCCCAGTGGGCTAGTACTTGAACATAACAACTATTATTTTGTTCATGCTCTTACGAAGATTATTATTTCTATTTCCGCATTAGATGTTGATGGATTTTTATTTACGCTTGAGAATTAATGTTGTTCTTTTTCACGTGATGGAATTTTTTTATGGTACTGGCATACTTAGCAATGGTCTCTACATATTAGATATGAATGTTGACGTACTTAATATAAATAACAAGAAAGCCAAGACAAATGACTTGAATGAATCCTACTTATGGCATTGTAGACTTGGCCATATAAATAAGAATCGCATTTCCGAACTCCATAAAGATGGAATGTTGCATCAATTCGATTACGAATCCTTTGATACATGCGAAGCTTGTTTACTTGGTAAGATGACAAAGTCACCTTTTAGTGGCAAAGAGATAAGATACAATGAATTGCTTGAGCTCATACATACTGATGTATGTGGCCCAATGTCAATTCAAGCCAAATGGGGATACTCTTATTTCATCAGTTTTACTGATGACCATTCTCGCTATGGTTATATAAACTTAATGAAGTATAAGTCTGAGGCCTTTGAAAAGATCAAAGAATTCAGAAGTGAAGTGGAGAAACAACAAGGTAAAGAAATCAAAACACTTCGATCTGATCGAGACGGAGAATACCTAGATGGAGAGTTTTAAGACTATTTGAAGGAGAATGGGATTCTACCTGAATGGACCCCTCCCAGGATGCCTCAGATGAATGGTGTGTCTCAGAGGAGGAAGCGCACCTTGTTAGACATGGTGCAATCCATGATAAGCTACGCAGTTCTCCCAAAATCATTTTGGGGGCAAGCTCTATAAACCGCATCCTATACACTGAACCGAGTTCCATCAAAGAAGGTTGAATCCATATCACACGAGGTATAGCATAAAAGGAAACCAAGTCTAGCATATTTTAAACCTTGAGGTTGTCTGACTTACGTGAAGCGGATGATGCCTGACAAATTAGAGGCTAGGTCTGACAAATGTTTATTTGTGGGCTATCCTAGAGAACTAGAGGATACCAATTTTACCATCCTGAGGAACAAAAGGTGTTTGTTTCCAGGACCGGCCACTTTCTAGAGAAAGAGTTTATTCTGGATAGGGTCAGTGGGAGTAAGATTGATCTCGAAGAAATTTAGAACCATTTACGGACAACAGTCAGTTGATGGAAGCAGAGGAGACGCCACACACAGATATGACGCCAACCTTTACAGTAGACACACTAGCACCTCGAAGATCCACCAGGGAACGCCGTAAACCCGAAAGGTACACAGGTGTATATCTCATGGAAGATGAGGACCCTACAACTTATAAGGAAGTGCTATTAAAGCATGACAAAAAGAAATGGCTAGAAGCCATGAATTCTGAAATTGAATCCATGAAAGACAACCAAGTTTGGAACTTAGTTGATCCACCTGAAGGAATAGTTCATATATGGTGTAAATGGGTCTTTAAGAGAAATACCGACATGGACGGAAAAGTGACTACCTACAAGGATAGGTTAGTGGCAAAAGGCTACAAGCAAAGACAAGGAGTTGACTATGACGAAACCTTTTTGCCTGTTGCCATGTTAAAATCCATTAGAATTCTGCTCGTTATTGCAGCATACCATGATTATGAAATCTGGTAGATGGATGTTAAAACAACTTTCCTTAACGGGAACCTGTCTGAGGAAGTGTATATGACACAGCCTGAGGGTTTCACAGCCAATGACGCCAGGATGGTATGTAAACTACAAAGATCCGTTTATGAATTGTCACACTATGTGGCGGTTGTGTACTTATCCTTTAGACCGGAGTTTTCATGGCATCACGGTGTGGATTGTCATGCTTTGACACTATTGAGATTTCCCCTAGCCACAGGGCGATCATGTGGTAGTGATTGTGTGTGATATTGAAGCATGTGGAGTATACATGATTGGTCGTCCGGGAAATCGCGTATCCTATGATTGGGATCGAATATCCGAAATGGCCTTCTTATAAGGAATGTCTAGCTCTCGAGAATCTTTTCAAAGTGGGAGTAAATGTGTTATTCCGAGAGAGCATGATATCCAGATTATAAGATACGATCGTTAATGTATTGACACTCAAGATACTATCATATGGATATTATTACAGCGATAGGATTGTAAGTTACACGGTAACTGCTACACATGGAAGGTAGTAGTCATTGCTTTTGACTCTTCCGATGATTGAGGGTCATGGTGTGTTGCTAGACGCTATCCCGTGATCGTTAGGCATAAAGGGAATTTTCGTAATTTGCACTTTGTGTCTACGGCCAACATATTCGGAAGCCTATCAGGCCACACACATATGAACATCGAGTCGGATTAAAATGCGGTTATAGTTGATAACCAAATAAGGAAAGTTTATCTCAAATGCTATAAAGGTTATAGTGGTAAATTAATATAGTAGTATTTATTTATTATGAATAAATAAAATACAAGATATTAATTAAAGAATATTCTGGAAGCCAATATTTGGCAATATGAGGCACCACATTGAAGTGTACAAGATACACTTGGATTGTGCACTTTAATTAATAAGATTACCATAATACAAATATTAGATATTAATTGATTTTGGAAAAATATATTTATGGTAATAAGATAAATATATTCAATATAAGATGTTGGCAATATTTAGATTTTATTTAATATGAGATATTATAATAAAAGAGATAAATCAATCTAGGAGATTTTCCTTATTTTATTGGGAAAAGGTTTTCTTCTCCTCCACTCTATTGGGGCGCCACTTTTGACTATAAATAAGAGGTGGGTGTCAAACTCTTTTGTACATCACAATTGCAAGATAAAATAGTTCTTGTGTAAAATAGAGAGCTTCCTATAGAGAGTTTGTGAGGGAGGAAAAAGGCCGGTCAAGTAACCGGAGTTTTCCAATAGCAATCCACGAAGGATTCCGGCGTGGAGTTCGTGTGGATTATCGATAGAGGCCGGACGCGTTGACGGATTGCGCACTATACTACTCTCCATTGACGGTCAAAGCGATGATCTTATAGATCATCAAAGGTATATTCCCTCAAACTACTTAATATGTTTATTGGATTAAACGAAGAACGATCTAGAAAAGGAAATCAAATTTTAAATACCGCTGCGTTAAACTAGTGATTTCCTAACAAAGACTTGAAGCAGTACTAGCTTTGGATCACCTCCAAAAGGAAGAACTGCTCTGATACCAATTGTTGGTCCCTTGGAAAGGCTAACAAATGTTTAGGGGGGTGAATAAACTTGTCCCAAAAAAACTCACTGTAAAACTGAATCTTGAGCAAATTGTGTTTAGCTTTAAACTTGTGTGGAGTTTAGCTAACTTAGCTGAGTATAAGTCAAAACTGACTTATCCTTAACTGAGTCAAACTACAGTGGATTAAGTTAAGCCTTCATAAAAACTTGAGTTTATCAGTTTGTTTAAGTGAAATGCAATGCTTTGCTGACTCAGTTTCTTATGTTTGCTGAGTGTGTGATCAGGTGCAATATAAACTTAGATGCAGTAATTAAATGCGTAAAGTAAGTAAGTAAATGAGACAGATATTATAGAGGTTCCAGGTGGTGTAATCCTGTCAGTCCTCTCTTCTCCTGTGATGTAGGAGGCCAAATTCACTATGTTCTTGAGGTTTACAGTTACAATACACAAAGTAAATTCTAAACACTTGATTGTCCTTCACTAATCCCTAGCTTCACAATGTACCAGCTTCTGTCTTGAACAGGTAGAATTGTTGTTTGAACTAAGCTTGTTACACTGGTCCTTGAAGGGTAGGATTGCCTCTTCACCAGCTACACAAACACAGTCTTCCTGACTGCACTCAACTGTCATTCACACATTCTTGGTGCTTCACAGTCTAAATCTTTGATAAAATAAAATTTGAGACTTGAATCAATAACTATGATTCAATTTGTGTTTCGAGCTTCTAGTGTTGTTCTAGATCTTTCGTTGAATGCTTATGAACACTTGAAGATTTCTTGATCTTGATCTTGCAATAAAGTACACAGCAGGAGTTCGTCTTGATCGACTTTCCCCTTTACTTGAATAAAATTTATCTTAGAACTCCGCACTTCTTATTGAGGTAGAAGTGACCTATTTATAGGGGTTTTTCCAACTATTAGATTAATTTGAACGTTTGAATTTGAATTCTTGTATCCGTTAGTGGTCCTGCTTGTCCTGAGGAATATCAGTGTCCTTTCTGACATTTATGTACGTCCAATATGATTGCTTGCTTTATAACGGTCAGCTTTTCTTCAGTTTTCCTTTCTTTGACCTCAGCATGAAAACTGGTCTTAGTCAGTATTCAGCTTAAGAGCATTAACTTAGTTTTTACTCTTCTTCAAAAACTCGGTACTTCATTTTTCATCTGATTACAATTCACTTAATCAGAGTACACCATAACTCATAAAGCAACTAAGATAACATTTTCCTTATGTATCGTAGGTCTTCTTCTAAGATCCATAAAGTCAGTTCAGGTCATCACAGACTTTCCTGAATTCTAACTTTATAGTCTCGGCTTTATCTTCCATAACTGAGTTTGAACCCTCAGTTCTTCAATCTTCAATAATCGAGTTTGTACCATCGGTTCTTGATTCTAGATAAGTCAATCGAGTCGGTGTCCTCAAAGAAACTTACCTTTTCGATTCTTGATTGTGTACCCCGAGTCGATTTAATATCTTCATTGTAAACTCGATATTCTAAGTAACATTAAGTCGAGTTCCTTATTTTCTCAATTACGATCCTAGAACTATTACGATTGCTTGTCCGATTTACTTATACAATTATCAGACTCGATCAAAACCTATACATTGATTTCTAGTCATCTTTTTTATTTGCACTATAACAGCTAGTTATGACACTTTATCAATGGGGTTTAAAAAAAATAACAGAATAACTGATGAATCATCATCAAAACATATATTTTATTTCCAACACAGCTTATAAGCAGGTTCACTATACCGGTCAAGCAACAGCCAAGTTAAGGAACAGGCAAGTGAGGTATGCTATATGCATTTGATTCTGAACGTAAAATATAAGAAAATCAAGCAATTAATTTAGAATCAGTCAAGGACGGATTTTATAAAGAACATTTGCAGAAAATCCGGATCACTGAAATTAAGGAGAATGAAATCAAGGAAGAATCAAGGATTATTCTCGACATTTAACAACCAAATGGACGAATTTCAAATACAAGGAGAATCAAGGATATAAATAGAAGGCATTGATAGAAAACAAAAAGAGGCATGAGAATAGAAATATATGAAGCACACACAGGAAAAAGTGTTGAAAGTCTGTAAATTTCACAAGCCTTCGATTTGAACTAAAAAGCAAAATCTAGCAGATCATATAGAGAACAGAGCATTAAATCCACATCAAGTGCTTAGTCTGAAAATTCATTTGTGAATCCAATTCACACCAAAACTAAAGCAATTGAATCAGATTGTCTGAGAAGGAATTGCAACCTCTGTGATTGCTATTGAGGGATTTGTTCTCAATGATCAGTGTTGAGGACTGAGTCACTGAAGCTTTTGTAGCCAGGGAGTGATAGTCTTGAGATTGTGAAGCTTGTGTAGCCAAGGACAATCTTACTATTGTATTTGTGAAAGACAATACTGAATTTCTCCAATCATCACAGGAGAAGAGTGGATTAAGGGATTACACCACCCTGAACCACTACAAACCTTTGTGTTCTTTTACTTACTGCACTTTACTTTACGGCATTGCTTTACTGCATTTTATTCATACACTGTGTCTGTTTAATCTACTTTGAAACAACTTTTTAAGAAGGGATTTATCCGCTGCCCAAAAGCTTTTAAAACAAGAAAAGTTTTTGAAACTCCAATATAGAAATTCACCCCCACCCCTCTGACTATATTCACACCCTTCTCTTGGACCAACACATTGAATTTCATATACTGCATTTGCCATAGCCCTATATTCAGCCTCTGAAGAACGTCTTGCTATAGTGGTTTGTTTCTTTGCCTTTCAAGATATTGGTGCATCCCCTAGGAACATCATGTAGCCTGATATTGATTTTCTTATTTCAGGACAACCAGCCCAATCATTGTCTATAAAACCTTTGAGCACAAGATTATTGTCTGCTGAGAACAAGATTTCTTGACCAGGATTAGCCTTCAAATACCTCAGCAGCCTGTGGGTTTCCTTCAAATGATTTTTAGTATGAGTGTCTAGAAATTGACTCAGTTGCTGAACTACAAAGGCAATATTTGGTCTGGTAAAAGTAAGATAGATGAGTTTGCCCACTACTGATCTGTAAGCAGTATTATCTTCCAAAAGTGGTGAATTACCATGCTGTAAAGTTTGCTTAGACTCCATAGATATCTTAGAAGATATTTCTCTAAAAAATTCATATTCTTCTAGGAGATTAAGAGTGTATTTTCTTTAGGAAATAGATATTCCTGTAAGAGTCCTAGCAGCTTCAATACCTAGGAAATATATCAATTATCTAATATCCTTTATAGTGAATTGCTGATGTAGGGCATTCTTGACCTACTGAATCAATTGCTCACTAGGGCTTGCTGCTATAATGTCATCTACATAGACCAATAAGGCAATAAAGGACTGACTTGACCCTTTTATAAATAAACTATGCTCATTCTTAGATTGAAGAAATCCTTGTGCTTCCAAGGACTCAGTTAACTTTCAATTCCATTGTCTGCTGGCTTGCTTGAGGACATACAATGATTTTGTGAGTTTGCAAACTTGATTTGGTTTAGTTGCTACACAACCTGGGGATAATTGCATGTACACTTCTTCATGTAAATCTCAATGTAAGAATGCACTGTTGACATCTATCTGATGTAGATGCCAAATGTTAGCTACTGATGATGCTGCTAGTAGTTTTCTAACTGTTGTAATCTTGACAACAAGAGAAAAGGTTTCTTGATAATCAATGTGTTAGGAACATTTTATTATGTTTTGATGATGGCCATACTAGCTGTTATAGCAAGCCTGAAATAAGTTAGAATTCTATGTTTAAGTCTTTACTTAGAGTTTGACATGTTGTATAAGTTGAGTCAGACAAGTATTGTACTAGTTTGTAGGACGGCTAAGTAAAAACAGATACCCGGCAGAGTGAAGCCAGCCAAGTACTAGCACAGAAGTATGAAGACATTATGGTCTGACTTATAACCAAGGAAGTCGGTGATGACCTTGGATAATTCTAAGTAATGAAATACATTGTCAAATATGGTGTACACTGATCTCACCCAAATCAAGGATCAGTGAAGTACAAAAAGTACTCGAAAGAATAAAAGAAAACAACAATGCAGAAAACCGGCAAAGTAAACTGACTTTCGGATGAGTAAAGACAGAGCAGTGAAGGAAGAGCCAAACAGCCAAGACAGAAGAATCTTTTAACCATTCAGGGAACGATCAAGTAAACTTTACTCATTCAAATTTCAAATGATGAATATCAAACATTAAATGCACAATCAACTGAGGATCAATCAATGACGGATTTTCTGATAAACGTTTGAGGAAAAATCCGATCACTTTAAACAAGGAGAATATAATTAAGGGGGAATCAAGAAATAAATCAAGGATTATTCTCCACATTAAATAGCCAACGGACGGAAATTCAAATCAAGGATTATCAAGGCTATAAATAGAAGGCATTGACAGAAATGAAAAAAAACAAACAATTAAGTCTGAAAAAATACAAGCAGAAACACTGTCAAAGTAAAAAGCCTTCCATCTGTACTAAGAGGAAATTTAGAGATCAACTCCGGAATCAGAAATTCAATTGCAAATCAAGCTCTGAGATTGATCAACAAATTTGTGAATCCAATTCACATCAACTAAGGCAATTGAATCAGAGAAATCTGATAAGGAGTTGCAACCTTTGTGATAGCTGCTAAAAGATTTGTTCTCAAGAAGCAGTGATAGAGACTGAATCACTGAAGCTTTTGACGCCAGGGAGTGATAGTCCTGAAGATTGTGAAGCTTGTGTAGTCAAGGACAATCGTACTATTGTATCTGTGAAAACAATAGTGAATTCCTCCAATCATCACAGGAGAAGAGTGGATTAAGGGATTACACCACCCTGAACCACTATAAACCCTTGTGTCTATTTACTTTCAGCAATTTACCTTACATCACTTTATTTCATTATACACTCTATATCTGTGATTGCATAAACTACTTTGAAACAACATTTTAAGAAGGGACTTATCTCTCGCTGCCCAAAAGCTTTTAAATACAAGAAAAGTTTTGAAACTCCACTATAGTCATTCACCCCCCCCTTGACTATAGTTTTACCCTTCTCTGGGACCAATAATTGGTATCGGAGCAAGAAATTCATTGTATCGTAACCTGCTCGATTCGATTTACAGTAACAATGAGATCACAAATTTTCAAAGTAGTTTTCAAATTTGTGCTTTCTATATATATATATATATATATATATATATATATATATATATATATATATATATATATATATATTTATTTGTATTTATGGATTCCTCAAATTTTTTGTCAAAGGTACCTATATTGAATGTTAATAATTTTGATGAATATAAAATAAGAATGTTGTCTCATCTTGCAGCAACTCATGAGGAGATGCTGGATGTAATCAATGATGGCCCAATCGAGATCACAACTGTGGTAACCACAGGAGCAGATCAAGGAAAAGTAATAGATAAACTCAAGAAAGATTGGACCAAGGATGACAGGAGAAGAGCAAACCTCGACTTTGTTGCAAAAGACATGATTTTGAAGACTCTGGACAGTAATATGTTCATGAGGGTCAAATATTGTAAAACAGCAAAGGAGATGTGGGACAAATTAGCACTAATCAATGAAGGATCAGAAGCAGTTGAAGAAAACAAATTATCTGTTGCAAAACAGAAATTTGAGAACTTCAAAATGAAGGTCAAGGCGAAACCATTGATCAAATGGACAATGATTCTCAAGCATCATCGGTGAATCTGCAACAACTTGGACACACATATCCACGAAAAGAAGTGTGCCTGAAGATCTTGAGAGGCTTACCTGAAAGATTGAAGATCATCACATCAGTAATCAGAGAAACAACAAATCATTCAAACACTAATACCTTAACTCTAATGTCTCAACTAAAGGCTCATGAATTTGAGTTGAACGGCGAAGATAGTGCACCAGCAGAGGCACATAAAGCCAGTGCACTGATTGCACCCCATCAAAGTAACACAGCTGATGGAAACAGCAAAGAGACACAAGAGCTGAAGGAATAGGTAGCTTTACTGGTAAAACATTTTTACACGTTTAGCAAGAAGAAGCAATTCAAATGAGGTTCATCAACATACAAGAAGTCTAGCACAAGCAAAGACATGAAGAAAAAGGATGATGAAAACAGATGCTTCAACTGCAAGAAGAAAGGTCATTTCAAGGCTGATTGCCCTGAAGAAAAAGGAAAAGATGAGGATAAAAAAGAAATACAAGACAATTGAAAAGAGAAAAAGCAAGAAGGCACTCAAAGCTGAAACTAGCAGTGAAAAGAATGAAGAATCATCTGAAAATGATTCTGGTGATGTTGATGAAGCCGATTTCATAACTAGCGAAAATGCTTACCTATGCCTTTTGGCTAAAGAATCTAATAAGACTGAGGTAACATCCAGCTCACACTCATCATCTAGTGCATCCACATCTGACACTGCACAATCTTCTATTCTCCCACTAGATTCTGCAAAGTAAAAGCGGAACAAACTAGTAAGGAGATCCACTCAACTGATCAACAAGCAGCAGATGATCACCCATCCAATGTTGAAAGACCAGTTGAGAAATTCTCCCTACCAGTTAAGATCACTACTGCACCACTTAGTGCACCAGCTTACAAACCCCCAAAAAGGTTTGGATCCAGATCTGCTCTTGGCTACAACAGTCAGGATGACAATAGAAACAATGGACAACCCAAATCTGAATCTAGGACCAAGACTAGACAAAAATTCAGAAAAGGACAGGTCATAGTTTCTACCACTCATCCTGCACCGGTGAAGTCAAAACCCAGTGTAGTGAAACAACAGAGTAAATCATCTATCTTGCCAAATAAAGGCAAAATATTCAGGAAGGTAAGGAAAGGAAAGACTTTACCCTTATGATAATGATTGGAATATAACACCCCCAGAATATAAGAAGAAACCATTTCATAACATGCATCATGTGTTCAAGAAAAGCCAGCCAAGGCATATTCCTGGACACAAGAAGCAACATGGAAATAAGGTTCCTTCTACATATTGGAGAGTGAAAAAGGACGCAAATGCACCAAAAAGTAGAGAAAAGTATCCGAATACCTTTAGTAGAAAGATTAGAGTGCATTCTGCCATGCCTTATACATATGAAGTTGATGACTTCAACCATCCAAAAAGAAGATCATTTGGATATACACTTGGAGTAGGAGGCATGGCTGCTAACAGGCATGGACCCAAACAGTGTTGGGTACCTAAACAAAATTGATTTGTTTTGTAGGATGTCTAGTATATGGATAGTGGATGTTCCAGACACATGATAGGGAACAAGGGATGGCAGTGACTTTAAAGCTTTTGATGGACCCAAAGTTACTTTTGGAGGCAAAGAAAAACCTGGCAAAATTAAGGGGGAAGGCATAATGCTCAAAACAGTTTGAAGATTCATGATGTGGCTTATGTTAAAGGACTGAATTTCAATATATTATGTATCAGTCGATTTTGTGACAAAGGCTACAATGTGCACTTCAACAAGGAAGGATGCAATGTGATTCACAGTCAAACCAACACAGTTGTACTTGTGGGAAGTAGAGAAGTCAACATGTATGTGGTAGATTGGAAGACAGCAAGGGCAGAAACATGTTTGTTTGTCAAAAGTAAACAATCAACCAACTTCAAAACCATCAACACACTGTCAAAGAACAAGCTAGTTGAAGGATTACAAGAGATCACATTCAAGAAATAAGGTCTATGTGATGCATGTCAAAAAGGGAAACAAATTAAAAGCTCCTTCAAGTCAAAGCCCTATCAGTCAACAACAAGAATCTTACATCTATTGCATATGGATCTTTTTGGACCAGTCACACCAGTCAGTGTAAGTGGAAAGAAATACACTCTAGTAGTGGTGGATGACTTCTCCAAATTCACCTGGACCATATTCATGAACAAGAAAAGAGAAACACTCAAAAAGCTACCGGACTTGTTAAGAAGAATTCAAAATGAAAAGGAGCTAAAGATCATCAAGATCAGATCCGATAGAGGCACAGAGTTTCTAAATGAAGTTATCAGAACCTACTGTGAAGAAAATGGAGTACTGCATCAACTTATCAACAGCAGGGACTCCACAACAGAATGGTGTAGCTGAAAGAAGAAACAGGACACTCAAAGAAGCAGTCAGAACAATGATTGCAGAAGCATGTTTGCTGTTTACAGTGATTTTTATGATTTATATTACATTATTCGTAACGAATTCCTCTGTATTTTATTAATTTTTATAGAAAATTAAGTGTTTAATAGAAATATTAAGCAAATGAATGTGGAAATTATTAAAGTGCAAAGTCGGGTTATTTACGTGATTTTATTAGCAATTATCTATTTATATATGTGTTGTTACACTTTGCACGTTTTTATTATTGTAGGTACAACGAACGCATGTCGTGGAATGAGTCAAAGAGCTGAAGGAATTAAAAGTAGCAACATTTATTTGGAGATTAAACAGAAGGGCGAAATAGGGATTATATTTTTATTAGGGTATAGGGTTTTATTTCTAAAAGAAAAGAAAAAAAGGTTAATAATTATCCTAGGTCGGCAGAACAAGCATAAAAGGGGGGCAGTCATTGGAAGCAAGACACGAGAAATCATCTGGGAACAGAGACGGCACAAAAAATCAAAAAAAAAAAAAGAGGTTCACTCGGTCGACCGAGTGCCCCTGCTCGGTCGACCGAGCCATATTATATTTTTTTTTATTTCGTTCGGTCTGAGGATGGTCAGAGGCTGAGGCCGATTTGAACGAGCTCTGTGAAACCGATCGTTGCAGCAACTTGATTTCTACTCTTTTGGATTGTTTTGTGAGTTTTATTAAAGTTGCATCTTTATTATGTTTAATTTGTTTTTATGCAATTGTATCGATGGATTGTTGCATGGTTGATGTTTAACGTTTGATGAGAATCGTTGTTAGACCTAGATCGCCGTAGTAAAGATTAGATTTTTAACCTAAAAATAACGAGAGTTGCTAGGTTAAATTTCTAGGTTGCTGGATTGAGAAATCTTACACCTTTGTTATGGAAGCGTTAATCTTTAAGATCGAGAGGTGAGAGATTAATAGGCGAACATTTCTAAGAGATTAGAAGTTCATACCTTTGATAGGTGAACCACATCTTTATTAAATCTTCATTAAACGATCTAGGGTAGAAATTGAGAGTTGCGGGATAGGTGGATCAATGCTTGTTCTTCGTTAAAATTAATTGAAATTATCTTTGTGCCTTGTTCTTCGTTGTTATCTTAGAAGTTTATTTTCTTTTTAGTTTATAAACTAGAGTTATTTTCGTTCGTAACTATCTTTCCTGGCTTTGGATTCTAGATCCTCTGTCCAGTTTATTGTTTTCGTTTTTCTTTAGTTCTGTTTTGTTTTATTTCTCGTGACAACTTTAGAGAAATTAAGAACTAGACCAACCTCGATTCCCTGTGATTCGACTCCGGTTGTAACTACTATACTACGATCCCTGCACTTGGGGTAAACCGGATTATTTTATTACTTGTTTATTTTTCATTAGATAAAATCCGAGACAAGTTTTTGGCGGAGTTGCCGGGGAATCGGTACGGTTGTCTAGTTTTATTAATTTTTCTATTTTTCTATTACTAACTTTTCGTAGGTAGTTTTCTTTTTTGGTTTCCGTAGCTTTTTCTGTTTCTTTATCTTTTCAAAAAAAAATGTCATCCACTAGGATTATGCAAGATCAGATCGCCATATCGCAACAATGAAAGTGGCGGCCATACAATGTCGCGAAATCCTATGGGTCAAAACCACTATTTTCCACAGAACTCACAAGTTACGCTCGTGGAAGGTGTTGTCGACCGGCCATCTTTGTTGGCGATGTCGCTTTCTTTCCTCCTGCGTATCAAGTTAATACCGCCCATAATCGTGAAATTTCAGTCTAGTCACATGCCGATATGTGACAATGTGGGACATACCGCTCGTTTCTGTCCTATGGATGGACAGAACGCTGAAGTTCATACTTTCAGTGGTCAGCAATATCAAGGATTTAACGATCGGTTCTCTGGCCACGGCGATTTTCAAAATCAGGGTTTCAATCAAACTTGGAATTTCAATCAAAACCCGAACTTTAGTCAGAACCCTAATATCAATTCTTCCAATCAAGATCAGTGGTTCAACCAGAATAGTCCCAATCCTATGTTCCAAAGTTGGCCTAGCCCATCTTTTCCACAACACTTTCATAATTCCTATCAGAGCACCTCTCAATCTATTGATCTTGAAGCTAAATTGGAGGAGCTCCAATCCTTTTAGAAGGAGCAAAATGATAAGTTCCAACTCCTTCTTGGTATGCTTGCTAATATTGAGAGACAGATCGAGCAAATGGCCCAGACTGAGTTCGATCAAGATGAAGGCAATTGGCAACAAGAGATGATTGATGAGCTGGAGCCTGATATGGAGCGGCTTAAGTTACAAAGGTTAGAAACTTCCTTCCCTCCTGCATGGTGTGATGATGAAGACGGTTGTCCTATGATTGATCCGACATCAGAGATGGTTGAAGATGTTAATCAGCAAGAAGGTGAAGAAATACACCCGGTGTTGGAGAACATAGAGGACGATGTGCCTAAATTAGAGATAAGTCACCCCGAGGAAGTCGCATTTGAGGAGCCGTTGAGGCCAATAAGTGTTGAGGTGATTGTGGACGAGCGAGTGAGTGTGAAGGAAGTGATCTTCCCACTTGATCACTATGTCATGAACTGGGAGGTGGAATCCCCTAATCCCGTTCTTCTTTTATTGGGAAGATACTTTATAAAGGTCCTTTGAGCCATGGTTCCATTAATTTCCTATGAAGGTGAGTTGGATGGCTCGTATGCTGAATATTCGTTGAAGAACCATGCGAGAAGGACGTATCCGTTTGATAATGGATAGTGAGCTAAGTGTGTCTAGCCAAAGACACTAAAGAGAGGCGCTTGTTGGGAGGCAACCCAATATTAAGAAAAGTTTTTGCGATTATTATTTTATTATAGTTTTGTTTGTGTTGAATAAATAACGAAAGATAGTTTTCTTCTCATTGTAGTAGTTTTGTTTTGTTTTGTTTTGTCTTGGGTTTTGGTGTCGGTTTCTGTGGTTACGTAACTTGCATTTTCGTAATTTGAAAAATCAATGTGATTCCTTCCTCTTGCCGATGTTACATTTGTGCACTACTTTTCACATAGATTCGGTTATTATCAATTTTTGCATTGCTTATGCTTTGTTCCATGCTATTGCCTTGTCTATTATCTTTTGTGCCCCTATCCCCGAGGTACGTTTTGTTTTGTTTTTCAAGTGTGCAGGATATTTTCGATAGCAATTGTGAGCTTTTAAACGATGTCAGTTTTCCGGTGGATGGTCCACAGTCTACTGATTTCTTCAAGCGTTTCTGGATATGACTCATAACCACTTCCAGAATTGCCACCTTCGAATTACAATCAGCTAAGTTTTTCTTATTCTTCACAACATGAGGACAAGTTGTTATTTAAGTGTGGGGGAGGGATTGGTTGTTTGTACCTACAAAATGTGCTTAATTTATTATGCTTACCACCATTCTTCAAAAATTCAAAAAAAATTCAAATTTTAAAAAACATCCGTCCCGAGCATGAGTTTATTTTGGCTTACTTACTTGTTATATTCCCATACTTGTGCTCAGTTGACTAGTATTTTAGCATAGACCTTTGATGAATAAGCCTTTACTCGAATTCTTTTCACGTAAGCCTCTTCGATGACAAGCTGAACTTAGGAATCTGTACCCATTTAAACTGATGATGTTTGATTCTGGTTATCAGACCGTTCGCTTAGTGCTAATGTCATGGAAATTGTAATATGTGCGTAGTTGGAATTGAAGTAGAAGTATCGTGAATATACCGAAGCTCTGAATGTGATAAGTGAAACGATTCATCAGCTTGGGAAAAGTTGTTTTAAAAAAATGGAGTAGTTGGGTGTGTCGGAAGCTAGTCGATGATTTGAGTGAGGTAGGGCGTATCTCGAATGTCCTATACCACTATGATGACCAAAAGCTCACGACAGTCAGAAGAAGCTGCCTTATGATTTGAGTAAGGTAGGGCATATCCCGAATGTCCTATTCTGCTATGACGGGCAAGAGCTCATTCTGATGTGTGTATAAATGTGAAAGATTATTAAATCAACTTACATAAGGAATTTGGTATGAATAAGTGAAAGACTTAGTTATCGCCTACCTTATCCCAGATAGGCCAAGGTATATGTTGTAGGGAATATCCTCTGTGGTACAATGGAAAGATTTAAAAACACATGTATTACTCTAGTCATGGCGTGAGTAGTTTTGTAGGCGTATGTATAGTCGGGATGATTCATTATCTGCCTTAAATGGGTATTTGTTGGTTAGCTTGAATTTAATTGTCAAGTGTGGAATCGGTGGAAGTTGAAGAAGGCTTTGCACACACACACATTCGAAAGCGATGCTTTATTACATTGGATGTATGTTATTGATGCTAGTCGACCGGTTGTGATTTGAAATATGGGACTTTATGTGGTTTAATGCATGAGTAAGTCTATGTTTTCAACTTTGTCTTGCTCGGGACGAGCAAAAGCTAAGTGTGGGGGAGTTGTTTACGGTGATTTTTATGATTTATATTACATTATTTCGTAACGAATTCCTCTGTATTTTATTAATTTTTATAGAAAATTAAGTGTTTAACAGAATTATTAAGCAAATGAATGTGGAAATTATTAAAGTGCAAAGTCGGGTTATTTACGTGATTTTATTAGCAATTATCTATTTATATATGTGTTGTTACACTTTGCACGTTTTTATTATTGTAGGTACTGTTGGACTTATTTCTTAGTTTTGATGATGAGTGCCATACTAGCTGTTATAGTGCAAAGGCAAAAAGATGTCTAGATAAAATGTATAGGTTTATTAGAGTTTGATTCATAAATAGGTTTGATCAAACAAGCATCAGTAAAAGGCTCATTGATCGCTTATCATTGTTGGTCTAGGTCGATGAGGTAAATAGGTCGAGAGACTTGTCGTGAACCTCGCCAAGACTGAAGACTGAAGGCTGAGGGTTCAAACTCAGTAAATGAAGGCTAAGGGATCAAACTTAGTATTTAATGTCAAGGATATGGAATCAGTATTTAGGCAAGTCTGTGATGACCTAAACTGATTACATATACCTTGTGTAGGAGGTCTAAGTTCCACAAGTTGGATGATGTTTGGAACTTAGTTATATTTAAAATGATGTAATCTAACTTCACAAATAAAAGTTGGATAAAAGGAATCAGCTGCATTATATTTTACAGACAAAAATATGATGTTCAATGAGATCGATTGGTTTTACAAATAGACTAATGAACCTCATTGATATATACCTCGATTAATTCAAGATTATTGGAAAGTTACATGGATAAGAACAGACCAACTACCTCGACTTATCAAGCAAATCAAAGGTGAGATTAAAAGACGTTGGGATGATCCATATTTTTATCCATTGGATACAAGTCAAAGGGTGTGACAGATCAAGATATTTGTCAAAAGTAATCCTCGACGAAGGTCGACCCTATGAATAGTGACAGAATGCAGTGAGGATGGGACAAATACAAGGAACGGTCACATTTGAATTTCAAATTCAAGTCACATGCATTCCTACCTATAAATAGAGGACTTTCAACTCAAGAAGAAGATGATGAATTTTGGGAATAAACTTCAAGTGATAACATTGAGCTGAAAAACACCCTGCTGAACTTACTGAGCTTAAGGCTGCTGATCTAGTTATTTTCTTCAAGTGCATTCTGTGTTCAAGCTGCATCAAGCATACACACTTGAAGACTGCAAGCTGCTAATTATATCATCCTAATCAAGTCTTTGCAAATCGAATCATTTACTTGATTCAATCTTTATTTTATAAAGAACTCTTGAAAGACAAGTGAAGCATCTGCTTGGTGTGAAAGACTCGTTGTTTGTGGTGGAGTGGTGAAGAGGCAATTCTACCCTTCAAGGACCAGTGGAAGACTCAGGAGCAAAGAATCCTACCTGCTCCCGCCAGTTTGTGAAGCCATAGTTATTGGTGAAGGACAAGCAACCTAGGATTCTTTGTAACAGATAACTCAAAGATCTCTAGTGAATTTCCTCCAACATCACAGAGAAGAGTGGACGTCTGAGGATTACATCACCTGGAACCACTATAAAAATCTCTCTACTTACTTACTCGCATTTACTTTCTTGACTTAGTCATTATTCATATCAACTCACTTTGAATCTAGCAAATCAAATCACACACATACACTAATGAGTATCTAATACTTAGTAACATATTTAACAACAAGTAATAAGGCTTAATTTTGATATTATTCATTTGCACAAATTCAAAGAATCTGTCGATGAGACTCATCATTATCAAAGAGTTATCGAGAGTCTCAACAGACTCATCAAGTATCGATGGTCTGCTGGAGTGCAGACTTGTTAACTCCAAAGTTTTAAGTGTTAAGTTTATTCACCCCCCCTCTAAACTTAACTAAAGCCTTTCAAGGACCAACAATTGGTATCGAGCAAAGGCTTTACTCAAGGAATCCTACTTGTTGTGCTTGTGAAAATTCTTTAAAACTTTCTTTCAAGTTACCGATTTTCAAGACTTGCATCATGGATAACACACAAGTATGCTAGAACCACGTTGATGTGCTCTCTTGATAGATTTGATGAGTATAAACGTCGAATGCGAGGCATATCTTGCTCGCTACTCATGATGAGATGATGGATGTACTAATCAAAGGACCACTGGAGATTACAAAGGCATAGAATGAAGGGTGACAGAATCGAGTACATTCCTAAACCAAAGAGAGAATGGAATGCGTAAGATGTGAAAAAAGAGCAAACCTCAACAACATTGCTATTGATATCATCTACGTAACCTTGGATAGCAATATGTACATGAAAGTCAAAGATTGCAAGATCGCAAAGGAACTTTGGGATAAGATCCACTTAATCTGTGAAGGCACCGATGCAATAAAGAAGAACAAAACTCGGTGTGGCGGAAAAAGGTTTCAAAAGTTCAAAATGCTACCTAATGAAACCATTGAGCAAATGGAGTCCAGATTCAATGCAATCTTAGATGAACTTACTCTGCTTGAGTGTAAGTTATTCAAAAGAGAAGTAAACACCAAAATCTTGGAAGCTTTACTTGCAAGAGATGTTTGGAAAATGAAGGTGACTGCAATTGAAGAAATGAGAAAGTTGCATGAAGAAGACACCTTCAAATTGTTTTCTGATCTTAAGGCCTATGAATTTAGCAAGAAGCTAGTGCCTGAAACTGAAAAGGAAGAGCCAAAGACCACTGCATTGGCTGCTTCACATCATGAAGAAACATCAGAGGACGAGGATGATATGCTAGATGAAATGCAAGAGCAAATTGCCCTACTGAGCAAGAAAATCGAAATGATGAAGACCGGAAAGGCCCCTACAAGAAATTTCACAAAGAGGCCTAACAAAGAAGGAAAGAAGAACCAAAGAAAGATAATGACTATCTATGCTTTCATTGCAAGAAACCAGGACACTTCAGACTGATTGTCCTGAGTTGAAACAAGGCAAGGAACCTGATTATCTTTGCTTCAACTGTAAGAAGCCTGGACATTTTAGACCTGATTGTCCAGACTTACTGAAGACCAAGAGTCAACAAAGGAGACATGGCAAGAAGGCTATGGTTGTTCTTTGAAGATGAATCAGATATGAAGTGGAATCGAAAAGGAAATGAATCGGATGACACAAAGATCAAGTTTCTTGATATGGAGGATTATGCTTTGATGGCCAACATGGATGAAACTCGAGGAGGTATACAACACTGTATCTATAAACACTCCTGCTGGAAGTGATTGTGAATCAACCTGTGGTTCAAATCCTAGAAATTCTGACAACAATGAGACTTTGGATGCCATCCTTAATCAACTAAGGATAATACAATCTGGTTATGAGGTTGTGAAGGCTGAAAAGAGGCTCTTGAGTTAGAAGTTGGAAGATTGAAAGTCTGAATTAAGGGTTTTCAAAGGTAAGGAAAAAGATGTTGGATGTAATCAAGATAAGTCTGCACAACATCCAGCAGCCTCTCTCGAGTCTCACAACCACCTTATTCCAATCATCATACAAATCAGAAAGCCTTATGGAGATAGAATGGGCTTGGATTTGGAACTCAAGAATCTAACAAGAGTGGATCCAAGAAGGTTCTCAACCTAGTACCGAGCATTGGTCCTAAGTTTGTGCCTCACACTAGATCCATCTCCCAAAGAAGGTCTTGCTGAGCAGAAAACCAAATGAGAATGCCTCAGGGAAGCAAAATCGTAAGTCTCGTAAGTCAACACTCCTAGTGAAAAGAATAAATCCAAAATAGGATCATTGTGCCTTCTAAGCTCACTGATAGCGGACTGCTACCAAGTCTCATTGACCACGTATGGAAAGAAACAGAAATATTCCAAGAATAAGAATCCCAAATCCAAAAATGCTTGATCATTCAAGGGATACTTATCTCTGTGGGAAAGGTAGATTGTTCCTCACCGATAATGATTGGAATATTCCCACCTAATGCTAGAAACAATAAGATAACCATACTACTAGGGTAAAACCTAGGCAATGGAATCAAGAGAGGACTTACACAAGACCTCAAAGAGACTCCATATTATAGGGTTGTTCCTAATAAACAAAGACACACTATGGTTATGCAAATGTTTCTAATAACAATAATCATTTCAAACAAAGATTATGTACCAAAAGGCCGTAAAAACATATGTGGTTCCTACACAACCTACTCATTAGAACTTATGGATGTGTGGAATACATGTATGAACCAAAGTATGAACCAAAGTATGACACATTTAGGAGAAGACCTTATGGAAACATACCAAGGGTCATGCTTGCCACTGACCACTATGGACCCAAACAGGTTTGGGTACCTAAAATGCATTAACTTTGTTTTGTAGGGTGTCTAGTACTTTGACAGTGGATGTTCCAGACACATGACAAAGAATAAGCACTGTCTATCAAACTTTGTGGCAAAAGATGGTCCAAGGGTGAATTTTGGCAACAAAAATACACCTGGTTATACAAGAGGATATGGCACACTTATCAGAAATGGATTTACAATCAAGAATGTTGCATATGTGGAAGGACTGGATTACAACTTGCTGAGCACTGGACAATTCTGTGATATGGGATACAAGGTCACTTTTGACAAAAACAATTGTATTGTCATTAGTGAAAGAGGTGATCAAGTTGTACTTGTCTGGTAGAAGGCAACAGTAACATGTATGTTGTGGATTGGTCTACCGCAGCCTAAAACCTCGCTGATTGTGCATACCAAATCAACTCAATTGGTTATGGAACAAGAAGTTAAATCATCTAAATTTTGATGATATTAATCGCTTAGTGAAGAAGAAGTTAGTGGTTGGTTTACCTGAGATCACATTCAAGAAGGATGCTATCTCGTGATGCATGTCGCCAAAGGTAAACAGATAAAGTCAAGTTTCAAGTCAAAGACTAAACAATCAACTAACAGAGTGTTGGAGCTTATGCACATGGATCTTTTGGACCAATAACTCCAACAAGTGTGACAGAAAGAAATACACCTTGGTGGTTGTGGATGATTTTTCTAGATACACTTGGGTGATATTCATGAACAAGAAAAGTGAGACACTCCAAAGCATGCCTAATCTTTTGAAGAGATTACAAAATGAGAAAAGTTTAATGATCATAAAGATAAGATCGATCGAGTACTGAATTTCTCAACAAAGTTATAAGAGAATATTGTGAATGAATGGTGTACTTCATCAACTTGTCATTGCCGGTACACCTCAAAGAAATGGGGTTCTTTGAAAGAAGAAACAGAACATTGAAGGAAGCAGGAAGAACAATGATTTGTGAAGCATTGCTACCTGAAAGATATTGGGCTGAAGCAGTAAATACAGCATGCTATACACAAAATAGAACATCAGTAAACAAGAAGCTGCTGAAGACACCTTATGAGGTTTGGAATGGAAGGAAACCTAACATATCCTATTTCCATCCATTTGGAAGTAAATGTTTTATTCTAAATCACAAAATTCATTTGAAGACATTCCAACCAAAATCATATGAAGGTATATTCTTGGGATATTCTTCAGTCAGCAGAGCATTCAGGGTACTGAACAAGAGGTCACTAAAACATGAAGAAACAATCCATGTTGTGTTTGATGAACCTAAGTTTATCGGAACGGAAGATGAAGATCATGAACTCCGCTAAGAATCAACAAGTCACCGATCCAGATTGTGTTGAAGTTTTGGAAAGATTCAATGACTTAAAAGTTTCGACATCGCCTCACTAACACACCTCGCGACAATGTTATCGATGCAACAATCAAGCAATTCAAGGATCTCACGACCCCTCGTAGAAGAAACTACAATGAGACCTATCAAGATGATGTTCTCGAAAATCAAAATAACCAAAATCCACAATGGTTAAGGAATCACCTGTTTGAACAAGTAATTGGCAATGTATGCAAGGTGTGAGGACTAGAAGACAACTGAAGCTATGTTTACTTGTTTTCTATCTCAAATGGAACCTAAAGTTGTTGAAGAAGCAATTTCTGCATCCGATTGGATAATCGCTATGCAAGAAGAATTGAATGAATTTGAAAGAAATCAAGTTTGGACACTAGTTGAAAGGCCAAGTCATGCAAATATCATTGGTTCTAAATGGGTATACAGAATAAACTTGATGAATCTGGGTACCATTGTTAGAAATAAGGCCGGACTAGTTGCAAAAGGCTATTCTCAAGGTATGAATAGATTTTGATGAGACTTATGCACTGCTGCAAGATTGGAAGCTATCGATTATTTTTGGCACATGCCGCATACAAGAACTTCAAAGTATATCAAATGGATGTCAAGAGTGCATTTTTGAATGGTATCCTAGAGGAGGAAGTGTATGTTCAAAGAACCTCCTGGATTTGAAGTTAAAGATCAAGAAGATAAAGTGTATAGACTCAACAAAGCACTTTATGGATTGAAACAAGCACCAAGAGCATGGTATGAGACTCTATCTCAATTCTTGGTGGACAATGGTTTTACAAAAGGGACCATTGACAAGACACTTTTCGAATCGATGAAGGGGACAAAGACTGGCCGGTACAAATTTATGTTGATGACATAATTTTGGCTCAAAAAATGACTCACTTTGTGAAAAGTTTGCAAATCTAATGAAAAGCAAATTCCAAATGAGTATGATGGGAGAGATGAATTACTTTTTGGGATTGCAAGTCAAACAAATGAAGGATGGAATCTTCATTCATCAAACCAAGTACACCAAGGAGTTGCTGAAGAAATTTGGTATGGAAAACAGCACTAAGAGTTCAACTCCTATGAGTACAAATATTAGGCTGAATGAAGATAAAGAAGGCAAAGATGTTGATCAGACCTTGTACAAAAGGATGATAGGCAGTCTGCTGTACCTCACTGCCAGCAGACCTGATATATCCTTTGCTGTAGGTGTTTGTGCAAGATTTCAATCTAAACCTAAAGAAAGTCATTTAGGTGCAGTTAAGAGAATTCTCAAGTATCTTAAAGAGACTCTGGGAGTAGGGATATGGTATTCCAAGGAAGGAAGCTTCAAAGTAATATCCTACTCAGATTCTGATTATGCTGGTTGCAAGATTGATAGAAAAAGTACCTCAGGAACTTGTCAGTTAATGGGAAATAGACTGGTCTCCTGGTTTAGCAAGAAACAGAATTCTATTTCAACTTCCACTCTTGAAAGTTTGAATACATTGTCACTTGGAAGTTGTCAGGCACAGTACTATGGTTAAGACAACAATTAAGGGATTATGGAATTGAAGAAAGGGAAATTCCAATCATGTGTGACAACACAAGTGCAATTGCAATCACAGAAAATCCTGTTTTGCATTCAAGAACCAAGCACATTGATGTGAGACATCATTTTATAAGAGATCATGTTGAAAAGAAAGATGTGGTGGTTCTATACATTCCTATCAAGATCAACTTGCGATATTTTCACTAAACCACTTGACAAAGAAAGATTTGCCAAATTAAGGACTCGAACTTGGAATTATAAAGATTGACTGATAATCGCAGCAGTATTTGGAATTCACCAAGGGATTAGTCTTTGCTATGTTGGGTGAGCTCACTTAGCGATTAGTCATTGGTATCAACAATTCCATGTACTTATGTTTGGACAATTGAGCAAATGAGGTTGCTGGCGGGATTGGTCTTTGTCATGTTGGGTGAGCTCACTTGACAGATCATCATTGGTATTAAACCTCATCTTGTATTATCAATTGAACAAAACAAGAAGAAAACAAGGATCAAAGAGTACTCTTATCGCCAGTCGCCTGAAGCCTACTTTTATCGCCAGATCAAAGGCACCTCACGAGGGATACCTATTTGAAGGAACTTTACTCACCAATGTTATTAAAGTCAAAAAGCATATTGGCGGGATATTTATTTTATCCATTATTACCACGCTTAAACCATCCAACGGTTACAAACGCGTTATGGAGGAGTAATGGACCACGTGTCAAGACAAAGATTTAATCGATTTAATCGTGGTTACCTCAATGTACGTGCGGCAAGGATGATTTCAACTACCCACCGCTCATATAATCGATCGTTACATAGCAGATTCACCACTTGCAATTTCGCTTTATTTCGCAAAATCTACATCGTGTGAACACGATTTAAGAGCAATTTTCTTCATCCTTTTCCTACTTCAATGGCGGAAAAGATTGAGGTTCAAATCGAATCAAGCCAAAGTGTAAGAGGCTATGTTGTTGATGCAAATCAAACAGAGTCGCCATTAATATAGGTCGAAGAATAAGAAGATTTGCAGGATCGAGAATATACTCAACATCGATTAAAACGATATCATACACCAATGTTATTGATTTACGGAAGAATATGGTTATAGAAGAAGGAATGAAGCTTTCAAAACCATCAGTGAATGGTGAGGAGCTTGTAATCTCCTCCACCACTGTTTGAGACAAGTGTTTGGTTTTGAAGAGGTTGTTGATGGTTCACTAATCCTGAAGCTATGGGATTGGACAAGATGGCTTTTGTAGATCGATCAAGACGAAGCAACTATCAAATCGATACTAGGCATCAAATCAAAAACATTGGTATTGAATATAGTCTGCCGAGCAAGCTCCTTGCAAAGAACATACTTGGGCTAGTTGGCGAGATGGATACTCTATCGGGACCCAAGATAGAGCCGATGATTATCATCTGCAGGAGAGCATGAAGTTTGATCACTAGTACTTTATTCATTATATGAAGAAAGTTGCGAAGGAGGACAAACTAGGGAAAAGGAAATCAAAGGCCTTACCCTTAGGTTTGATGATTCAGACCTCGCCAATCACTTGGAGGTTCCCGACCTTGAACCATTGACATAAATCACCCCAGTATACAAAAGGAGATTGATTATGCAATTCCTGGACTTGATGATGATGAAGAGATTGCTGGAGAGGCTGCTGATGATAATGATGATGGAGATGATGGTGATACTGGTGGTGAGCAGGTTCAGGAAACCAAGAAGATATCCATCAAACCTGCTGCACCAAAGAAAACTGCTGGAAAGAGGAAGAAGAGTGCTGATGTTAGAAAGACTACAGAAGTCTTGAAATCAAAAAGAACAAGAAAGGAAACAGCACAGACTGATGAGTCTGCTGAGGGTCAAGTGGAGGTTACTGACCCTGCTGTGGCTTCAAGAAAAACTGTTGGAGAAATTTTTAGAGAACAACAGAAGGAAGCTAGTAGAAAAAGAAAATTGACTAGAAAAGTTGATGATGATGAACCCCTATCCAAGAGGATGAAGGAGGTTACCAAAAAGAAGAAATATGGCAAGGGGAAAGAGTTAAAAAACTTGGAAGCTCAAAGAGTCAAGAGGAAGCACAAGTAGAAGAGGAAGAAGAAGTCGCTGAGGCCGAGCCTCTAACTATCATTCCACCAGCTTGTTATCGGTGATTCCTCAAATGAAGAAGTTATCAAATCTACTGATCTTTGTCGAATGGTTGTTTTTGAGCAATCAGAGAGATGATGTCTGATAGCTTCATCGACCACTACTGCTCGCAGAGTATCCATCGAAGAACCACAAAGAAACCACCGAACTCGAACTCAGCTGTGGTGGTTGACGAGGTGATTGGAGACTTGGTTGAAGAACCTCGCAAATTTGGCAATAGTTCGTGGGGGAAGAGCAACGTCGCTAACCCCTCATTGATGAGCATGTAAGTCGTGGGAACCAAGTGTGATACAGATGGAAGTAGTAGGTACAAATGTACAATCACAAAGAACTCACCGACTTTCAAACATCCGTAGAAGATACCATGAATCGCTTGTTGGAACCTTTGGAGGTCAACAAGCTACTGAGCTGCTCCCAGAGATCTTTCATGCCATTTGAAAGGCATGTGAAAAAGAGCAAGAAAATCAAGAAGAGTATGTGGATCCCAAACTTCAAAGAAATTGCCGATTATTTTCAATGGAAGTTTGGGTTCTACAAAAGACAAAAACCAATTGCTCAACCAATGATGATTTTTTTGAAGAATGGGTTTTGACAAGTTGGGAGTGAAAACTTGTCGGATCTGATTGATACAACCTTGCCGCAATCAAGACTCGATGGATCTGCTTGATGAGCAAATGTAAGGAGGAGGGTATCAAATTTAGAGATCCAAGAGATGGTACTTGATGATTCTTCTTCATCATCGATAGTAGAGGAGATTTTCCCTCCGACCGTGAGAATCAAGTGGGGCTGCACTAACACATGTACCATCTCAGCATAACACCCATCGATCTTGGGTAGATCTCGCCGAGGTCAAGAGATCGAGAAATGGATGAGGATCTACAAGATCTCACCATGGATGACCTAGAAGCACTAATCACTGAGGGAATTACATTGAGTGCTTTGGTAGGTCAAGCCGATGAACCTAGCACATTTCATGTTGTAGAGCCTACTGCACAACCTGAAGATGTACAGAATGCTGATTTGGATGTGGAAAGGACCACTGACTTCAGTGAACCAAGTGTTAGTTCTGAGGAATCCATTGAATATCAAAGTGGATTTGACATTGAAGGTACTCTGACTCAAACTGCCATCATCCTGCACAAGATTGGCATTGCTGAAGGTTTCCAAGTGGATAATACCAATATATTCAATCCACAGCAAATTGAAGAGGAGGTACAAAGTTGTCAAGGTACAAACAAAGACTCGCACAAAGGTTGGAACAGAGGTACAGTGCTGAGTCTCAAACAAAGACTGGACACAAAGTTGGAACAAACTTTGGGTTTGGAGGAAACCCCGTTGTTGATGAGGCTCAGCAGTAGTAGAACTGGCTGGAGCCAAGGTCATCAGAGGGAAGGATAGTCGCAGATCAGCATTAATGAGGATGAGCAAATCTTTGGACTATGACTACAATGATGAAGAATTTCAAATTTTTGGAGAAGAAGAAGTCATTGAAGAACCTCGCACAAGATCCTATCCTTGAAGATGTTCTTGGTGCAATGGTTGAGGAAGGACCTCCCCTGCTGGGGGAGAGATATGAGTAGAGCCATGGTCATCGCAGACAACAGGCACAATATAGAGTTGAGGAGCTCACGATGGATCTACCGATAGTAGAATGGCCAAAGTGGAGTGCCAATTGAAGTTGTCAATGAGTTAAGAATCAGTAAGAAATGACATGCAACAGCTTAAGAACTCAATTGACAAAAAGAAAGTAGATTTGAAGAACTGATGAAGATGGTAAATGAAAACAGATAATCTGGCCGACACGCTTGCTTCAAACTTTGCTTCCACTCAAAATGCTATGAATGATATGATATATGATGTAAGATATATCAAGCAAGGGAACACACTCAAGGACAAGTTTTGAAAGATCAACTTTCATCCATTCATCAAAAACTTGACAAGCTTGTTGAAGTCGCTGAGCCTCGCCGCACAACAACTCGCTGTGTGCTCGATCCCAAATTTATCGAAAGGATCAACAGATCGAAGAGACCCCGCAATCAAGGATTACTTCACTTGATACTAGAACTCGAACAATGGCGGTCAATTACACAGAGTGATAGTATCACAGAAGCTATTCATGGCCTCATCTCACGCTTTGTTGATGATGTCACTAAGGGGGAAGAGGGCTAATCACCGCAAAGAAAGGAGGCTGCTAGACTCTTTGCACGTAAGAGATGGACTGATGATACAATGCTTTTAGGCAACCTCGCACTGGCAGATTGCAACTCACCGATGATCTCTTATCACAAGATAAGAAAGAGTTTCATAATGAAGGAGACCCTATCGTGACATGGGATTTCATGAAGGTCTTAACTCCTTCTTGAGTTTGAAGTTTTGGGAGGCAAGGATTAAAGCTTTAAGAGCAAATACCAGAGAGTAGAAGAAGTAGCAAAGGTGAAAAGGTGTCGCTAATTACAAAAGCAAAAGATTCACCAATGAATTTAAGGAGTCAGATATGAAGTTTGGCTTCAGGTGAATCGATCAATCTTGTCCTCGCTCAAGCATGGAATTGGTGGAAACAAGTCAATTCTTATATTGACTTTACACTAATTGAGAATGAATGGATGATTGAAATGATAGAAGAGATCAGAGCTTATCAAGAGCAAGCTGAGAAGGCTAGACAAGAAAGAGAGAAGAGACAATAGATCGCCTACTTTTCACTGTTTATCTTTGTTGTATCTAGTTGTAATAATCAGAACAAATATTTATAATGAGAATTGACTGAATTTGTTCTGCTTTGTGTTTTTATCTTTTGCTTTGTTGATTAGGTGAGGTAGTGGCATCATCACCAAAAAGAAATTGTTGGACTTATTTCTTAGTTTGGATGATGAATGCCATACTAGCTGTTATAGTGCAAAGGCAAAAAGATGTCTAGATAAAATGTATAGGTTTATTAGAGTTTGATTCATAAATAGGTTTGATCAAACAAGCATCGTAAAAAAGTCATTGATCGCTTATCACCAGATCGGTCTAGGCCGATGGGGTAAATATGTCAAGAGAGACTTGTCGTGAACTCTTCAAGACCGAAGACCGAAGGCCGAGGGTTCAAACTCGAAGAAATGAAGGCTAAGGGATCAAACTTAGTATTTAATGTCAAGGATATGGAATCGATTTAGGCAAGTCCGTGATGACCTAAACTGATTACATATACCTTGTGTAGAAGGTCTAAGTTCCACAAGTTGGATGATGTTTGGAACTTAGTTATATTTAAAATGATGTAATCTAACTTCACAAATAAAAGTTGGATACAAGGAATCACCGCATTATATTTCTACGCACAAAAATATGATGTTCAAAGAGATCGATTGGTTTTACAATGAGACTAATGAACTCTGCCGATATATACCTTCGATTAATTCAAGATTATTGGAAAGTTACATGGATAAGAATAAAAATAACTACCTCGACTTATCAAGCAAATCAAAGGTGAGATTAAAAAGACGCTGGGATGATCCATATTTTTATCCATTGGATACAAGTCAAAGGGGTGCACAGATCGCAGATCACAAAAAGTAATCCCGACAAAGTCACCCCATGAATAGTGACGTAATGTAGTGAGGATGGGACAAATACAAGGAACGGTCACATTTGAATTTCAAATTCAAGTCACATGCATTCCTACCTATAAATAGAGGACTTTCAACTCAAGAAGAAGATGATGAATTTTGGGAATAAACTTCAAGTGATAACATTGAGCCTAAAAACACCTGCCGAACTTACTCGAGCTTAAGGTCACGATCTAGTTATTTTCTTCAAGTGCATTCATGTTCAAGTTGCATCAAGCATACACACTTGAAGACCGCAAGTCTCTTGATTATATCATCCTAATCAAGTCGCCAGCAATCAATCATTTACTTGATTCAATCTTTATTTTATAAAGAACTCTTGAAGAGACAAAGAAAGCATCTGCTTGGTGTGAAAGATCATTGTTTGTGGTGGAGTCGGTGAAGAGGCAATTCTACCTTCAAGGACCAAGTGGAAGACTCTGGCAGCGTAATCCTACCTGCTCCTGGCCAGCTTGTGAAGCCATAGTTATTGGTGAAGGACAAGCAACCTAGGATTCTTTGTAATGTATAACTCAAAGATCTCTAGTGAATTTCCTCCAACATCACAGAGAAGAGTGGACGTATGTGATTACATCACCTGAACCACTATAAAAATCTCTACTTACTTACTTATGCATTTACTTTCGCACTTAGTCATTATTCATATCAACTCACGCCGAATCTAGCAAATCAAATCACACACATACACTACTGAGTATCTAATACTTAGTAACATATTTAACAACAAGTAATAAGGCTTAATTTTGATATTATTCCACGCACAAATTCAGCAAATCAATCTGGCCAAGATGACTCATCGCTTATCAAAGAAGTTATCGAGGTCTCAGCCAGACTCTTGCAGATTATCAAGACAAGCAGGTCGTTGCAATTTGTTAACTCCAAAGTTTTAAGTGTTAAGTTTATTCACCCTCTAAACTTAACTAAAGCCTTTTCAAGGGACCAACAGTACAACGAACGATGTCGTGGAATGAGTCAAAGAGTCAAGGAATTAAAAGAAGCAACATTTATTTGGAGATTAAATGTATGGCTAAATAGGGATTATATTTTTATTAGGGTTTAGGGTTTTATTTTTAAAAGAAAAGAAAAAGGTTAATAATTATCCCGGTCGGCGTAACAAGCATAAAAGGGGGGCAGTCATTGGAAGCAAGACACGAGAAATCATCTGGGAACAGAGACGGCACAAAAAATCAAAAAAAAAAAGAGAGGTTCACTCGGTCGACCGAGTGCCCCTGCGCGGTCGACCGAGCCATATTATTTTTATTTTTTTTATTTCGTTCGGTCTGAGGATGGTCAGAGGCTGAGGCCGATTTGAACGAGCTCTGTGAAACCGATCGTTGCAGCAACTTGATTTCTACTCTTTTGGATTGTTCTGTGAGTTTTATTAAAGTTGCATCTTTATTATGTTTGATTTGTTTTTATGCAATTGTATCGATGGATTGTTGCATGGTTGATGTTTAACGTTTGATGAGAATCGTTGTTAGACCTAGATCGCCGTAGTAAAGATTAGATTTTTAACCTAAAAATAATGAGAGTTGCTAGGTTAAATTTCTAGGTTGCTAGATTGAGAAAACTTACACCTTTGTTATGGAAGCGTTAATCTTTAAGATCGAGAGATGAGAGATTAATAGGCGAACTTTTCTAAGAGATTAGAAGTTCATACCTTTGATAGGTGAACCACATCTTTATTAAATCTTCATTAAACGATCTAGGGTAGAAATTGAGAGTTATGGATAGGTGGATCAATGCTTGTTCTTCGTTAAAATTAATTGAAATTATCTTTGTGCCTTGTTCTTCGTTGTTATCTTAGAAGTTTATTTTCTTTTTAGTTTATAGACTAGAGTTATTTTCGTTCGTAACTATCTTTCCTGGCTTTGGATTCGAGATCTTCTGTCCAGTTTATTGTTTTCATTTTTCTTTAGTTCTGTTTTGTTTTATTTCTCGTGACAACTTTAGAGAAATTAAGAACTAGACCAACCTCGATTCCATGTGATTCGACTCCGGTTGTAACTACTATACTACGATCCCTGCACTTGGGGTAAACCGGATTATTTACTTGTTTATTTTTCATAGAAGCAGTCAGAACAATGATTGCAGAAGCATGTTTGCCAAGAAGATTTTGGGCTGAAGCAGCAAATACAACATGCTATACTCAAAACAGATCAATCATCAACAAACATCATGGAAAAACACCATATGAAATATGGAATGGAAGAAAACCTAACATTTCACACTTACATATGTTTGGATCTAAATGCTTTGTTTTGAACAGGAATCAACTGCATACTTTTGATGAAAAAGTAGATGAAGCAATCTTCATAGAATACTCAGACACTAGAAAAGCTTTCAGAGTGCTCAAAAAAAGGACTTTGGTAATTGAAGAATCAATTCATGTAGTCTTTGATGAACTAAACACAAATGGTGAAAGCCTTCAAAAATTTGAAGAAGAAGCATGTCAAAGATAGGTTTATATGATACAACAGTACCAGCTACCATTCTGAATCACAATTTTGGAAACCAAGATGAGCCACCAGTCCATACAACATAAGAGGCACCAAAACAAGAACATGAAGCTGATGCACAAACTGAAGTTGTGGAATCACCAAGTCAAGAACAACTTCAACCTGACCTCAACTAGTTAAGAGACCATCCTGAAGATCAAGTCATTGGAGACATTCATACAGGAGTCAGAACCAAAGGCAACTGGAGAATATGCTAACATGTTTTCTATCACAAGTGGAACCCAAGACAATAGATGATGGAATCCAAGATGCTAATTGGATTATAGCCATGCAGGAAGAACTAAATGAATTTGAAAGAAATGAGGTCTGGGAACTTGTTGACATACCAGACATAGCC
This sequence comes from Gentiana macrophylla, assembly GCA_026214975.1. Classification (NCBI taxonomy): domain Eukaryota; kingdom Viridiplantae; phylum Streptophyta; class Magnoliopsida; order Gentianales; family Gentianaceae; genus Gentiana; species Gentiana macrophylla. Next base: position 66,169,566 of record CM047810.1, read on the forward strand.
AACATCATTGGAACAAAATGGGTATTCATAAACAAGATGGATGAACAAGAGACAGTTGCCAGAAACAAAGCAAGACTAGTAGCAAAAGGCTATTCACAAGCAGAAGGCATAGATTATGATGAAACCTTTGCTCCAGTAGCAAGATTGGAAGCATTCATGTTATTTCAACCCTTTGCAGCCCACAAAGACATCAAAGTTTACCAAATAGATGTCAAGAGTGCATTCCTGAATGGACATTTGGAAGAAGAGTATATGTGGAACAACCTCCTGGTTTTCAACTCAAAGGGAAAGAAGATAAAGTGTACAAGCTCAAAAAGGCACTTTATGGGCTCAAACAGGCACCCAGAGCCTGGTATGAAACACTATCACAATTACTGATCAACAATGGATTCAACAAATGAACCATTGAGAAGACTCTCTTCAAGCTAGAGGAAGGAACAAGCACTCTGTTAGTCAAAATTTATGTTGATGACATTATCTTTGGATCAGAAAATGAAAAGCTATATGAGAAATTTGCAAACCTAATGAAAATCAAATTGAAGATGACATGATGGGAGAACTGAATTATTTCTTGGACTTCAAGTAAAGCAAATGACAGATGGCATCTTTATCAATCAAGCCAAGTACACAAAAGACTTGATACACAAGTATGGCATGGACACAAATGGGACATCAGATACACCAATATGTGCAAGAGCTATTTTCTTGGAAAAGATGAAGCTGGAAAGGATGTAGATCAGAAGATTTATAGAGGAATAATTGGATCCTTACTTTATTTAACTGCAAGTAGACCTGATATAGCATTTGCAGTTGGAGTATGTGCAAGATTTCAAGCTCAACCAAAAGAATCACATCTTCTAGTAGCCAAAAGAATAATCAAATATCTGAAGAACACCATCAATGTTGGAATTTGGTATCCAAAAGATGGAGGATTTAAGTTGATATCATATTCAGACTCTGATTATGCTGGATGCAAGATAGATAGAAAAAGCACTTCTGGAACTTGCCAAATGTTAGGCAAGAAAGTTAGTATCATGGTTTAGCAAAAGCAAAACTCTATATCCACATCAACGGCTGAAGCAAAATATATAGCAAGAGTGCGCTTGTACGTGCACAAGTACTATGGATCAGACAACAGCTAAGGGATTATGGAATGGAGGAGAAGACAATTCCAATTATGAGTGACAACACTAGTGCAATTTCTATCACTCGAAAATCCAAAGATACATTCAAGAACTAAGCATATGATGCGAGACATCATTTTATCGTAGATCATGTTGAAAAATAGATGTCACTCTATGGTATATACCTATCAAGATCAATTGGCGACATTTTCACAAAACCACTCACCATGAAAGATTCGGCAAGTTGAGAACTGAGTTGGGAATGATAGAAATTGACTAAGTGTTAAGGAGCAATAATCGAGTAATCACTAAGTAACTTCATCGATGACTAAAGCTTTGCCTAATACGTAAACTCATATGGCGTGTAAGGCACTCGTACTCAAAGAAGTCAACTACACCGATTGTTAGGAACAATTATATCAAGAAACTCAAGAAAGAAGTCACTAAACCGGCTTAGTGACCAAAGAAAGTCACTCCACGAAATATGCATTGACTAAACAAAGAAACTAATGTGTGAACTAAATCGCTTTATACACGTGGAAAATTACTCACGTGAGATCAATTAATAATCGTGAAGGTAACTATATTATTTTTCAAATTACAATCGCCACGATTCCCGGGATTTATCATTACTTACCTCAATCCACTCCCCACTACACTCAAATACCATGACTTATAAATATAAAATCACGCCATTACGTCACAAAATCCTTCCATATTCAACCATGTTCACAATACCAAAAAAATCATCATATATAAACCACACTTAGAGGTTTTTCTGAATTCTCTACGCCTCTTGCAAATCAAAACCCTATTTTCCCACTAAAACCTCAAAGCCTTTCACAAGTCTCAAACTTCTACTCAAAATGGCCTCCTCTTCTCAAACCACTAAAACTGGAACACAATATGAGAAATCAATTGCTACCAGATCGTTCTTTCAAGAAGAACACTACTTAAAATTGTGTGGAAATGACGAAGAAGCAAAGAGATTGGTAGCTGGATGCAAAAATCTGAGATTACTAACCTTTCTAAATCCTCCAATCACGGATGTCTGCTATGAAAATCTAATATCCTTCTGGAAGACTGCAAAGTATATCCCTGGGCTCCTTGCAAAAGAAGGTGACAACTGGGAGAAAGACAAGATCGTTGCATCTGCCAACGGTACAGAAGTGGCCATCACATCTAAGGTAAATCGCAAACACCTCAAACTTTCGAATAAATGTCAAGAAAAAGTGGCCTAAGTACCACAAAACTTGGATAATTTATGGGCAACAATCGCCAAGACAGAAAACACGGGATCTAAGAAAGTCAATTGTCTTCGATCCGCTTTAAAGAAACCTTTTAGTGAGTTCAATGCCCTAAATGGAAAGAGCATTGATGGAAAGCTAGGGGCAAATAATGCCATGACAGAGGTTAGAATGCGTCTGATGGGAATCGTCTACAACAATCTTGAGTTCAATTGGGCCAACTACTTCTTCCTAAGAATTAAAGAACAAATCCAAGGAAAGGACAATGTGGCCAATAATGGGCTAGCAGAAGGAATGAAGAAAAAGGGACACTTTTGGGTGAAAAAGTTCTATGGAATTCAATTACACTATATATTTCAATGTCTACAAGTCCCTGTTGTAAAACGCCACAAATTACATGAATCCAAAATCATGTTTGAATATGTCAAACCGACAAAGAAAGCAGAAGGAGGAAAGCGAAAGCAACCTAGCAGAATCACAACTAGTCAAAGAAAGAAACCAAAAGTACAAAGAAATCTGGACAATTTGGCAAATTAATTGATGAGGAAGAAGAAGAGGCAGAAAAGAAAGAGGAAGAGACTGAAAGTGAGGATGAACTACTTCAAAATGAGGAAGTTGCAGGAGACACTGGAGATGATGAGGAAACTCCGTAAGAAATAAAGACAGTGTCTCAGAATCGATAATGATGATCGAATTGCAGCATATCTTGAATGGAAAGAAGGTGATTCAAGACTCCAGCTTCAAGACTCAGCACACATGCTTGCTGAGGAGGCTTGGTTCTTTAAATTTCTGGGGATCACAACCTTGGTTGGTGTACTTGATGAATCCCCACTATAGGATATGGTGGATGCAGCAAAGGCAAAAACACATCCAACCTCTGAGAATGAAAGTGATGAATCATCTGATAATGATGATGATGATAGTGATCATGATGATCAAAATGGGGATAATCGTGATGGTGCTGATCATAATGATGTTGGTGATGATCCCAAGGATACTGCTAATGACAAAGACAAAGAAGCTGAACAAACAGATGATGAAATTGATGATAACATCTTCTTAAGCTCTTTTCTACGAACACATGGATCAGCCAAGTCAACCCCACCAGCTAAGACAACTCCTCAGCAACTGTCTATTGACACTCCAGCTGATCCTACAACGGTGTTGGACACTGGCTTAGATGCTGCCACACCGGTCAAGGCACCTCCCGGCACAGAGCCAGGGGAATAGGAGAAAATGTTGCACCACAATTCACCTCTACTCAAGTACTTGAAGAAGTAGAAGCTGGTGTAGATGTCACTCAACGTATAGATAGAGGACTACAAACAGAGCTGAACTCCACCGATAGTCATTACAAACTCACTCAACTGACCACTGGCATATCCAATGAGGCATTTGAAAAGGCAGCAATTTTGCTGACTAGAGAAATAGAACAACAAGCAATGTATCTCAGATCTATGACTATGGCATTTAAAGATGAAAGCCACTCCATAGAGAAAGGATTTTAGGCAGTAGCTGAGTACATTGATGCACAGAATATTGTCGTGCAAAGACAAGAAGACTTGATGAAACAGTTAAACCTCAATATCACCAACAATCTTGCAGGATTCAGACAGCACATTTCTCAGGAAAATGAGTCCATTGCACTTGCTTTTGGCACCAGATTTCGAAGTGTAACCCAAAAGCTGACTAATCATGACTCAAGGTTCATATCTATTGAGTCCAAATTGGACACTCTGATTGGTACAGCTGAAGCTACAAACAGTATCTTACTATAGCAAATGGATGATGTTGCGAAAAAGGGGGAAAGAAGTGATAAGTCTGAGAAAGGATCAACAGTTAAACCCCAGGAAGGATCAAGAGTTAAACCCCCAAAATTCACAGAAGAGCAGCTAAGATCAAGGGATAGAGAACTAAGAATTCGAAATGAAGCTGAAGAATAGCTAAGAAAAACTAGAGAAGAAAGGGAAAAGATATCAAATGAACCTTGCATAGGTTTCCCTCACCCCATCCAAAGATGAGATGATGATAGAGACAGATCAGGTAGACAGCAAAAACCTGGATCAAATCTGCAAAGAGGATCAGCAAGCCAACACAGATTCAAAGACTCATGTGAGGTAACACCAAAGAGAGGAAGCAAAGAAAGACTGATATACTAGTGAGAAAAGAACATTTCCTATTCACAGATACAGGGAAGAATATGATGCTGAAGTACTAAATAATGTAAGAGAGTTCTTTAGGGTCCAAAATGGTTTGTATCCAAATCAAACGCAAGATGAAGCTTGGGCAGATTGGCTAAGGTATCAGCAGGAGAGGATGAGAACTGACATGGCCAAAATTTACAATGATGTTAAGAGACAAAGATGCATCTCTCAACTGTAATCGTCGGATCCGACTCAACCAAATAGACCAAGTACAGCCATACCCCTCTATGCACAAGGACCGGAAGATTTGCCCAAAGAACAACAAGAAGATTTCTGATACATGGCAAAATTCTTCAATCCTATAAGGAAAATGAACCAACAAGAACAATTGGGTCCACTTCAAGAATCTCAAGTTTGTCGACTCACACATTGTCAAGTTAGTGGATAGACTTGGAAAATACTTTGGAGAACCTAGAGCAAATGAGACTATGCCTGAGTTTCGCAGACTCTTTGACAAGAAGATATTCCAGGGAGTCACTGAATACACTGCTATGGCATACTAGAAGTGGAAGTTTCCATAGATTGATTGGAAAGATATGGAGGAGGTCCAGACCACTAAATTCAAGAGGTACAAAGAAAAATTAAGTAAAATGCAATCATAACACTTTGATATGCTCAACTTACTTATCTTATTGCCCTTGAATAGATGAATAAAATTATTGAGTTTTATTCTGTTATTTATTATGAAAAATTTGGTACACTTATGTTCAGTGCTTATGGGGTTTCGGCTTCATCAAAAAGGGGAAATTGTTAGGATCATTTTATTATGTTTTGATGATGGCCATACTAATTTGTATATAGCAAGCCTGAAATAAGTTATAATTCTCATGCTTAAGTCTTTACTTAGTGTTTGACATGTTGTATAATGTTAGTCGACAAGTATTGTACTAGTTGGTAGACGTTTATAAAAAACAGATACCCGCAGAGTGAAGCCACCAAGTACCAAAGAAAGAAGTATGAAGACATTATGGTCTCGACTTATAACCAAGGAAGTCTGTGATGACCTTGGATAAGTATAAGTAATGAAATACATTGTCAAATATGGTGTACACCGATCTCACCCAAATCAAGGATCATTGAAGTACAAAAGTACTCGAAAGAACTAAAGAAAACAACAATGCAAAGAAACCAAAGAAAGTAAATCGACTTTCGGATGAGTAAAGACAGAGCAGTGAAGGAAGAACCAAACAGCCAAGACAGAAGAATGACTTATCCATTCAGGGAACGATCAAGTAAACTTTACTCATTCAGATTTCAAATGATGAAGATCAAACATTAAATGCACAATCAATTGAGGATCAATCAATGACGGATTTTCTGATAAACATTTGAGGAAAAATTCGATCACTGAAATCAAGGAGAATATAATTAAGGGGGAATCAAGAATTAAATCAAGGATTATTCTCCACATTAAATAGCCAATAGACGGAAATTCAAATCAAGGATTATCAAGGCTATAAATAGAAAGCATTGATAGAAAAGAAAAAAACAAACGATTAAGTCTGAAAAAATACAAGCAGAAACTCTGTCAAAGTAAAAAGCCTTCCATCTGTACTAAGAGAAAATATCTAGAAATCAACACAGAATCGTAACTTCAATTGCAAATCAAGCTCGAGATTGATCAACAAATTTGTGAATCCAATCATATCAACTACGGCAATTGAATCAGAGAAATCTGAGAAGGAGTTGCAACCTTTGTGATAGCTGCTGAAAGATTTATTCTCAAGGAGCAGTGATAGAGACTAAATCACTGAAGCTTTTGAAGCCAGGGAGTGATAGTCCTGAAGATTGTGAAGCTTGTGTAGTCATGGACAATCGTATTATTGTATACGTGAAAACAATAGTGAATTCCTCCAATCATCACAGAGAATAGTGGATTAAGGGATTACACCACCCTCGAACCACTATAAACCCTTGTGTCTATTTACATTCAAAGAATTTACCTTACATCACTTTATTTCATTATACACTCTATATCCGTGATTGCATAAACTACTTTGAAACAACACTTTAAGAAGCGGACTTATCTCACGCCCAAAAGCTTTTAAATACAAGAAAAGTTTTTGAAACTCCACTATAGCCATTAACCCCCCTCTAACTATAGTTTTACCCTTCTCTCTGGGACCAACACAATGACATATGTTTGAGTGTAGCCTTTTGCTACTAATCTAGCTTTGTATATCTCTACTGACCATCATGATAGTATTTGTTTCAGATACTCACTTGCACCCAATAGGTCTTTGGCATGGGGCGGATCAACTATCTCCCACGTGTGGGTCTTTGTAGTTCTTCAATATCTTTTGCATTGCTTCTTTCCATTCAAAGATGCTTGATGGCTTGATTGTAAGTTTTAGGCTCCTTAATAGCATCAATAGCATTAATAACCGCATATTCTCAATGAAAGTTTGTCCAGTTCATGACCTCACTCAAACAGATGTGGGTCTCACGAACAAGATGAGCACCTCATTGATAAAAGGTTGGTGATTTCCTGTTCTTGTGGATCTTCTTAATTGTGTGGGTTCAAAGCGATTAATCAAGCTTGTTTCTTCATTGGATGTCTCAAATGACCCCTAGTTCTGGTGGTCTGTGGACTCATTCAAAGATATCGTCAAAATTATCCATCACTGTAGTGGTATACAGTATATCTACAAGATATCTAGCTTTGCCTAGTTCCAGTTGAAACAAAGGAAAATAAGTCTCATGAAATTGAGTATTTCTAGCAAAAAAGATATCTTTGTTGGTAACATCTAAAAGAATAGCACTTTTAGATGTATTTGAATTTCCAATATACACACAAGTGCTACATCCGAATCAAATGTTGTCATGTACTGCTGAAGTGAGCAAGAGAAAACTAAACAACCAAAACCTTAAACAAAAAATAATCCGGTTTAGTGCCATAAAGCATCTCATATATAGTGCTTTCCTTCAGCAGTGGTGTAGGTGTAGCATTAATTATCTTTACAACATGTAAAAGACCGAAACCCTAATATTCAATGCGTAAATTACTCTGGAACCTCAGTCCCCTAGCAACATTCAGCAGGTGTGGATGTTTCCTTTCAACAATACCATTATGTTCAGGTGTGTTGACACAGGAGGTCTGATGTATAATGCCCTGCTGAGCATAAAAGTCAGTGAGATGGAATTCAGCTCTATTGTCAGATCAAATAACTTTAATAACTTATTTGATCAGCCGCTGTGAGAATATTGGATGAATTGTTGCTAACTGGCTCTGTATCATCAAATTGGGATAATAATGTTGATACCCATCAAATTTGCATGCTACTGTTGATTCTTTTGGTTTGTGCGACCATCGATTGCAATTTGCAATTTCAATTGCTGGTCCGATTGTGGATTGTCTATAATAAAAAAAAATTTGCTTCGCCACTGGATCGTCCCTCGTGGATCGGCGATTCATCGCTCATTGTTAGAGTTTCAACCTCGCTCGCTTTCTTGCTCTCTAAGCTTCACCGCGAAGTTTTCACTGCTTTTGGTTGTAACTTCAGGGTTCTTTTTCGATAAGGGCAGGCTTTCTGTTGCTCCGGTAGGGCTCGATGACGGAGCCACCTGACTTGTCCGATCATCCTAAGCCTCCGGACGCCACTTTCCAACCTGCAAAATCCTATGCAGCTGCTACCGCGAGCCCGACAGCAGAGATACCAGATTTTGGCGTGTATGGAACGTGCAAAGGTGAGCCAGCTTTCTTCGTCTCTCGTAATGAACTAGAGATACTTTCACGTCCATTTGCGAATGCATTGGTGGCCCGATTCCTCGACTATAGGCCTCGTGATCGAGGATATTCGTAAGTTTTTCTTGCGCCTTGATCTCAAAGCTACTTGTAAAGTAGGTCTTCTTGATACTAAACACGCCCTTGTCCATCCGGGTTGTCAAGAAGATTATAATAGACTTTTACTCGCCGTGAATGGATTATGGGATCAAATCGCTTTGTGCTTTCTAAGTGGGCGATAGATTTTCACCGCAATGCCGATTGCTCATTGGTCCCTATTTGGTTTGAACTCCCGGTCTTCCTTCCTTACTTTAATCCGAAATATGTGAGTAAGATAGGTGCCTTGATAGGTAGACCATTACAAATTGATGCTGCTACCACTGATTTGAGGAGACCGTCGGTCGATCGGGTTCTTGTTGAGGTTGATATTTTAAAACCACGGTGTACTCAGATTTGGTTGGGTGAAGATGTCCATAATGGCCAAAGGGCAAGAAATTAACGCAGAAATTTTGGTCCGATTATTGTAATTTTGCCATCGCATTGGTCATGCTGAGGTGAAATGTCGGCGGAAAAATCCACCACCGGAGAATGTGCGGAATAATTCGGGCACGAGCAATGGTCAACCGAGGAAGACCGACAGCATAATTCTCAGTAATAAATCGATTAAGCCTCAACAAGTCTATCAAGTGAAACAACATAGTATCGTGACTCCAATTAATCCGCCTGATTGCACATGAATAGTGTGACTACGGTCAGCTGGACCTTCTACGAGCAATACTTCTCTTCCTTTAGCCTCAAGTCCGCAACTCGTTAATATTACGATAATTCATTTAGCATCCTTGAGTCACTTCATCAAGAGGAACTAATGGAGACTTCTCACCAATCTCTTCTTAAAGAAGACCGCGAAGACAAACGAAAATCGCCCTCACTCGCCGGCTATGGATCCTCTCGCAGTGGTCCTCACCGATTTAAAGGATTTCCATGGACGCTAGATCAACGTTTTAAGTAGTCGGGCATTAGGCCGGATCAACCAACTAGCCCGGCAACTAATATTGTGGGGACTGCACCTGATATTCTACAGTTGGAGCCGTGTCCAGTGGAGGGTCGACATGCTGGCTTTAGCTCCGCCTCCACCGATCTTCCCGGCTCTCCTATTGCCGACAACCCGAGGAATGATGGAGAGGACATTGACACGGTTGTGTTAGCAAATTAAGATCAAGGTCCCGAGGAGGACAAATCGGATGGTCCTCTATGATCAATGCTACGGCTAAAAACGGAGGAAAAAGGTAAATCGACAACCACTTCGGATTCGGCCCATCTCAAGCTTATCAACTTCGGTCTTCCAATGTTTAGTCCGATCAACATTTTATTTTGGAATGTTCGAGGTATTGGTAATGTCTCTTCTCAAACTTGTCTCAAAAATATTTGTAGACGTAATAATGTTAAAATATTAGTGTTGATTGAACCATTGTGTTCGCTAATCTTGTTCCACCATTCGCTTAAATCGATTTGACTACTCTCAATCTCTCATGTATGCGAGGTAAAATTTGGTTTCTCTCGATCAAGTTACTTGCTCGCTATCCACGGATCGTGATCAAATGTGTTCACCGAGGTCGTGGATCGTAATGGCGACATGTTTTTGGTGTCCGGCATTTATACGAAGCACTCTCGCCAAGCTCGTACTCTCTTTGGCACGCGTTAAAGCTCGGGCAGAGGTTAATACACGGCCGTGGGCTTCTAGGGGGAGATTTTAATATTGTTCGGATGTCGAGGAAAGGAAGGGTGGAGCCTCTAGGGCTAATGACATGTTGGACTTTAATGAGTGCATTCAAATGGCTAATCTTACCGAGGCGCGCTTTGAAGGCTCGCAATTTACATGGCACAATCGAGTATGTGGCAAACGCCTTGACAGGTGTTCTTTAATGAGGCTTGGTTGACCATTTTAATATGACAAAGGTTTTACACTTACCAAGGGTCCACTCGATCACCGCCTTTGCTCGCTACTTGTGGCTCTATCACCGCTCGTAAGTCTTCCTTTCGGTTTCTTAATGTATGGACGGATGACGGATCTTTTTATGATGTAGTTAAATCAAAGTGGCTGAAACCGTGGTTGGTCAAGGAACGGGGCTCATGGCAACTAAAATGAAGAAGCTTGGGTATAAGCTTTCATCGAGTGGAATCGCATCTGCTTTTGGGAATATTTTCGATAACACACGTGTTACCGGGCGGAGGTCAATGTTAAAACGCTTGAGGCATGATCAAGTCGGGTCTCTTGATACCCGTGGTGGATCTCGATAGGGCTATTATGGACTATGACAGATGCAACAATATTGAGACTCGATTTCTTAAGGTATACAAAGAGCTAAATGGATTGAGGCGGGGACGCCAATAGTAAGTACTTCCATGCTATTTACAAGCAAAGACGGAATCAGAACTATATCCATCGTATTAAGGCAGAGGCTGGTAATTGGATTGACAATCAAGACGAGATACGGATTTCTTCGAAGACCTTCTTTGAAAATCTTTTCACGGCTAGTCGGACGGGGATTGTACTCCTTTGAAATCGCTTATCCTTCCTCAAATCTCTCCGAGGATCGAAACGCGAGCCTTATTGCGACTCCTACGAGTGAGGAAATTCACAATATTATTCTTTCCATTGATCCGGATAGTGGTCAAGGGTCCCGATGGCTTCACCTCTCACTTTTTACGATCGTGTTGGGACATCATTAAGCATGACATGACTAATGCGGTTTCGACTTTTTCCTCGGTGGTCACCTTCCACGTTATTTTTCCACGCCTTTGATTATTCTTCTTCCAAAGAAGGTGGGGGCTGATTGTTGGAAAGATTTCCGCCCTATTAGCTTGTGCAGGTAATCGCTTTCTCCAAGATCATCACTAAGATAATCACTCAACGGTTGTATGATCTCTATCGCCGGTGGCGCACCACCACCGGGCTTTGTGCCAGTCATTCCATTACGGATAATATTCTTTTAGCTCAAGAGCTGTGTAAGGATGTGAATAAGAAGATCCGCAGCCTCTAACATTTTGCTTAAGCTTGACATGGAGAAAGCTTATGATCGAATGGAATGGGGTTTCATTATGCAGATTTTGAGGATGTTTGGCTTTCAAGAGCCCTCGTGGATCTCTATCTTCCGACTTTGGCGGATAATTGGTTCTATATCCTTCTAAATGGCATTCCGTCACCCTCCTTTCATGCGACTCGTGATGGCGCCAAACAAGGTGACCCTCTTTCTCCGCTTCTTTTGTTCTTGCAAAGCAGAGTATTTTGGGAGGCTTATTAATGATTTCATGATCGCCAACCCGGTATGCATTATCATTCAAAAGTACGGGGATACATTACTTGGCTTTTGCGGATGATACGATTCTTTTTTACTCGATGCAATAAGAAAGGTCTTAAGCGCCTTAAGGAGGTTTTTCAAGATTATGAAATTGTTTCGGGACAACGAATAAATGCGAGTAAGAGCACGCTCATTGGCCATAAGTTGCATGCAACTCAACTTCGCTGGATCCGCAATGCGCTGGGTTTTATGAGGAGAATGTGCTTTTCGTTATCTTGGTGCTCCACTTTTTCGAGGACGGAATAGAATCACCACTATCAAGACATTCTTGACAAGGTTCATCATCGGCTTTTTCATCGGGGAAGTCGGTCGCCTTGAGGTAAACTTATATTGCCGAGGCATGTGTAACTTCTATTCTCGGTTTTTATCCTTCAAGTTTTGGTCCTCCTAAAGAGGTTATTCATCGGCTACATCGCCTTTTTTAACAAATTTCTTTGGGATGGTGGACCCAACGGGAGCCATATTCATTGGACGCCGTGGGAGAGTGTTTGTAAGCCTCACGGAGGAAGGGGGTTTAGGGTGCAAATCTTTCGGGTTATGGATTCCTTTGCGGTTAAATTGTGGGTTCGTCTTCGGACGAGACAGGGATTTGGGCCCGGACTATCTATAGTACATATGTTATGGATCGCCGCCCTCGCAAGCTTCCCTCCCTGTGAACTGACGCAGATGGTTAAGAAAGTTTGACAAGTGCGTGATATTGCCAATATGCTATCACGTGGAAGGTCAATGCCGTAATATAGATTTTTGGAGAGATAAATGGATGAACACTCGATTTGGGCGATCCTCCTGACAAATCGAATTTAGGAAGGTGAAGGATTTATTTGTGAATGGGAGGTGGAATGTTCCTCTTTACAAGAGCATCTTCCTCACATATAGTGGATTTAGATTCTATGCATGCCATTTCGACTTTGACTCAGACGACGAGTTGATCTCGATTTTAAATTCGGATGGGCATTTCAAGATTAAGTCGGCGTGGAATATGCTACGGTCACACAAACCGGGTTCGCCCTCTCTTCAAGTTAATTTGGAACAATATGTTACCTCTAAAGATTTCTTTCTTCTGCTGGAGACTAGTCAATAATGTTCTTCCTACGGATTCAAACATTCAGCGGCGTGGTATTACTTTGGTTTCTAAGTGTTTTGTGTGCCAGCAAGGGAAGATCTTCGCCATATTTTCATTGAGTGTCCTTTTGCCCACTTATCCGATTCACTTTACGAGTCAATTTGGCCTTCGTTTCACTCCTACTACTGGGATTGTTCCTATGTTTAATTTATGGATCAACTCTTCGGCCCACATATATAATATGCGCCTTCTTGTACCGGTTATTGTGTGTTGGGGCATCCGGACGGAGAGGAATAAGTGTAGACATGAAGATTTTGTCGGTCCTGCTCATTGTACTCAACATTCTCATTGAAAGGATGATTAGTATTGTGTAGCTTTCGGAAGGTTGTTGATCGTAAACATATTGGGATTGATTGGGATGTTTCTTTTCAAGCCTTTCAAGGTGAAAACTCGCCCAAGCGCCGATCCAATTACGGTGAATCCTCCCCATGTCGGTCGGGTGAAGCTTAAATGTAGACGGTAGTGTCGTAAAATGGAGTGGCTTGCTGGGGTGGAATTATTCGAGATTTGCATGGAAACTTTATCGCCGCGTTTCATGCTTGCTTCGCCATGGGAATGTTCTTGATGTCAAGTAAAGGCGCTGCTCTTGGTATTCGGTTGCGCCCACATGCTTTGCCTCTTGATATCGAGACCGACTCCATTTTTGTTTCTCGTGTGATATCCGGAAATCATAGCGGAGGTTGGCCCTTTGCATCTCGATTGGTATTCGGTTGCGCCCACATGTTTAGCACTGCTTTGAGGTCAAAATCCAATGTTTTCCTTCCATTTTGGGCTCGTAAGATTTCAACACGCTTTTTTGTGGTTTTCTGCTTTTCCGCTTTTAAATTTTTCGTAGTTTAGGTTTGGGTTTCGCTTTCGTATATCTTTTGTAGTTTTCAATAAGAGTAGCGTACATAAATTGAGAGTTTTTATTTTTGCCGTGTTTCATGACCGCTAAGGTTAAGAATGTGCAAAAGTTTTTTACTCAATTTATGAAACGTGAATTTAGGTTTCGTAGTTTTGTTTTCGCTTTTAATAAACACTCAGGTTTCTTTTAATGATATGGTATTAGGTTATGATTTTAGGGTTGCTGCTTGTTTTCCTGGTATCAATCGAAATCATTGTGCTTTATGCTAAGACCGCACGGGAGTCCGCTTCTCCGTGGAACGCCCGCCACTCTTTGTGGTTTCGTGACGCGGCGCCCATGTGTGAGTGGACGTCCGCCCATCCAACATGCACATGTTCTCGTCTTAGTATAGGCAACCAGACGAAAGGCGTCGGTTTAATCCGTGACGCCCGCCCAGCTCATAAATTCCAGGCGTAACGCCCGCTTGTTATGTTGAACGACGCTCGTGTTCCAAATTGTCCTTGACTTGATTTTTAATGCTTTATTTGACGTGGATCCTTTCATATGAGCTTCTGTGGCTAATTATTTTTACGTAGATGTTCTGAACTTGCATGTTTACATCTTTCCATCTACGAATCCATGTTAAATAATTGATTAATTTTTATGTACATGCTTAATTAATTGACATGGATGTTTTATTGTGAGCCTCTATGGCCGTTGTGTATATGCGTAGATGTCCTGTTCTTTCACCATTATGGTTTTCTTTCCATCTATTGCAATCCATGTTGAGTAATTCGCCTAGCTAGACGTGATTCTAATATGACTTATGTTGTTCCCGTTGTCGCTCATTCAGTATCATCATGATTCATCTATGCATGTTATAGTTAATGTCGGTTCTCGTATGCTATAACCGTTTTATTGTTATTTAGTAGCTAATGTCGGTTTCTCGATGCTACATATCGTTGTGATGAATCCTCGTGAGCTTTGAGACCTATGTGCTTTCTTGTTATTCTTGTAACTCATACGGGTAGCTACCGTTGGTTTTCCGCTGCTACTATCTTTGGCTTATGAGTTATATCCGCTTAGTATAGCTAATCGTTGGTTTCCCATAATGCTATCACCTTTGATGAGTCTTAAAGTTCGCGTCCTACATCGCACGTAATGAATAGTAATCGCTGCTTATCGTAAACTATCGTTATTTGGTAGACGCTTATTATATACATGTCGTGTTGCAAATGAGTGGGCTAGTTTTCTTTCTTTTATTTTCTTTTATTTTTGCATATCATTTAGTTGCATGTCATCTAGTTGCATTGTTTTTCTATTTTTCTTTATTTTTTCTTGAGGGTAGTTACTGTCGGCTTGCCGTACGCTACCACTTTATCATGTAGATTGCATTGTAATATCTTTTTTCAGATAAAGGCACCTAGCCCTACTATTTTGTAATGTTCCATGTATAATTTCAATCTTTATATGGGCTTAATTTGAAAATCTCTATGACTTCTTTCCATGTATAATCCTCTATCATTATTAGTTGGAGTTTGATGTTTCGTTTGCACACGTGGTCTATATTATTCTACGAGCTTCGTGGCTTTATATTCGACGCTAGGTGTTCCAGGTTTTCCCTCAGATGGTGATTTTTCCATCCGAGCCATTATATCATGTGGCTTATTTCTTGTCTATAATTATTTTTGCCATGTTATATTTCCCCGTGTCCCCAGATACTTCCTTGTTTTTCAAGCAAAGTGCGTGTACATTTTTAGTTGTTTTTGTTAAGCTAACTTGGAAGTGGATCTCGTGAGGAATACTCTATGACGCCTCGTGCCTCGAAATGCGGATCGATTATCTATCCTTCTTCAAATTTCCATCTTCATATCATTACCAAATCACCAAGTTCTTTATCTTTTCTTTAATTTCGCACAAATACGAGGACATGTTGTAGTTTACGCGGGATGAGGAGAATGGTTTTGTGTACCTACATATCGCTTGCTTAATTCGTTATGATTCTATGTAAATGAGCTAAAATTTTCAAGTTTTTGTTTTGTCCCTAGTCGTCAATGCATATCTTTATTTGAGTTTTTATATCATTGGTGCGTTATTTTGCATATTTAGTAAATTTAGATGTTTCACCCAACACTATTTTTCACGTACATAGTAAATGATGAGCTATATTTTAGAGCTATGCCCATTTGATTAGAGATTTTTGATGATTATCGCATGATTCTTTGCTTACATACGAATTTTGAAAATTTTAATAGTTTGTGTTTAGAATTAAAGTATGACATACTGTGAATATCTGAAGGTTTGAATGTGATAGGAGGGATATAATTTAAGGTTTGAATACCAATCTAAGATGAATAATATGAATAAGATATATATATATATGTATAAGTGTCGGAAGTATGCTTAATGATTTGAGTGCGGTAGGCATTATCACGAAATGTCCTATACCACTACGAGGTTCAATAGCTCCCGATCGCTCGATGATAGTAGTCCAAACTAGGTGTTATCACGAAACATCCTATTGTTTGGGAATGAGGCGATGCTATACGTGTGTAATTAAGAGCACTTTAAGAAAAATTAGCAAATAGTATTGTGAAAAGATGGTTGGAAACCTTAGTTATCTTCTAACTATCCCCAAAAGATAAACCAGAAAGATATGTTGTAGGGATTATCCTCTCGAGTATGTCGTAAAGGTCTTAAATACCCTCATCATTCTTTTCGAATATGTATGTTTTGTGAGGTGCATGTTATAATCGTTTTTATATTTCTATTTTAAATGGGATGTTGGCTAGTTTTGCTTGAATCAATTTCAAGTGTGGATTTAGTGGAAATTTGTTATGGCTATGCACACACACTGGGTGAACCTCTAAACTATTGAATATGCTTTATGGTTGCATAAATGTTTATATGTCTCGAGTCTTGATTTTGTTTTGTCTTGCCTCGGAACGAGCAAGGTTTAAGTGTGGGGGAGTTTTTAAGGGTGATTTTATACGTTTTATAAGGATATGTTTTATATCAATTTCCCATATTCGTATGTTTCTCATAGAAATCGAACTTTATATTGAAATATTGAGCAAATGGTGTTTTTAATGGTTAAATTGCAAAACGAATTTAATTATGTGCTTAAATTGTGATTTTATATTATTTTGGAGTTATGTTACGCTTTGGTATGTTTTTTATTATTGTAGTACACACGAGATATGGATTGTAAGAGGATTTAAAGATGAATTAATCAAGATTTATATGATGGAGAGGAGATAAAGATGGAAGGAAAGGATAAAGATAGAAGAATCAAGATCAAGCTGAACGAACGTCCGAGTCCCGCCCAGATGGACGGGCTTCCATCAAAGTGAATCAAGCGCCCAGGCTGAAAAGTTGATTCGTAGAGTTTGGACGCGACTGGACGGGGCGCCTGGCGAAAGTCCAACAAGACCGAACGAGCGCCCAAAGAAGTGGACGGGCGCCCGTCCACGACTTAGCCTTGGCCGACTTAAATATCTATAAATAGCACGCGGATTCCAACTCCTAAAGACATACACTGATCCTCTTGACACACAAACATTGTAGAGAGGAGTTTAGCGCCTGACAAATTTTTGGGAGGCTGGGGTGTGAGTTAGGTTTTTGTTTTCGCTTATTCTGTTCGATTCATGGTGCCGCTCTTGAAGTTTGTGAACTTGGAGCAGCCATGGAAACTTTTCAGCCAGCCGCTTTATTTCTTCCTTGGATATTTTGTGAGTTTAATTTAAAGTTTGTTTCTTTCCTTTGATTATTTGTTATGCAATCGATATCGGAAGATGTATTGCTATTTGATGTTTACCGTATGATGGAAATCGGTGTAAACCTTAGATCACCATAGGAAAGATTAGACTTTTAACCTTGACATAACGGAAGTTGATAGGTTAGATCTCTAGGTTGTTAGATCTAATAAATCTTGCACCTTGTTTTAAGAGCGTTAATCTCTATAGATCGGAAGATGATGAGATTGATAGGGACGGATTACTTACGGAAGTAGGAATTCATACCTTTGATTGTGTGAACCACAACTTTGATTGAATCATCATAAGATAATTCTGTGTAAAGAATTAAGGGTTATGGATGGTGGATCATGTTTGTTCTATGTTGATTCGCCCACCATTATCATGATAGTTAGTTTTATTGTTTTCTTAGTTGTAGTTTTATTTTATTTGCTTTTGTTCGCAACGATATTTTCCTGGCTTTGGACTCGATAACTCCTCTGTCTCAGCTTATTTTCCGCTTTAGTTTAGGTTTAGGAATAATTGTATCAACCTTAGGAAAATTAATGAACTAGATACTTCGATTCCTCAGGACTGACTCCGGTATTAATCGCTATACTACGATCCCTACACTTGGGAATACCGGATTTATAAATTTATTACTTGTTTGTTTTGTTAGATACAATCCGTTACAGGACAAACATAACAAAGATCATGATCGCAAAATTTGACATCAACACACTATGAACTAATGACTTGCGCCTCTTATCTCGCAAGTGTCCTAGACTCAGAAGTGCCATAAAAATGCATCATCCTTTCAGAGCAAAGTGATTCTCTACATTAACACTGAGAAAGTTTGATTGGTTGATCCATGACATAGAGTCCTCTGTGTAACTCAGCTTGAACCAATCATTTTATTGTTCTTGTCCCCGCAAACACACTTGTTAGCAAAAACGGGCCGCGCTTTTTTATGATTAATAAAAGAAGTAAAGATAAAAGGTTGTATTTAAAACCAAGAATGCAATAAATATGATGTAGACCACCGAGGGTTTACCTTACTTGTCCTATATGTATAACAGTAAACATTACTTCCATTGTAATCCCATATTTATACCGTGATGAAGGTTTTGGATTACTTAATGTATCTAAGATCTTACAATGTGACTCGTGGGCACCAAGTCCAAGATCCATTGTATAGATTTTACTAAATTTAAATCACCAATCCCTCGCTGTAGGTGAATAGTGTGTAACAATATTTGCAGTGTTGGCCAACAAAGAATCTCGCATGTATGTGAGGGATCAGAACTCAACAGAGCCATCAAATTGTCAAGTTGTCGTAGTAGTAGATTTGAAAACCTAGTCCAATGCACTCTATTTTGGGCTTGATCTTCTTCTCACGAATGTTCTTCCTCTACCAAATTAACCCTTTGGACTTGAAACTGAAGGATAACCATGTTGCTTTTAACAAGTCTCTTTAGTATGACCATTAAATCCACAGTAAACTACATTACATCTTCTTGGGATTTCTAGGTCAGCATTTGCAATATACCATAGAATTTGGTATGTCGATCGCTTGATTTTTCCCCTGTCCATTCTTTTATGACAAGAGAATCATGGAATCTTGATTCTTGGCCTTGTTAGCCACATATATTTTATGTCTTTCAAATTTTAATTGCCATTGAAAAGGTATCATGGATTTCTAGAAATGCACCATCAAGATTGCCTATGAAACTATTGGTTCAAACTCATCCCTTAAACCTTTATGGAATTTCATGACATGTTTAGCCTCCATATGATTTATTAGTGTGCTAATTGCATTGCAGTGAGATTTAGGATCACAAGAATAGACTGACGTGGGCCTGATGGTCTTGATTTCTTCCTATAAAACCATTAACTTTGTAAAATACTGATTGACAGAATCATTGCCTTGTTTTAGCAGATGCATCTCTCCAAGAAGATCTAAAATCCTTAAGGCATCAACATTAGTAAATCTTGTAGCAAGATTCTTCCAAAATGCTTGTGCACTCTTGAAATACATCAAACTTTGTGCAATGGTGTTCTCCACAGAATTCAAAATCCATGATCTCACCATAGTATCACACCATCTCCATGCATGAAAATCGTTGAATCTACTTCGCTTCTTAATTGTGCACCACGAAGCCAATTTTGTTCTTGGTGATTAACACTATCTCCATAGATATCTTCCATGGATTATAATTGTTGCCATTCATCAATGTCTACCAAGCACTCAAAGATGAGTTCTCATTGGTATGGAACAGATCGACCTGGAGAGGACTGATTTCTTGTTTCTTAGCCGCCATGGCTATCAAGAACTCCAAATTTTAATAAAAACAATGAGATATCGTGGAGAAACGACCAAGAAATAATCATAATTGAAGAAATGCTCACGCTTTACTCTCAAGAAACCGAAAAAAAGATGAAGAACACTCTCAAGATTCACAAATAAAACTCTTCAGAGAAAATTCAGAAAACATTCAAAAATTATCAAATTTCGCCTGATACCATGATGAATTTTATAGAATTATAAACTAAAAGGAAAATAAGGAATTATTATTGATGACTAAAAGTTATGTTGATTACAATGCTTCGATCACGGGTTATTTATAGCTTTCATACACCTCTATGAATCGCTTAGAAGTAAGTTACTAACGGTTACAATAGATCATAACTCAATAAACGCTTTTCACACTACACTATACTACTCAAAGAAATTTTATACTACTTAGTAGCTTTTACCGCTTTTAAGAAACTTTCTATGTTAAGCACACAC